>JAQMCX010000037.1:3028097-3077132 GCA_029814765.1 Acanthurus leucopareius | reverse complement strand
TGTGTGTGTGTGTGTGTGTGTGTGTGTGTGTGTGTGTGTGTGTGTGTGTGTGTGTGTGTGTGTGTGTGTGTTTGTATCTGGTGTGCATGCCCAACTGTGTCCGTGTACATGTATGCTCCTACTGTAACAACTTCTCTGTTCACAGCTTCAGTTTCACTTCTGTGTTTTACTCTTCTCGCCGTCTCGTGGGCTCCTGTCAGTGCTGTGAACTTCATGTACGTGTGTGTGAGCTTGTGTGCTTGTATGACAGTTAAAGCTGCAGCTCAGTTTTTTAAAGAAGACTGTAATAGACCTGTTTTCTTGGATTGAATGTCATTATTCATTTAATTCAATTGACATTTGATGTACACCGAGTGTCTGCCATTATAACCCTGTATATATATGTATATAAATATATGTACAGCTCACCATTTCAGTTTGTGTCGTGTCTTGTACTCTCTGTCCTCAGCAGCTTTCAGTTCATTGAATGCCTGGAGGAGCTGCTGCCTCAGCTCATTGACCTTAGTTTCAGGCTGCTCAGAGGTGCTCTGCTCCTCTGTGCGCTCCACCTCGGCCTGAAGTCTCTCCAGCTCAGCACGACACCTCTTTGCCTCCGCCAAAAGCTGGTTCTCTGAATCCTGTGTACTGTTGGGTGATGCAATCATTTAAGTCTGTGGTCTGTGGTGCATTATATGGATAGTATTGGTTCACTCTTTGTACATTTACATGGTTTCCAACAGTCAAAAACACAAGAAAAGGGAGTTAATTCTCTATTTTTCTTTTAAAGTTATGTCATAAGTATAAGCTAGATAACAGAAATAAATCATTGCTTAATCTTAATATGGTCATTGATTTTGTAGCAAAAAACATGACAGCTCTCTACTTTTCATGAAATGTAGAACTAATAACTAGAATGTACTTTCACAAACTTAATAAACTAAAAATAAATTATATACTGCCTTAACAAATTTTTGAAGCCAATTTTTTAGTGTTGTGCAATTTGCATTAAACAGAGTAGGATCTGATTTTCATGATAGACCTCAGAGTACCAATTAAATTTGATTTGCTCTTTTGGATTTTGTTGTCACAAGAAATTACAAAGATTTGCTCTTTCAACAAGAAAGTCTTAAAAGTTTCCTTCACTTCCTCCGCTATGTGCCTTAATTTTGTCTGAAAATCAGTGTTCCATTAAGATTTTGATAAAGTTAAAAATAAGTATGTTTTGATAGACAGAGGTCTCAACCTCCTACAGGCAGTTGTAATAGCTGTACCTTGTTAATACTGCCTTGGCGAAATTCCTGCTTCCACCTCTTTGCTCAAATTAGGATTTCTCGCTCCACTAAATGAGTGAGAGGTACCTTCAGTACAGGCTTAAAAAATTGTCTCCTCAGAAGCCGGTGGCTGATGTCACTACTTTCATATATTTTTTAACAGTCTATAAGTGCAGCACAACTAGATCTGATAAGAAGTTAAAGTCTTTTTCAAGGACACTTCAGCTGGATGGATTCTGCCTGTCACTGGAACTGAACTTCTACTATTTTTTTTAGCATCTTTGCAGTCATAACGCACAGGGATAGGTGGTTCAGATGCATTACAATGCAGAAAATTCTACAGCAATTCACAAATGTTGAAAAATTTATTTTCTATATGCTGGTTTATCTTGCACACCAGATAAACTGTGATCCACTTACGGTATTTCAAAGTGGCTAAGCACTGCTTAGTAATTTAAAATATTTAAACTTTTTTTTTTTGTTCATGCTGCACATTGCTAGATTTTTTACATGATCTAATGACCCTCATACATGCATTTGGCCGTAGAGATTTTCTATTACAAACTTTCATTCGGTTTTCCAAATAGGCAACCCCCCCCCCCAAAAAAAATTGATGTTGAAAAGTCAGAAACAAGATGATTAAAGAATTATTTGATGCACTGAGATGCATCAACATGTACAACAAATAAAAATGAAATTAGAAAATAGGTTTAAGTTTCTATGTGAAAACATACCTCTTCAGAGTATCCTGGAGTAGTTTGTAATTTGATTTCAGTCTGGCTACTTTGGTCTGGCTGATTTTGCCCAATGACAACAACTGAAGAGCATAAAAACAAAACTATTACCAATCATGTGGACATAAAGAGAACATTTTGTGGAAAAGAACTTGCAGCTAGTTCCCATTATGATAAATCATTTATGGTCCATCGAATCTAAGTATGTCACCAACATTTCTAAACCCCAATCAGCATAGGATTGTTGGCTGGAATTTATACATTTTCCCTGTGTCAATCATTCACATCTGAGCAGATCAGCCACAGCCGGACATAGCAGAAGCCCTAAGTTTTATTCAGCTAAGTGGGCAATAAATCTTTCTGTGTGGCTTTGCCAGCTCAGGTTGCGCCATTTCAAAGTCTTTGAACTGACCCAGAGCTGCATGTATAAAAACCAAGATATGAATAGAATATTGCATTTTACAGAAATCTCTTGACGTTTTCCCAGAGAAAGCTCAATAGGGCAATATTGCGATGAACCAGATACAATTGTCACTCGTAAGCAGTTTTGCAATATTTTAAAGTGACGGAATTAAGTTCAAGGAATAGAGGAAGAAGAACACTTGATCACTTGAGACTCCAAAAGAGTTTCAAATATAATAATAGTCAGATTTTTTTGGATAAAATTGCTTTGTTTCTGCAGCTATATTTTTAAATTCAGTTACTGTTGTAAGAAAACACTATTTTGTATCCGTCCGAACTTGCCAACACAAAGTGTAATCGACCATAACAAAGCCCTAACTCCCTTATGTCTGTAAAGAGGATTTTACCCGATTTGGACTTAATAAACCTTTATCAGCACAGCAGCCATCACAGACACCTTATCACAATCAACATAAAATACAAACCCATAAACATCTACAATCTCAAAATAAAAAGAAACAATCATTGATAAATGGCTGTTTTGTAACCCTAAGAGATCGCAAGTACTATTAGATCTGGATGATTTGAAATAAAAAAGTTGATAGAAAGGTACAACGCTGTGAAAACAAAACAAAGAACAAGAAAGAAAAAAAAATATCAGGTCAATGGCATGATCTGGATGATTTGAAATAAAAAAGTTGATAGAAAGGTACAACGCTGTGAAAACAAAACAAAGAACAAGAGAGAAAAAAAAAATATCAGGTCAATGGCATTGCAACAAAGGGAAAATAATCACTACGAGTTGTTAGTGATTGATTTCTCTCTGTGGTAAGCTTGTTGTGCGAATGTTGGTGGGATAGAAACAGATGACATGTGTTGTCCCCCTCTTATCTTCACAGCCAGGTTGGTATGGTAGGGAGTAATGAGGGATAGCCTTGTCTGTATCGAAGAGTAGCAGAACTGGGGATATCTCAGGTCGGACTGTGTTTCTGCAATAAACACGTGCAAACAAACACTACACACACACACACTGACTGATAACTCTCCCCGAATTCAAACATTAGGGATAGCTGATTATGTTTTCAGGTTCATTCCATTATATTGTTTATCTGGTTGCTGTCAAATGTGCTTGCAAGTACCCGACCACGTTCCAAGGGCAGAGATATGAGTGTTGTGAATGATGCAGATTAGGGCTCTCGTTAATATGATTTATCCTATGTTTTTTTCATTCAGTTTGCGTTTTCAGTCACCCAAGGTCATATCACTTTGAGCAAAAACACCTGACTAAGTATCATGTGATCTGCTTGTAAAACAATTAGATAAATCTCTTGGCTCTTACATCTTGAGATAGTAAGTGTGTCATTTGGTCCTAACCTCAACCTTATTTTGAGTCATTAAAAGGAAATCCTGGAAATTTTTTTCATTGTACTGAAACAACAACAACAATTCATAACAGATTTTGAAGCTAAATAACACATCAAATATGGTCATTGGGGTGTTTGCAGCTACATAGAAGACATACCAGTGATGCGACAGATATCCTGGCCATACGCTGGCCATTCATCTGAGAGCAGCAGCCTGAAGCGGTTTCAGGCAGCCTCTCTTAATTCTGGTGCCAAGACTTATCTTCGGCAGCACTGGAGGCTTTTATGGGGTGGCTGCATAAGGCTCACATGTGGCACACAATCTTTGAAGTGAGATAGAAACAATCACTGGAATATATTAATGCAGGCACATGAACGCACATACCTGTCCATTGACTCCTCCACCCACCCACCCACACACGCGAGTACGTTCACAAATTGGCAAAGCAAGCCTGTCATCTGTACTGCAGATCAGCAGTGAGCTTGCCAGTAATACGGTGGCGTAGTGCAGCAGGTATGTGAAAGGTGTAACAAAAACAACCCATGGGCTTTCATACTCTGCACCCTGAGGGAGAAAAATAATGACCACAGAGGCACAGCACTGAATTCCACGGTGTGATAGAGTGAACCACCATCTCTCTCTCTGTGTATCTCTACCTTCATGTCCGGATATTGACTTTCTGAATTGGACTTGAGCCTGCAGCTAGATTGAATCACTTTGTTACGAGAAGTTTTGTGCAGTAATATTTTCCTTTCTGGACTATTCCTTCATCAGGGCTGAGAGCCACTTCTGTAGCTGAAATCAATTACCCAAAACTGTGTCACTTCTCTAGAAATATGACATGTGCATGAGACATCTAATCTCCTGCCCAGTGAAGAAAAATCCAATTACATGACCCGTGGTTATGAATCATTTAATATGCTAAAAAGACATTCATGTTTCACAAATATAATCAGTGCCAATGAACTTACAGTAATGAACTTAATGAACTTATTATAAAAGTTGATAACAAGACTGCAAGCAGGGTCACATACTGACTGTATATGTCACAGGGTTAGGATCCAAAGTTAATAATTGTTTACTATGTACAATAAACAGTTTTAATAGCTTTTCTTGCTTAACTGAAACTAATAGGATGTTTTTTTAAAATTGCTGCATGGATGAAGAATGTTCGTGGATGCTTTCTCAAAAACCACCAAAAATGACCACATCCGCATCTTCATTACAAACAAAAACAAGGGAATTGTTAATCATCCAGACTTCATAATCTGTTTGTTTTTCTCATTTTGAAACACACCACATTAATCAGTTCATAAGTCCAACATTGTTGACAGTACAACAATTAAACTCTGAATACATTTTTTGAATGAATTAAGTATTGTGTTTAAATATTGTGTAATTATTGACAGCTGAGACAACAGGAAGGAGAGGTAAGAATGAGAAGACTTTGTTTAAACTTTCTTGTCAACCTACATCATGTTAATGAATCCTTAAACAAGGAACTTACTCTAAAATAACACATTAATATTAAAATGTTGTGACTTTAAATCTCTCATTCAAGGAAACAGGCAAAATATAAAATTTAATGTGAGGATATAAAGTTTTGAGCAAGTTTTTTTTAAAAAGCTGAGGAAAACATTGAAAAGATTAATTTATTATATCAGTTGAACCCAGATACATATCCTCTTGTTTTCAATGAGGTCATAAACGAGATATTCTCGATTTGTGCTTCAAAAATGTCCCATTTCTTTTTTTAAAGTATTAATAAGTCACAACAAATGGAAAAGCACTTCTAGCAGAACAAATGTGCAATAAGGGCAATAACCAGTTTAAAATAATGTTATTCACCCTGACAGCCGGTGAAAGATGTTCTGTATTTATTTTAATGACATGTTGCAGGTGTATCTGGTGCTGTTAATTGGAAAAATACTTTTAAAATTCAAATTTTGTATGAAATAGAGGAAAAGATTCATTGTTGAAAATAAGTCCAAAAAATCCTGATGCTGTAAAAAATAAAGAACAAAACAAGAAGTGATGTAGGCTTTTTTTCTTATTGAATCACTATTAAGCCATTATAATATAGCTTAGCTGAAGTAGGTTTACTCATTTGAGTAAAGATCTACAATTATATATAAGCAAACTGCTGCTGGGTTACTTAGAAATAACTTAAATATTAAGTCAAGACAGAGTGTTAGCAGGTGCTCAATATTCAAGAACACCTCTCTGGATTTATGGAAAACTGATTGTAACACTCCGATGATTCTTGCACTTAATTTGAACCACCCTGCTGCTGGCTAACCATAGATGTTATAGTAGTCATGGCCACCTGAGCCTAATTTGGTGGCTAGCAAAGTTTACTAAATAAGGTTATTAAGTCTGGAGTGGGTCATAAAACAAGGCCTTTAAGTTTTCTGGTGTGGACATCTAAAAACGTGACAAAACAAATTGTGTAAAAACATCGCTCTAACGTCAAATGCGTGGATTGTTCCTGTGCACTGAGTCACTTCAGGGAAATGAGTTGATTTAGAGGAAGCAGGACGGAAACATGCCCTGACTGCAGGCAGAAGACATACCTACTCTCTCTTACTCTCTCTCTTTTTTCTCTTGCCTTTTTTTCTTTTTCTTTTTCACCCCCACTCCCATTATTTCTGTCTGCATCTCTGGTTTTTCACAATGCTGCTGATATGGTGTTTTGCATTACGCAATAGGGCTGCCCCTCCCATCCTCTCCAACTCAACACCCTTCCTCTCTCTCCCTCTCCCATCTCTCGCTCCGTCTCTCTCTCCTCTCTCTCTCTCCCCCTCCCTCACTCACTCGTCCTGATATTAATGACACAGCTATCTGAGGCAGCAGCAGTTCCCCTGCGCGCTCTCCTCTCTGCAGGCTGTGCTCATACACACACTCTTAAACCAATAGGATACTGAACACACATTCACATACTCCAAAACTTACAATCTGCAGCGGCAGGAACAGACACGCAAACACACCACTACAGGCATCCAGACACTTTGAATTAATATCAGAGGCAGGTGCAGACAGACTCTCACTTTACACACACTCACTTCACCTTTACAAATCTAATATAGAAAAATGAGGACAATTGTACTTTGCGCTTGTGCGAGTCTCCTGCTTACAGCCACTTTAGTGCCGGGTACCAGTCGGGCAGCGGACTTCCCCGCCAACTCACACCCAAGATGGGACGCTAGAGGAGCATACTCTTTGGGATCTGAGTCTGGTACCCCCAGCTCCTGCCCCATAAAACTGAGACCCTCAGGCCAGTGCGGTAGCTCCGGGGTTGGGGCAGAGGAGCCAGAGGACTGCCCTTATCAGCTCACTCTGCCTCCCCTCACCATCCAGCTGCCCAAGCAGTTCAGGCTGCTGGAGAAGACGATGAAGGAGCTGCAAAGCCTAAAGGAGGTGGTAAACAAGCTTAAAAGTGGGTGCCAGGAGTGCCGTGGGGCAAGGGGCAGTGGGGCTTTTGGACATCAGCAAGCTGACCAGGGACAGACACAGGGAGGTACTGGAGAAGAAGTGCGACTGGACCCGACAGGACCAGGTGGGTCCAGCCAAGAGGAGAGGGGAGATGGGATGGTCTCTGGAGCTACAGTGCTGGATGGACCAGGGCAAGGTTCTATTTTTGGGAAAATTACACCGAGCCCAAGCACTATGCAGGAGATGCAGGTAAGATGCAGACCAGTATCAAAAAAAGAGAGACAGTTTTTAACACATTTAATTTTAAAAGAATTTACTGAGGATTTAACTCTATTTTTACAAATGCACTTGTTTGAATGACAAGATAATATATCCAAGAATATATTCTTTATTCAATACAAATAAATAAAATTCTCATAACTGATGTAATTAAAATTAAAGCATATTTGTATTCCTAATCTAAATAACAGCAGGCAGTTGTCAGAAACTGAGCAAAAATCACATCAGTGCACAGTCTGTAGCACAAGAAATAATATCGAGAGGTCTGTCTGAACAGTATCATAGTGGCATTGCACCACTTTCTGTTTTTCCATTAAAAACATGTAAACATCCAATTTACTGGAATCCTTATCAGCCTTGTGAATATTTTAATGACACTGATCTAAACAAACTAAACCAAAATCTGTTTTATAAACACTGTAGGATTAAAGTCATCCAAATATGCCCAGTCAGATGTACCCAAACAGGAATGTAAACTGGCCAGATGTTTAAAGACCTGTAAAGTCCTACCTGGCACCAGATCACCAGGGAAAATTCCTGGTACTGTAAACAGGGTGGAGAATCAGTGTTTGACACCAGCCAAATGGCGGTAAATTTTTTCTCTGTCTGGTAAGTTTGTTGACTCGCACAGCCACTTTGGCAGAGGGCCTAGCACCAGGCAGCCTTGTTTTTATTCTGAATTTCTAATTGGCTGGTAAAACAAAGAAGGTGGCTGGTGACTTTGGTAATCCACCTGCTTTGTATTCTGTGCACTGAAATCATTTTTGGCCCTTCTCAGGTGAAGCTGAGCAGGATGTCAGCCAGCTTGCGCAATGCCAGGAGCCAGATCTCGGCTTTGCAGGGACGTCTGGAGGGGCTGAACCTGCTCAACATGGACAACGTGCAGGCCATGGTGGACAGGCAGGTGGAAAACATTACTGGAGTGGTCAACAAGCTCAGCTCCACCTGCACAAATGCCTGTCCAGTACAGAACAGCGCTCAGAGTAAGCCTGCTTTTTCTAAGATGATTTTGGTAGTTTTCGATCTTTTGTTATTTAAACGCCCCAATCTTTCCTGTCCTATTATACTGCCCTCTGAAAGCTATTTCCATCTTCCCAGCTGTTTACCATATATGTATTCTCTTTTGACTAAAAACCTCTTTCTGTGTGTATTTTGTTATATTCTATTCTGTTCTATCTTTGCTATTCCATAAGATGCCTCTCCTTGTATTATTTTTTTTTAATCTTCTGAGCATGATCAAGAGGCCCCTTATTTGTCCCTTTCTCATTTCCTATTCCTTTAAATGCACCACAGATGTTGTTAAGGTAATGAAATTCTAGTTGAAGCCGAACAGGGTTTCTTTGAGTTGTTGTGAAGTGAATTTTCTGGCACAGGAAGTATCCAATCACACATAAGTGAGCATTTCGACTTGCAATCACTACGAACAGCCAAACATCTCCCCATGCTCACCTTGACCCTAAGTGGCCTTTCTGAGACATGGGAAATGAAACCTTGCAGGCTTGTGTGGTGACGAGTCAATGGTTTTTTGCAACACGCCTTGTCCATTATAAATATGAAAGTTACATAATTGACAGAATTTGTGTAATCATAAGTGGGATTTTCCATCACCTTTAACAATTTACTGCAGTGAGTGTCACACGCCAACAGGTGCTCATGCTTACTTCATTGTTGTAGTAGATTCTTATTTGGCTAAGAGCAGCCATAGCAAAAATTACCACAGCAAAATAGCTTTAGGTTGAGGTCACACTGTGTATGAGTGAAGCAGAATTACAACTGGGGTCAAAGTGAAAATTCAGATGACTTCTTATATAACAAATTCAAGTGCTCTCACATTCCACTACTCTCCATATGGAGAACTTCAAAAAAGGGGAGGGCGAGAAAAAGAGACAGATATTTGGCGCCTACACTACTATATAGTGAAAATATTTTTTTAAAAAAAAGCTACTGGAGTCAGGTTTAGATTTGTAATGAAGAGTCCAGGGAGGATAGATATTATGCAAAATTATCAATAGGGATTGCAAACTAGCCAAGCTTAACGCACATTCCATTTTCCATTCATGTAAATGCTTATTTGGTTGATGGCGCAGTTGAAATGCAGGCCACTTTGCAGACTGAAACTGAATAATATCCTGATATTGCATGAGTGAATGTGAATGTAAAAACTATAATGGGGCTTTTATGTGGAAAACAGATGTGAGCTTATTTCTAAGCAGATTAGCTGGGACAGTGGCGTGAAGGGAATCCCAGCTCTTGCTCTGTTTTCTTCTCCCTTAAACTTTCTTCTTTCTCCTTCAGATTCTCCTTCAGTTCTTTTGTCTCTCCCTTACACCATTATCCCCAGTATCTGCTTTTTGCCTAACCATTTCCCCTTCATACTGCAACTCTTTTTACACTCCTTACTTGCCGTAACTTTCTCAGTCTCCCTCTTTTTAATCCCTTTCACTGTTGCCTTGCCCCTTCCTCTCTCTTCCTCTGGAGGTCATGCTCTTGAGTGCTCATTCCTGCATGAAACAACTAGCGCTCATTATCTCTTGACAACAAGCAGTAATGTGGGTGGCTTTCCCAACATCAGTCACGGATGGTACCAGGGTCAGTAACATTTGTATTTGTACATCAATCTGTCATGTTAAACTTGAGAACCGGCAAATTATTCAACTGCAAGTGGGGAAAAACGTGCCTGATGGAGCTTAAAGTGAACCAAAAAGTAGTAGACAAGAGACAGCTGTTACTATGGAGATAGAACAAATTGTAACAAGACTCCTGCAGTTTCACAATGTTTGCTCAAGTAATACTTCTTATTCAAAGACACATGCTTAAAAAGTAACCTAAACAAAACATTTTAGATATTTTCCAGAGGCTTTTGAATGGTTTGTCACTACTGATGATGCACAAATTCAATTTATTCCCTGTTAAATTATGAATTAACGTCCCTCTACTTGTTATGAAAACTAGGGACTGACAGTGAAAAATGTTTTCCAGTTGTTTATCAGAATGAAAAAAATTGCTTAGTGAAGCAATTCATGTTTTAATGGCTCCCATGACTCCTGAATAAACCATCCAGATGCCAAATTGAAGCAAAATCATTAAATAATTGTTGAACAGAGATTAAACCAATTTTGAATTTAAATTTAAATTCTGTTTTTATTCAAGGCTAGCAGATCTGAGGAGACATGTCTGAAGATAACATCAAGCTAACATTTTTAGGAGATGTCAAGTGAGACAGATGTGTTTTCATGTAAATAGAGGCAATGGTGATGGATCATTGGCAGGCAAATGTTAACAACCACTCACATGAGCAGGGATTTAGAAAACCAGCCACACTGGTACACCTCATTAGGCTACACTACAAACAACATTTACACTCAGTGAGTTGAGAAAAGGCAACTCAGGACACTGGCTTTTAAAAACTTTTCATCCCTTTTATCCAAACAATTCTGTTTGAGGCTTAAGAAAAAAAAAAAAATCTGATGAACATGCAGCTGATAAAACACTGGCATATATTTCCCGGACATTTAAAGCCAACGTAGAATTGCAATTTTACCGCCCAAGCAGGACTAATAGTCCGTTTGTCAAGATGCTTTTATCACTCACAGCTCACAGTGCTGCTCGCATTTATTTCACCCTCTTTGCCAATTCCCATCCTTGCTGCAGGCGCTAGTCTTCACTTTCACTCCTGCAAGATGTATTGGGGCCTTGAGGTGAATGGAAAGCAATTCATGTTACTGTTCAGCTACGTTAACTCAATTCTAAACAAAGAGAATGGATGTCCAGTCTGCAACACTGTCAAGAACTGCTTTTCTGCAATGTGATGCACACAACTTCTTTAAGAAAGGGTGTTGATGAGAGCTTCTGTCAGTACAGACAGTACTTGTTTTAATCTGTCTATGTGCGGAAAGATTAAACTATCACTTTGGAACCGTATTTCCTTCCATTACAGGTGCTAATCTTCACTGACTAATGGTTGTCAAAAGGAATTCCTTCTTGATAACAGTTGTCTTCCTCTTATGCCAATCATTTATCTGTGTGCAGTCAGTCAAGCTAGCAATATGGTACTGAAAACAGCTGGTCAAGAAGTCGTCTATAAAAGCATATCAGTTATGAAGTTCATATGCAATCAACCATCCAATCATTAACCATCTCAACAGTCTGACAGCCATTAGCCAACAATCATTTAGATGTCACTAAGAGGCTAATATTAGAGTTATTTAGGTTAGGCACAGTGCCAAAGGTAGTTAAATGAGACGACTGTTGTCTGTCTGAGGATACTGGCTGCCCAGTCAGACAGACGGGGACAAATAAGGAGAGGGAGATATAAAGTGGAAACTACAGTCAGACAGACACTTCAAGTGAAGGGGACACTGAAAGAATTTACAGGACAACACTCTGAATGCCAAGTGCAGACAGAGCTGCTAACGTGATATGGATAAAATTTTGTAACCTCACGCTCAACTCCCAGACTGTTTCCGCATGGAGTGATCCACAATCTGCACTTATTTTGCACTTAACTATTCTGCATATTTTGAATAGAAAATACAGTATTGAAATAAAAAACACATTTCAAACCTTGCATTAATAATATCGGGAATTACCATAACTGCATATTTCTCTACCTCACAAGATACTATTCAGCCTTGATTCCACTCTCCCTGTACTCGAAGAAAACCCATGTCTGGCCCTCTCTGATCAGTATGGTCCACCCTACCTTTGCACTACTATAATCCACCAACCGTTAAACAGATATAACAGTATGAAAAAACAGTATCAGCAATGGAGTGCGCCTGACAAACTCAGGAGGGATCCACATGCTGCCTGCCCAATGTCAGGATGATTTAGGCCCCAGGTGCAGAACATGTGGGGAGGGGGTACGCCTCCCTAATCCACTTTTACACTTTCCCACGTTTTGACAAGTCTGTTCCTTTCAATTCCCAAATGCTAACTGACAGGGGCCTTTGGTACTTGGTTTCGGGTGGGGTCAGCAGCCTGCAGCGCGACACAGGGGACAGGAGCAAGAGTTTCAGAAATAAGTGAGCAGGTAAAAAAAAAAAAAATTGATGGGATCTTTGAAAAGTAGGGGAGCTGTATGAAATGAGCCTGTGGTGCAGCAGAGGGGAAAGTCACTGACTTTTATCCTTTGGCCTTTGTCCTGTCACTTACTTTCTTTTAACTCGGAGTCCTGATATTCAATGTGATTTCCCGAAAGGGGACATCACGTTGAGAATCAGAGGATGAGGCTAGAGTGTTCTCAAACACCTACTGAAACCTTTATTCAAGCTTGATGACTTGCTGAACTTAAGCCAGCCTATTGACTATTCTGCGTTTCCTCATTCCTGTTAAACTAAAGAACATGTTGAACATGTTTTGTGTTTGAATAGCCTGCCCCGGAAATTTAATGCAGGAATGAGAACTTCCACAACAGTTCAAGCTGGATTTCCTGCTAACTTATAGCAGTCCTTTGCCCATCCTCAGCCTAAGGGGCTGTTTCTATAACTGTCTCTTGGTTGGGCAGAGAAAAATGCCAGAGAAAAGTGAGAAGATTATTAAATACCATCCCGTAACACCCCATTAAAAAACTGCCATTACATCTTTAACCCCCTCTTTTCCTCCCTCTCTGTTTCCCAGCAGTCATCTTAGCCCCTCGGGACTGTTCAGACTACAACATGCTGGACGCGAGGAAGAACGGCTTATATCGTGTGACCCCTGATCCCCGCAACGGGACATTTGAGGTCTTCTGTGACATGGAGTCCTATGGAGGTGGATGGACCGTGATACAACAACGACTGGATGGGTCTGTCAGCTTCAACCGCACCTGGGCAGAGTATAAGAAAGGTTTCGGGAACCTCAGGTAAAGAGCTATGATATTGTGAATTGGTTCCCCTTAATATATCTTAGGATGGGGGAGTAAGGTTTCTTGGTTATACAACCGATTCTAATCAACTAGTATTTTAAGCTTTTTAGAAAAGCAGAACATGATTTGTTAGGAAAATAGTAAAAGACAGCTGAGGGATTTGTGGACATTGCAAGTCATTTGAAAAGTGTAAACAGTTGTAAAAGCTAATTTTATTGCTATTTGTTTTGAGGATAGAGGCCCAAATATCATACAGGTAGTGGAAGGTGGATTTCAAATATAACTACTAAGAGGTTATATTATAGACTTTAGCATGCTAGCTGTAGTGCTGTCACCCCTTATAGAGGGCAGTTCATTCCTTTATGGAAGTGGGAGAGTAGGTTGTCAGAGTACCACTCTAACTAAAATAGTATAAAATACAAGCTAAACACAAACCCCAAAACATTTAACAAGAACAACTTAAAAGCAATGAAAAGCCTGAGGATCAACAAAGCTTAAATCCACAGTAAACCTCCCCTTCACTCTCCCAGTTGAGTGGGTCAGTATCTGGCCTTTTTATCATCTACTACTCCAACTGGAACCTACCATTTGCTTAGGTGAGCTAGACTGAGGCAAATCTTGAAAAAAATACACAACAGGGAACAATATAGTAATTCAAGATTCCTTTGTTGCTAATGACGAGCAGAATTTATCCACAAACACCCACACACATCCATCACTGCAGTTACTTTAACAGAAAGTTATTTGTTACAACACGATTTCACTTTTCCTCCCACAAGTTGAGAGTGCCCAGTCAGTCAGAGCTGAGAGGACTTCATGATGCACAGCTGGTATCATAATCAGTGATTGTTCACCACCTGTTGTCACAATCACTGATTATCATGTGGGAAACAACACAACACATACAATCTCCATAGTCTGTCTGACCAATATAAACAAATATAAACTTGTTGCATAAAATTAAGGATTTGAGAAAAAAAAAGTTAAAAAACAGGTCCCACTGAAAATGGAGGGAAGCAATATTTTCACGCTAACTACATTTAATTTCAGTGTAAATCCTCAACTAGAGCCTCTAACTGGCTACAAATTTCCACTTATTTTCTCCATTTCAGTCTCAGTTGGTTACCTCTTGATAACCATGCTTACATATCTGGTATGACCTCCAACTCAAAGCATATATTTCCTCTTATCTTACTTTTTCTGTCAAGCTACTCTCCCCTTGCATCTCAGCCTTCGCTCTCCTCCCCTGCGGAGATGAGTAATTCAGTTTGAGTAACTGTATCAACTTTCTAATCAAGTGTATGAGCATATGAGCTCAATCATAATCCATCTTTCATTTTTGCTTTGTTGCATCCCTTTTTTTCTGCTGCAGAGGTGAGTTCTGGCTGGGCAATGACTACATCCACTTACTGACAAAAGCCAAAGACATGATTTTGCGCATCGAGCTGGAAGACTTCGAAGGTGTTCGAGAGTATGCAAAGTACGACCAGTTTTACGTGGCCAATGAATTCCTACGCTATCGGCTCTCTGTCAGTGGATACAGGTATAATATTAGATTTTGTTCACGCATGATCAAATATTTAAAAAGGATTACCACTTAAATAAATCGATATGTCATTTGCAGTGGGACAGCTGGGAATGCCATCAGCTTCAACAAGCACTTCAACCATGACCAGAAGTTTTTCTCCACACCTGACCGCGACAACGACATGTATCCCTCCGGAAACTGCGGTGCCTACTATAGCTCCGGCTGGTGGTTTGACGCCTGCATGTCAGCCAACCTCAACGGGAAGTACTATCACAAGAGGTACAAGGGAGTCAGGAACGGGATCTTCTGGGGAACATGGCACAACATGTCGACAGAGTACTACCCTACCAACTACAGGCAGGCCTTCAAAACTGTCAAGATGATGACACGACCCAAGAACTATGCTCCTTAAAAGGACAGGTAATTATTTGTGAGTGTAGTCAGACAAACAGATAGATGGACACAAACAAACACAAACAAAGACAGTCAGAGAATGGAAAAACAAGTAGACTCAGAAACTCATACACGTAGTCATGCATTTGCATACATTTACACATCGAGAAAGAAGTTCTATAGACAGTTTGAATGCAGTAAAAACAAAAGCAATTGTGAAAATTTTTTTAACTGTACTATTACTTTTTTCCACTTTAGTGAGTGTGGCCTTCAAAATGTTGGATTAAAATGATGACAATAAAGGACAATGGACTATGAACGATGATGGACTAATAAAAAAACACACATGCAGTGCAAAGGCCAGCCTCCTACGGGCCATAATATTTTACGGAGGGTTACGATGTGAGATTTTTCACTTTTTCTCTGGCATTTCTTCACTTTCTGTCCTGCCGCCTCCTGCTATAAACCCAGTTGAGACACATCCCAGCACACAGTAGTAATAAAAACTAATGAGCTATCGTTTTGTCCGCTCTAAATGGTTCAATAATTAACAGCAGCCACTCAAGTGAGGTATATGAGAGCTTATAAACAGTTTTTGTTGAATGGGGGTGAAATTCATTGTCACAGCCTTCATGTTTAGGTCAGAGTCAAACTGCTTGAAAGAAAACAGGAAGTGACATACAACACTGATAGCTTCCTTGTCATTTTATCAATTAAACTTAGACATTTTGCTAATGTCTTCCTATATAATATAAAACAGCCCAGTATAAATATGCAGCCCGAGATACATTTCTGTCATATCACTCCAAAGCACATTCTGCATTATTGATGCTTTAGCAAATTCTTCTTGACAGCAGCTGCAGCGTGGGACGCTGCGGTTATAGGAGAAAAAATTTTTTTTTTCCACCCTTATATATGGGTGCACTGAACTACTGCACATCTCTTGATGCCATGCACCAGTTTTTACACACACAAAAAAAATGTCCTTCCTGACTCACCACCTGTACAATACTGCTACCTAATGTTAAAAAACTGTATTGCATCATTTAATCCATTCTATACACACTGTGAATGAGAAAATGGGGAGAGAAATGTCTCACTTTAAGGACGTGTACAGTATTTATTTTATTTTGTGAGGTATGATAGCTTTTATATAATACACAGGTCCAACAGTACAAGGTTGAAGGATTGGTTGAAGGATTGTTGATATTTGGAAAGTGAAAAGACTGCATTATTATGACCATTCATGGTAATTATGTGTGTATTTGGAGCTTTGTGTGTGTACTGTATAATATTGACCTTTTCTATCATTCATATTCAACTGTCATGCCAAAAGATATGCCTTTTTATATCAAAAAATAAAGTTCTAACTAAATGGCTGTGTAAATTTCAGTGTCTGGCAATTGAAGTCAATTTGATGCCTGCTCTTTTGTAAAAGCATCTTCTGCATTGGAATTATCTTTTAATGAATCTACACAAAAATGTAAAGAAGTTTATCATGAGAATTCATGAGTAGACAAACCAATCTCTGAATTGTCTGCTGTCCAGTATCCTGGGCTATTTGACCCATGTGATAATGGAGGAATGAGTTGCTGCATGCCCATAATAAATGGGTTGATGGGGTGTTGAATGAATGAAGCAAATCAATAAAACAATTAGTTCTTATGAACTTCAGAAGATAAATGAGTTATTTAATTGAGGGCCTGTGACTTGAATGTCTGCTTACTGTATGTGATAAACAAATTAATAAAAAAAGTATTTCTCTCATCCACACTATGATTTCAAGGTCCAAGTGTTCACTTTCGCTTAAATATTCTGAACTTTTAAAACTCCGAGATTAATTTTGTAGGACTATCAACAGTACTATGTTCTACCGTAATTATCACTTCTAATACTAAAGAAAGGTTAATAGACAGGTTAAATAGACATATTAGGTTAAAATAAAACTCTATGACCTTTTAAAAGCATTCATAATCTTATCTCATATTTTTTGATTAGTTACAGTAAATATAGTCAAAGCAACTGCCAAATGTGATATTTATCTTTCTGATAAAACCACCAAATCCCATTCAGAAAAAAACCCTGCATATTTAACAGCATTTATGTATCATACCTCATCTAGACAGTGGAAAGCAGGACCAGAAGAGCTATCAGTACTGGCAGCAGCCTGTGTCTCTGGGAGTGAAGCATCAGGTGCAAGGGCCACTAGAGGGGTGTGCTCCTCCATTTCCTTCCTCTCCACCTCCTCCTCTCGATCTTTCAGCTCTATTTTTTCTCTGCTGGATGGTCTGCAAGTCTGCTTCTCCTCAGATAATAGACTCACTAATGCACAGAAAATACACAGTACACCAACCAGATTTACACAGAAATGCTAGCATGGGTACTCTGCAACAGACGAGCATATGTTCAGTTTTCAAACATCGTAAATAATATGATTATCATATGATATAGGTAGAACCAGACAACTATGTGAAAAAGGCGCTTTTATTTTGAAATTTTTCGAGTCGGAAGTTTTGCCGGAGAAAATAGAAATCAAGGTAAATTTAGGTTTTTGGATCATAAATCACAGAGAAATGCATTTCCGACACAACTTAATTGTGCTAAAATATGGAATACTATTATAACATTTTACTATTATTATACTATTATAGATAATTTACACGATATGTGATAGTTAAAAAGCCTATTGACCTTACTAAAGTACCAGGTCAAATAGAACAGCTTATCATCTTGGAACAATATACCGTCGTTCTTACAAGAGAGCTTTGGCTACTTTTCGGTGTGTGGACTGAAACACCGACGGCGATATTGTAACATATACGTTACTGTCGTACTTGTAAAAACCCCAGCAAAGACCTTCTTGAGTTATTTTATTGCAACCAAACGCCTGGGTTATCCTACAAAAAGTTCCTCAGGTTTATAAGTAAGGTTAAAATGTGTGCTCATATTGGTAAAAAAAAATGCGCCTTACAGCCAACGAGTTAGCTTCAAATTGAGTAAATTAAGTTAGTTAGCCTGACGTCAATGGTTTGCGCCGTTGTTTGTCAGCTAACAAGGAAACAAACAAATAAACTGGGACCTTACTTTCAATGTTTTCCGTCTTTGCACACGTCCTTAAGACTCCGTCCCTTTGTCCTGAAACACTAACCTCGACCACAGTCGACGTCTTGAACAGTTTAAATACAGTTAACGTTAATGTTAGCAAAACTCAATCACTGATTCTCTCTGGTTGAATGGCATGTTGTGGTTACCACGGCAACGACGCCGCACGTCTCTGACGTTACAATGGGTGATTCTTAACATTGTGAAGAAAAACTGTTATTTTTTATGATGGTTAGGGGATATATTGAGTTTTGATCCTTAAAGTAAGAAATTAATAATCTACAAAAATGTAAAAAAAAAAAAGAAAAAAAGAAAGAAATTCAAGCGCTCTCAATTGCATACAATTTAGGATTTTTTTTTACATTGTAGTGACTGTCCACTAGATGGCGTTAAATAATAATTCTATGTATTCTTGGATCACATCATCAACATGTGTCATGCATTTACGATACGGAGCAGCAACAACGACCAGCTGAATGACTTTTCAATTAAAGCCCTGAAATCAAAGTGGAATTGACCTGAATCAAAGGTTGAAAAAGATGGTGATGATGCATTACTTTTCTCCTGATGGTTCCTTTCCCACAGTGCACTCTGAGAGCTGGTATCCTCCATTGCTCACTGTCTAAGAGCACAGCAGCTGCAGGGATGTGTTATCTCAGCTATGTACGTGTTCATGCCAAAATTTGTGTGTGTATTTAATATGTATGAAACTGACAGAGGTCTCTTTAGATTTGAGCGAATGTTTATTGTTAAAGATAGACTTAGCCATATAACATCAAACAAAAAGCACTTTTAACCGCCTGTCCTTACTGGTACAGTCAGCCTTGATTGTGGGAGACAGTTTTGGACAGTGTTTTTTTCTTTATAAATTCCTGATTTACCCTGAAGGTCCTGGCTGTCTTACAAATAGCCCTCATCTTCAAAGGTGTTTTTTTTTTAGTGTTACAGTAATTTTTATGTACAAAAAAACACACATATGGCTTAACATTTGGCACAGGTGTTTGCATTTAACATGATTTGAGGGTGAGTGTATTTATATGTGCCCCAGGAAGAATGACATGTAAACTTATATGCAAAAGCTCGAATAGCACACACACACCAGGCGAAAACAACACACCCATGTGGAAATGGTACTTTGCGTTGTGTATTAATGCGTGCATGCACATATAGAAACACTCGATCCTTTTAGGTTTAATCAGTACCATTAAAATAATGGCTGTGCCTTTTACTTAGCCTCATTTCTCTTTGGCAATATATCTTTTCACACTCCCTTGCAATTTGGTTGTTTTGGCAGAGGAGATATACCATTTTTGTGCACAAAGTCCACAGCTGGAAGGACTGATGTTTCCAATAGATTGCAGTTTTGTTTAACAAACCATCCAAAGTTGGCCCTCTTTTATTATTTCTGGAAATTGGGACACATGCGAGAAAGCAGTAGCTTTAAGGGGCAATTTCAGAGAACCAAATATTATGCAGATAAGAAACTGTGTCTGCTTTCTTTCTCTTGTGAGCCAGTAGATATGCAAAAGGAAAAAATAAGACATTTGTCATCCTGCTTGCACATGTAAAACCAAATTTGATTTTTATAGACAGACTCTATAATTTAACCTCTAAATTATTTAGACTTATTTTATCAGCCCTTGTTGATCCAAGGCAAATCAGATGCTTTGGACTGGATGTTTTTCATAGAAGCCAGGTCACCAAACTGACCTTGAATCCTTTCCAACACTCCTGATATGTGAACCTCTGAATCCTGGCAGACTACAGGTTTTCTTTGATAAAAAATATGCCTCTTTATGTGCCTCTACTATTACCATTTTTGGCTAAGTAAATTTTTAATAGCTATTTCTGGAGAAAGCAACTTAGAATTGCAAACGTCTGTGGTATTAAGAAGGACCCTCAAAGTTTCAGGGCTGTTTGTTTACAAGTTGGTCATTCTACAGTCCTTTTGCTGTGTTCTACATATTTTGCAGATGTTAGACTAATGAAATCTGCTGATTATATGTGTTTTCAAAATCTGTTTCATCTTGTCTTCCAGTTAAACCCGACCAAAATAACTGGTTTTGAGGAAAGTTTGGATTATCTGACACAGTTAACTGCTGGGAAGTTTAACAATGTACAACAGATGTTGATGATACGTCTCAAATTAGACATCATGCACCATTAACAAAAGACTTGGATCATATGGTAAGTTGAATAGATGGGTGCCAGTTGCGAAGACCCTTGAAAATAAATTCATGCCCCTCTCAAGATAAGCTGAAATAACTTTGGTGATTGTTTTATTTTTCACCGCTGTAACGAGCTGTACGGCTGTAACTGCAGTGACAGAGTAGACTACAACAACTAGGAGTCTGGTGAAGCCTGTAGTTTCATTAAGCATGTCAAGGATGTTTGTGTGATTAGTCGGACTGCCAGAAATTGGAGACCAAAGCGCTGCACTGCAGGTTTTAACACCTGCAAAACATGAGGCGTTCCCACTAGCCTCAGCTGTTGGTCTAGTAGTGCATATTTCTTGCTTTTTTAGCAGATGTTAGCATGCTACATAGAAAACTAAAGTAGTGGACATTAAAACACTATGCATGCTAAATATAAGTTAAAGTTGGCATGCTGTCATTTCCACTTAGGCCAAATAGAGCTGCAAGCATGGCTGTAGACTCTTGGTCTTGTCCTAGATTTAAGAGGACCTCTGCTGCTATTCTTGTCTGTTGAAGTCTGTCAGAGCTTGTTAAAAACCAAAGCAACCATACTTGTCACACTGTTTGTGTACCCACGTCCTGGATGTGTTTGTTTGCTCACTAGCCCATGCGTAAACCAAGCCCGAGGAAAAAGTAAGTGTATCCCCACGATGAAGTGTCCACATCTTTATTTTACTGCCGTCCTGTAGTCACAATAAATGCAACATGTGTGGACTGGGGGGTCATTTTACAACCCCTTTTCCAACTGTAGGTTCCTCTCTTTCATGTGCGGTTGGGTGTTTGGAGACCGTTTTAAATGTCCTAATTAAAACACACACACGCACGCAAAAATATACAGTGTTCTTTTTTCATACACAAAATCTGCTGTTACAGTTTCTTTTTTTTTTAAAGACTTTCTCCCTCAGACAAAGCGTCTGGAGTAACTTTATAAACAGATGTTTTAAAGCCTTTTAAAACCTCCAAACCAGCTTTTTTATTGAAGCTCAGACTGAGTATTTTGTGCACTTCGAAAATAGCATCTGTGACCTTGAGAATCTTTATCTTCAAATACATAGAATGGAATATAACTGGAGGAGAGAAAGAAGGAGATGTTATGAGTTACTGTTAAGTCATTTCCTGGAAGGGATGGAAACATAAGGTATATCTTACTCTTTGTTGTCCGTATTGTTGTGGTGACAGTCCACATAAATAATTTGCCTCATCAAATCTGATTTTAATGGACGACCTAGAACATAAATCACTTCAGTTCTAAAAAAAACTGCCTTTGGCAAAGTCTGAGTCAGATCTAGTTCACAGATCTCTGTGGAGAATCAGGGACATTGTTCAACAGACTGTTCGCTGGAAGACCAGAGGCTCAAAAAGAAAACTTACAGGAGACCACAGCCTGCAAGACCCCCTCTGGCTTGGACTCCTCCGACCCACCTCTGTATATTGTTCTTCCAGACAAAAAGATACAATCATCTGTTCTGAGGAGTTTTGTCTGTGTTTTTTAGGATCTGCATCACATCAGCTAAAGCCATCTGTGTGAGCCAACCACAGCTGTGCACATTTTCCAAATTACATCCTGATGATTTGGAACGAATCCTGATCTTTGCAGAGGGTCTTATCTATCAATAAGATGAAAAATTGGCATATTATTAGGATGCATCAGGAAGCGAACTTTTCCACGTCACAGGAGCTTCAGGAAGTCCAGACACAATCTGACATAATGATTTAAAATGTATTAATGTTAAGGCCATTTTATGGCATTCCATCAGCGCTGTCTTAAAAGAAAAGGGATAAGGTTTAAGGGACAATAACAATCAAGAAATAAATCAGTGATATAGGTTAAAAACTGTTGATGTTGTTTCAAAACGACCCGTTCTTGCAGGAAATGATCACAGACTGATCTTCTTTGTATCTGTTTTTGTATCAAGTCAAATGTAAGACATTTAAAATGTCTCATCCTCTTTTTACCTTTGATGTGGTCTTTCTTGTTATTTTACAGAGCAGCATCCTGTTCCTCATAAGCTCTTTCACCCTTCAGTGGAAGTACATGTGCTAATTAATCAGCCTATATATCAGGCTGATGTCCAATAAAATAAAACAACTTGCCAACTGCTGTATAGACATATCCTGAGGGGAAGAAGACGCTTAGTTCAGCCTTTTCAGCTACAATTAGGTTTTATTATGTTCTTTTAGTCTGAGGATTACTTTACTGACACATTTTACAGTATTGTTCTAAACATCTCTACCATGTTTTTTTTTTTTTTACATCAGGATTTTTGTGTTTGTTTTCCATTGTATGTCTCCAAAATGGATGCCCACGCTGCCAAACAGATTCAACACGCGGAACAATGACTGCATTATAATCAGTGTATATAAACTTTAATTTCTGGGGAGAAAAAAAATTATGGAAGAAAAGATTATTTAAAAGACAATTAGAAATGGTTTTGGGGAGACTAGCTCCTTGCTAAATAAAAGGCTGAATCAACTTCAGTTAATGCTTTTTTTATCCTAAATGCCCAGACTAATTACAGTTTAATGGACCCAGTGTTTGTTCACATGGGTGATTTTGGACTGTAACCAGTGAAACAAAGCAGAGCCATGAGAAAGCAGAGCCATGAGTTGTAAAGAAGGTGGGTTGTGTTCCAAACTTCTTTATAGAG
This sequence comes from Acanthurus leucopareius, assembly GCA_029814765.1. Taxonomy (NCBI): domain Eukaryota; kingdom Metazoa; phylum Chordata; class Actinopteri; order Acanthuriformes; family Acanthuridae; genus Acanthurus; species Acanthurus leucopareius. Next base: position 3,053,959 of record JAQMCX010000037.1, on the reverse strand, counting down.
GTGGGTACTGTAGAAAACTCCACTTCTATTAGCTATGCGAGAAACAAACCTCTTACTGATGAAATTAAAGTCACATTTTCGTGTCATATGTGTCCGAAAACCTGTTTGTGAATCTTGGACTAGTAATTGATTCCAGGTATGTGACCCTCGATCACCTTTGCAGTGAAAATTATCCAAGGACACCCAACAAATGTCCAAAGGGATTAGAGTAAAATTACACCCTCTTTTCTGTTTAGCAAGAGAGTCCTACATCTATTTTACTGCTTTCCACAAACCTGTATAGATTTCATGGTCAAGATTTTGGGGGGTAACTTGGAATACGTCAAAGGGGTCACAGAGGTCACGTTGCCTCACTGACGAGAACTGAAATGTTGAATCGCAATAAACACACAGGGGTCAGGTTGTCTTTCCCTGCTAAAGCAACAGCAAATCAATCTGTCACTAGTGATGAGTCAGTTTGACTGCTCAGGGAAGCAAACTCAAGTTACATAAACATTTTTTTTTTGTTTGCTTTAGGCTTAAAGTCAATCCAGGTGGTGCTATGGCTATTTTTGTAACCGTACCAAGTTTGTTTTTCTTCTCTATTTCGATTTCTATCTCTACAGAGAAGATTTACTTCCCAGATGTTACATATCACTTCTTTCAAACTAGCATCCTTCCAGACTAGACTCATAGGTTGGCACTTAACTGGATTAGACTCTCACTGTAGCCAACAGTCACAAAGTCTAACTTTTACAATCCATTCTAATAAAAGAGAAACATAATGGACCTCTCTCAGTTGAAATACTAATATTATACCAGTATGCTATATCATTGATTTATTATAAGCAGCATTAAGCAGCATTTTCAGCCATGCACAATTTCATATAGTTTTGTACAATGCCATTGTTTTTCAGTGTTTAAAAATGCATGCACTGTTTAAAATGCAAGCCCCTATGCTATACTTTTATACATATGCACAGTCATAAATAAAAGAAAGCACAACATAAAGAATAAAGGTAATGGAAAACAGAGACGTGCATGCAAGTTACATCATGTTAGAGGAGATTTAATCACCTACAAACATCTGTACCTGACCCAACCTTAGGGGCATTAACCTCTTTTATGGGTAACACTGGAATGTCTGGCAGAAAAAAGAAAGAAAGAAAGAAAGAAAGAAAGAAAGAAAGAAAGAAAGAAAGAAAGAAAGAAAGAAGGACGGATGTGTGTCTGTTTAGTGTGAGATGACTTCCCTGAGAATTGCACACTGTGTGTTTAGAAGGATGGAAACAATTAACTCCATCTGTTCACCAGATCTAAAGGGTAACCTCTCATTTACATACATATTCCCTTTGTAAGTGTGTATGTGTTTGTGTGTGTGTGTGTGTGTGTGTGTGTATGTGTGCGTGTTCCACACAAATCGACGGAGGAATCCTCCAGGGCCACATGGCTTCCTTCCCTTTCATCCCAGCCACATCTTCACAAAATGCCACTCGCCCTGGTTATAATGGTTAGGTCTCTGGAACATTTACAAGACAAATCACGTCCATCTTTTTCTGTTTGTTCTTCTGTTCTGGTCTCTTTCAACTGTATGATTTTTCTTAAACGTTTTATTCCCCATTTTTCTCTTTTTTCTCTGTTTTCTGTCTTTGAACGTGTCATTTTTTTCTCATCATGAATTATTCTATTTTTGTGTCGTTTGCTTACTTGCACACACACACACACACACACACGCAAACACACAGAGTCCAAATCTGGTAACTTGACATTTGTCATCAAATGAAAATAGCAAAACGAAGGAATAAAGGAAAAACAGATCATGGTTCTGGACTGGCTATATTAGGGCTCTTATTAACCAATTTTGTCTGATGTTTCCCACTGGAAAACTAGTCTTCATTGTTATGAAAATATGTCTAAGTGTATTCCGCACAGTGGCCTCAAAGTGATACAGAAATACCTCTTATTAAACAAAATCATATGGTGTATATTAAGGTTTTTCAGTTGAGTGGCATTAAACAGCCCTCAGATTTTTACTGGCTCAGTAACATCAAGGGCAGAGTTCAAGGCTTTCAAACCTACAGGAAGTGATTTTTTGCCACCTGGGTGCTGCAGAAACAAGCTGTATACACAACATCCACACACAGGTTGGTTAAGCTGCAACATTAACAATTTGGAGTTTTGTTTTATGGCCTCCAGACAAATACAATCCATTTTTTTGCAAGTTATGATTTTGTCTCCACTAACTCTTCAGTAATAAATGCAAAAGGCTCCACTCTGTTTACCAAATAGTTGCTAACTTTGTCTTTTTGCCATTTGGTCATGCCATTACAGAGGGTTTTTAGATCTTTAGTGCTGAAAAAACCCGACTGCTGCTGCTGAAAATAACAATAAAAGCTGTCAAAGCCAACGAAAACAGTAAATTTATGGCTTAGAAAACCAAAAACAGTGCTTTGGGCAACAGCAGACTGTGGTGATAATTTTCTGTGGATTCCTCACCATGAGTGACGTTTTTCACATGAAACTGATTATGTGATTCTTTTTTAAAATAAGAATACTTATTACAGCAGCCAAAAGTACCAGATGCCTTAATTTCATAATAAGGTGAATCAAAGGATCTTTATTAAAGAATGTGTTGTCCTCCTTTCTCTCCTCAAAGACTAATGTCTCCAGATACATAAATTAAAAATTAACTTTAGGATGATTTTGTCATTTTTAATCGCTAAACCTGCATACCTTCCCTTTAAAAATAATCAGAAGAACAGGTTGAGCAAGCCATAATCACATCTCTCAAGCAACCACTTTAACAGTGTGCACTGCCCGCTTTTGCAGAAGCTCTTTAACTTTTCACAACTAAATCCAAACCATTAAGAAAAATGTTATCCTCAAACCCCAAACTGCTGTTTTCCTTTGTTTTATTTTTATTTTACTAAATGCACACTCTGCACAGACTTATAATATAATGTAATTTTCCATGGATCCTGGTGTTGTCCTTAAGAAGTTCATCTAATTGCATGATATGCTATATCCACATCTTATTTTTTTTTTGGTGATACTTTTCCTGCATGTGGTCAAAAAAAGGCTAAAACTGTTTCTGTGTAGTGCAGATGGATTTTTTTGTTTGGTCCTCAGGGTGTAGCCTACAACCCCAAACCAAAATTACAGAGTAGAAGAGCTCAGACTGAGGCAGAGGGCCGGACTATGCAGCTACTCTGATCCAAACATCTGACCTTGAAAGGACAATGAAGTTATTTCCCAACATCTCGAATTCACATAAATTTAATCTTGCTCTCTTGAAAACAGTCCCCATCGACTAATGGAGGAGAGGAAGGGGATTCTACAGAAGAGCAAACAACAAAAGAACAAAGAAATGTGCGTGTGCCTACATATGTCTGCTTAGGGATCACTTTTGCTGAAAAACCTTATGACTCACTCCGTCTGCAGAGCCATTACAGCTCAGATCTGGAAACCGACCCCCCACAGTGACCCAGTCCTCAGTCCTGCATTTACGTATTCCCCTAATCCCCATGTTAAGTAAAGTCTTAAAACCTCCCCACTGCAAAATGAAGTGATGAAAAAAATTTTAAGAGGGGGCCCCCAGACCTGCCACTGAACCAGATGACTTAAAGTGAAGAAAAAAACAAAACTAAAAAAAAAAACAAAAAAAAACTGGAAATAAAAAGAAAAAAAAAGGTCTTTTAAAAAGCTGCTAATGACACGTTCTTTTTGCAAGCAAGTCGACAAGTTAACGCATGTGTTCAGCTGGTGAGCGAGGGTGAGCTATGATGAGCAGATGCTGAGATCATGGGGAAGATATGCAGCTCCTGGGTCAGCCACACAGACACGCAGGCTCTCTTGTTGACCTCTCAACCCCTGTTCAGCTGTGTGGGGTGGGGGCCGGTGTTTCGGCATGTAGTGGCAGCATGCATGCACACACAAAATGCAAGCCTGTCAGGATTCATTGTTTTCAGGGCAGCATTTTGCAGTTTCTTTTTCATTGCATATAGATTAGGCAATATATAGCGATCAATGAAAGTCTCTCTTGATGCTTAACTTTCTGACATAATATTCTGATAATATATAAAATGTCCCTTGAACATAGACTTATTCTTGGCAATATACATTGAATCACACAGTCACCTTTGCATGTTTGTGAAACAGCTTTGCTCATTCTCTTACTGTCTATTTTAAGTGAAAAAAGTAAATATTTGTCAGTAATTTAAATCTTAAAGTATTAAAATTGCAGTTTGCAGCCATGAGCAGTGTCCTTATTTTGCTGCTTTACTGTAGAATATAGCTTAAACTGCTAAATATTGTTCTCTATGACCAGAATCCAAGAGGTCATAAAATTTTACTGTGTGTGTGTGTGTACGTATGTTTATGTACTTCTGTGAGTTAACAATTTATGGCGAAACCTGAGTTTAGATTGAAACATTTACGAGGATCTGAGTTTGGAACAACAAACCCACATCCTTACGTCTTGAAATTGTGGGACATATTTCTGTGATCTGTGTCAAACTTTTTTTCTTTGAGTGCAGATTCTCTGTAGGAAAACAGAAAAACCCTTTGGAGTGTCCAACTTTTCGTTCACATTAACTTTTATTGGAGTTTCTCTTCAGTTTTTGGCTTGTACTTCTTCTAGTTGACGGACATAATAGAATCATTTAAGTTCACAGAGTTTTGGCAAATCCATAATTAACCAGTACTGCATTTTTGGACTAATATGAAACACTGTTTTCCCCTCTTTTATTCCTTGAATTCTATCATAATTTATTAACTCCAGGCAACAGTAATGAAACAATGGACCTCTATCCCGCTCTTTCTCTGTTTCTCTTTGTACAGTTCTCTATGAGTAAGCACTGAAACTCATGTGTTGACATCGTAGCTACGTTTGACCAATAGCCTCCTGTCTTGCGGTTTCTCTGATGGACCACAAATAGTATATTGTATATACTGTGAAGGAGACTGTGAATTTTCTCTGACCCAGAAAGCTTTTTCCTGTTTTCCCGCTGTTTTGGCTTTTCACCATGAACTGAGCACAGAGAGCTTCAGTGAACTGGGTGTTTCGGAGCTTTGGTCACCTTTAGAAAGCAGAAAAAAGAGAGAGAAAAAATATTATTATAAACCTCTTCTATATCTTTTACATAAGACTTTAAGCAAGACACTTCTTAAAACAACCACATGTTAATGGAAGATGGTGTAAATTTCAACCAAAGTCCAATGACCATGTTGTGAATAGAGGGCTGTTATATTAATTGAATAATTGGCTAGAAAGTTGAAGATATATTGAGTTTACATTTTAGCATTCAGAAACAGCACTCGTGTTTTAATAAAGTACATATCATCATTTCTGAGAAAACTTTTTATGAGTGAATAAAAAAAGTCCTGTTTTCAGCTTTGTGATGATGCAATTTTCTTTTAGAACTTATAGATTTTTAAAAGGTACCACATGCAACATTTCAGCAGCATTTAACGAATAATTGATACCTAAAAGTGAAATTAGTGCTGCTTACTGGATGTACAGGGTCAACAGAGTTCAAACTCTGCAGTACATGAGTGTATGGCAGTGTGATGACTGGAAAACCTCAAACTGTTTCCATATTTGTACTTAAAATTGGTCCGCCTGAGTAAAAACCAGACATCCTGGATCACAGGGACCACATGGGACCAAATTTGACCACAACTGGAGTCTTATTAAAAAATTAAGTCTATAAAATGTCAGAAAACATAAAAAAAAAAAATGGAAACCAGGGGTCACAAATCCACATTGTTTGTTTTGTCTGACCAAGAATTCAAAATTCAAAGATGTTAAATATAAGATCATATTAAATTAAGAAAAGAAAACCATCACAACATCCTATTTCACAAGCCATTACCACAGAATTATTCACATTTTTTCTTAGTAAATGACTTCAACAAGATTTTAATGATCAGAATTTTTGCTAATTTGTCTCCCAATGATTTTCTACATTCCAACAAGAATCTAACAAGTTTCAAACAAATCACAGAATGTTCCTTTAAAGTCAAAACAGACAAGTAAGCTATGAAGCCAGTGCCTCTTCAGGTTTGAAGGCACACACGCACAGTAAACATACATATATGTCATTATCGTGATGTAGCTCGTCAGTGCTGGAAAGCAGATGTTCCAATGAGAATGTGCCCTTCACGGTAAATCATCTTCAGACACCACCGACGCTTTTCATTCTAGTGCGCACAAACACCAACATGCTCACGTCACTTTTTTCACATCACAGTTTGCTATAAATCACAAAGACTTGGAAGGAGACATGAAGACAGTCTAAATGAAACGAGGAGATTTGTTTTCTTCACTGTGCAATTATTCATGGATCTTTCTGCCACAGATGACTGTATATATTTACAGTGTGTGTGAGCAGGCATGTGTCCAAACCTGCCTGCATCAGCCTGGTTGCTGCAAAGAAATATTAACAGCTTTTGCTTTTGCAAATTACAGATATGTACAATTTGTACTATTAACACATACCTCATCAGTATTTCTATAGTACGTATTAATTTGATGTAGTTATGATTATATATAGGCCTAGATGAGCTAAATCTTCTCAGTGTGAGGCTGCAGAGGGTGATGGTGATGGAGAGACAGCTGCTAAGCTGGAGACCAGAGCTGGAGACCAGACCAAAGTCAACTGTTTCAACTTAGCAATTTTAGTGAGCATCGGAATGCATTTCAGCCATTTCCTGGTGACAAAAAGCATTTATTTTTGCATGAGACAACGTGAGATTTTGCAACTGTGTTTCTAATGACATTACTGGTTGTTTTGAAGAAGACTTTGCATATTTTACGGCTGTTTATGGGGACCCAAAACAGGTGTTTTTTGAAGAAAAGACATGAGGATGTCAGGACAAAACATGATCCTTTCCTAAACCTAAACAAGTGTTTTTTTGTTCCTTACTCCAACCAGACCTTAAAAATCAGGTATTTTAATCCAAAACACGAACCATAAGAAGTGGAATTTGTGTCTAGCCAGATGTTAACCACATAAATACAAACCTTATGTAACATAAATAATGTAAAGAAACATAAAGTTACAGCATATCTATGATTTGCAGAAAAGTACAATGCCTGGCTATGTAATTCCTGACAACTGGGGTTGCCTGTATATACTTAGTGGAGTAAATTGGAAAAGCAAAGAAAAAAAAATTATGAGCTTTTTTAGGCAAAAGGAAAAAAGACTGTAAAAAAGAAAGAAACACACTCATAGTTTAATATTTGTGGTGTAAGCTGTCTGCCTTTTTAAGTTGGCCTTAATCCTTTGAGATTTTGGCAGATTCAGACAAAGTTTGGCTAAGCTGGAGATTGACATCAGTGTAGGAAAAACAGGTGCACTGGACACAGGCTCAAACAAACTGACAGATATCAACACACACTTACGCAGATGCACACACACTTTTAAGAAATATATCTGCATTCCTTCAGAGTAGATAAACTATAACCCAGAAGCGAGAGAAAGTGCAAAGGAGGATATTGAAAGGAGATGTAAGGACAGGAGGTAGGAGGGGGTGAAGGGGAAAACATGGAAAGAACTCAAATAAAAAAAGGGAAAGGTGATGAAAGGGAAGAAAAAGAAGCAAAAAAGGATGAGAAGGATAAGGAGAAAGTTTATTGAGAGCTTATTAGGAAAGCAGGGGATTAAAAACACAGTTTAATGTTTTTGTTTGTCATATGATCCCAGTGCCAACCCCCAAATAATTAGCTTGAGCTAGCTAACATGCAAACAGTTGGGCTCACGACAACTTAAATTTACTGTTCAGCTTTCCAATTATAAATTGAAAGGCGGATGATGTTAGATTATATTTCAGGATCACGACACAAACCCCGATATTTCACTACTGTGTGGCAGCTGCTATAAACAGCTGGCGACATGAGCACACAGCCCACAGGGTGGCATGGCATCAGAGCACTGTGACACACCACAGCCACTATTAGCGGTTGAGGTTTATAGTGCTGTCATCCTATTAAGTCCCAGATTACAGCTTTCGAAAAAAAACTCTCTATAAAAGTCTTTAAAAAGATCCAATTAAAGAAACATGCAGTTAAATGAATATTAAACTTATGTGTGTTATGCTCCAGCCAGTTAGTATTGTCAAGACATTGACAGCCTGTCAGTTGACACATTGTCTTACTAAATGGATTTGTGCCTATTTTGATCACTTGTTTAATCATGCTATATGCACATATGTAAATATAGCTTGCATACATATACGTACAACAGAACCCAAGGCATATAGTCTATATCTTTTTTTAAATAGAGTAATTACGCACTGAATTTTGCCAAAACGCAGGTGACCCACACTCTGTGCTGTTCACAAACTCTTCCTAAGTATTCCCATTAAAAGAACTAAAGCTGCTACTGCTGCTCTGCTAATGTTCTGGTCACGCTATGCTTCCTGTGAGATTGATATCTATTTGCAAAACAGGTTGAAGACACATTTCTTTTTGTTATAACAACATAAGTCGTCTGTATAGAACTGTATAGAGCTTGTGTACATTAAGGCCAAACAAGACATGTTGTGTGCTCTCCCTCATTACCCTTCCTGTGCACAGCACCGGATGCCAAACATCTTCCAAGATTAGTCACGCTTCATTTTCAGCAAAGAGGCATTAGACATTTGCAAAATATCAAATGTGGTCTAAACTTAGTTAACTACAGTGTTTATGTTTGGAATATTACAGAGAAGCTTGCTACATTTGCAAATAATTATCAGTGCTTCCTTTCCAAATGTGTGTGTTTATGTGTGTGTGATGTGTGTGTGGATGTCTGCCATGCACACAATACAGGTCACCCATTTCTGGAAAATTCTGGTAAATACATGGCATAAAATTTGAGACAACATGTAAGCAGTGACATTACTATAAAATAATAGCCAGACAGTGTGGAAAAAGATCTGTCTTGGTCTGTAATTAGCAGCCCAGTGCTTGTGTTGTGTTTGTGCATGATCTATGGTTTTGGTGACACCAGTTTGTTCTTACTTTATGTGTCCTGCATAAGTCAGCACAGATGAATCACAGACTTGTCGAGGCAACAGAGACATATCACAGCTTGAGCAAGAAGCATTGCTTGGAAAAGAGATTCAGTTTGGGAAATGGTGAGAAGTCAAGATAGGTTGTATGGAATTAAAGTATAATGGAAAAGTACTGGTAATGATGACACAAAGTAGCAAAGCTCATATTACATTATTTCCATCTGGCAGCCAGTAGATTAAAGAAAACACATTGCAACATATTTATGATGTACTTTTCCAAACTAAAGCCTTTTCACAGCCGACACATAAAGACAAGATTTAGGTATGGAAAGATGACACATGGTAAATATGAATATATTATGTAGCCTGATTACATAAGTTCTACATTTTTGCATTAAAATCTTGAATTACATTTAATACTCATGACAACTAGAAGGAAAAAAATCTGTCCCGGCCTGTCTCATTTAATCTCACTGAGCATGAGTGGAAGCTGTGTGTGTGTGTGTGTGTGTGTTTCAGGATTGGGCTCAATGGCCAATCACAGCCAAGCCAAGTAGCTGGAACATTAAGATGTGGGGGCACTAATCTGACTTCCATCTAATTATCTTGTGTCTCACATTCTCTTTATCTTTTAGCCCCAAAACTCAAAAGAAGCACATTTTATTTGCTTGCATTTTAAAATAATTTTATCCACCATTACCCAGAATCCATTGCAATAGATGGAGTGTAAATCACATGGTAAGGCAGAGCTTTATCTGCTTTTCAACAGTCTGTTGAAATGCCGTCACAACATGTGAGATAATTCTGTTTTAACAATGTAATTTTTTTTATTATGGTCACTCACCATGTTAATCAATATTAGTAACCGTTACATTAAGATCAACACAATCTGTCAGTGCTTCCCAACAATGAATTCTGCCAGTAGTGTTTCATTGTGTTTGGGTTTGAAAGGCTTTGAAACAGACTTTTCTTAACTAAACACATCTTAATCCCATAATCTATAACATCTGATATTATGAAAATTGCTGTGTCATATTTAATTTCCTACAAATTCAATATTTCACATTTAAACACCATTTACCAACCATTTAAAAGAGAAAAGTTAACTGTACAACTGTTTTGCCATACAAGTTCAGACAACTAATTTGGATTTGGTTGTCTGCTAACAGGTCACAAGGTTTCTTCTGCTGTAACGCAACTAATATGGTGTCATCAGCTAAATTGGATTTATTCATTGGAGGGGCCAAGTTTAGGGGTTTCTTTCCTTTTTATGGCTAATTTGTGTTGAGGACATCAGAAAAACAGTGGAAACTCTGGAACCAGATTATCAAGCATGCTGAGCTACTTATTATGGGTTGTGAGCTGAAGCCAGTTTAGGATCCATAAGGACATTGAAACTGTTTCAACTTCAAATGTAAGACAATTTCGAGCCAAAGGAAACATCCATATGGATTTTATACTGTGCAGCCAGCAGCTAATGGCTTCAATTTGAGATGCAACTTAATTCCCTGGACACTGAATACCTTAGCAACACAGAGGTTCATCCAATGGCCAATAAATACCATACTGCACATATATACATATACAAAACTGGTTTGGAATACATTAAGATAAAATGTTTTTTGACTCAGTGTGGGTTGTGGGATGAAATACTTGAGGTTATGGAAAGTTTTTTTTTTTTTTTTTACAGATCTAATTTAATTTAACCCACCCCTGACATTCTCCACACTGACTCCAGTGCCTAGAAAACCCATCATCCTCCACTGCAGTGGAGCTGAGGGTGTAAAGATTTCTTAGTCACAGCAATTATACTTGGAAGAAACTGTCAAGATGTTACTTTCACTTTTTCCAGGATGCTGTTATGTGGGTTTTCTTTTTATGCAAGAATGTAATAAAGTTATATGGGGTGACAGGATATTAGGATTCACACATTTCTTTTGGCAGAGCTGCAGAAATAACCAGACTTTTTGAGTTAGTAGATGGAGCCAGGTGACCTTCTGACAGCTGTGAAAATCAGTGAGATGACAAATGTAAGGGCATTGGTATGCTCTAAATGAACTTCTTTGACAAATCATACAAATGGAACTAACAGTGCAAACTTTTGGACAGTTGTGGTGTTTCTCTCACCCCCCAAAAAAGTGACAGAAGCAGTTGTGTGAAATCCCCAGATCGAATCTAACATACTTTGTAGCCTCTGCAAATCTGGCTAATCTGCATGAAGTGGGTGTTATTGTCAGATAGTCAGTTTTGGACAGTTACATAAACCATCTGACACAGTCCCAAAAACTTTGGCTAAAAAAGATGTAGATGAAGGTTACAGATGTTCCAACAAGCACTTAGTATGTAACACACTATGTCTCTATATCTCCTCCGCTTTAGATGGAAATCCAAAACAATAATCTTTATATTTGATTGTCATTTTTTAAATTTTCCATTGATGCTTCTTGGCTGCAGTAATTGCCTTGTATCATTCTTTAGTTTTCTTTACCAAAGCAACAAGACAATGTGCCAACACTGTTCTGTGAAACCTACTTGGTGATGAAACCTTTTCATAATCTGAAACAGCATGAAGCATAAAGGTCTTGCTTTGTGTTTTACCGTTTCTTTACTTGTCAGGGACAGAGAACAGAAAATAGTGAGTTGCTAAAGCTGCTGGTACATGTGCTAAAAGATGTTCTGGTACAGCATCTTTTCTCTTTTGAGACTGATGTACCTGGTGTAAATACATTTGTCTGTGTTTTGATTTTGTCAATCATATCTTTGATCCTTGAAGAGACTTTATACTAAAGCATATGAGGGTAAGTATTTGACAATCATTTGTTAAATGCGACACTGTTTCAATTTGCAACCTAAGCAGTTCTTACAAAAGAGGGGAATGAACTGAAGGCTTCAAAACTTTCACAATCTGCTCTGATTAATCATTGATGTTAGAGTAATTAAAGACAGAGTAAAAAAAAAACAATCAGTCAGAGCAGATGTTGGGGAGAGAGGGGAGAGAAGGACAAAGTAGCAACACAAAACAGGATGTACAAATGTGTTTTGGTTGGATTCAACTTGCAGGATTCTCTCTGCTTAAAAGTATGTCTTTGGAAAATGTCTGCATCTTTCCATTTGTGTGTCATAAGCCTTCATCTTTTTATGCTTATTTATTACTGTTTCCTTCTCCAGGATTAATTTGCATAATGCTTTTTCTGCTCTATTGGACAGATCATGCAAGGAAAGTTTGAAAATGTTCTCCCTGCTGAACTGGTAAGAGGTTGGATGTTGAGCTAAAATGTGTGCAACTATTCTACTAAATATGAGGATTTTGGAAATTTAGGTAATTAAATCATGAATTAATTTGTGTCCCCACTCACGAAAAATTACCTGTGTAAGTATAATCTGATGAAGGGGCCCACAAAGGACGGTGACTAATGCAGTTCAAGCCATGTGGGCCATATTAACTTGCCTTTAAAGCAACAATTCATGGTTTCACCCTTGTGTGTGATGTTTTTGTTTTTTTGTGTGTGTCTGTGCATGTGTGTGCATGAATCTGTTCTTGTGTTGGGGGCAAGAGGGAAGGCCTTTTGCAATGAAGCCAATCACAACATGTTACTCTGCTGGAGGGATGTCTATGATATTGTCATAATATTGATAAAACACATGTCGAGACCCCTCACTGGCAAGTTCTGGGAAACCTACAGCCCAGACTTAATAATAAAACAGTTCAAACAATGGAGTCTCTATAATATTTCCATATTCATCACGCAGTACAGAGAACATTTATATGCAATGCAAAAACACAACGATCCTGTTGTGAATTAAAATAGTTGTACAGTTGTGCTGTACTTACATTAAACAACTGCAGTAAAACACTTCTGCAACTTGAAGCAATTAAAGAATTGGCCTCAATATTCTAAAAAGACAAAGACATTTGTTTTCAGAATATTTGATTCATTAAATAACTCACTTCTTCTTTATGTGGTATTTTTTTTTTAAATGGATTTATGAAAAACAACAGCTCATACAAGCATTCTTGTATTCTATTCAAAAGAAAAAAAACATAGAAGACAGTAAATACAGTCTGTATTCAGATGATGCACTTCCATCTTATTAAAAGTGCAGTTAAAAATGATTTTGTTCCCTCTGATGGGCGAGACAATACAGTAACAAAAGACAGATGGCAACACTGTGGGAAATGCAACTCACCACATACTAACAAAAAAGTGGTAAAAACTATAAATGTTCATGTTCTTTTTTTTCTTTGTTTAGCAAATTCCTGACATTTATGTAAAGTAATCTAATCACCTGGTCCCTTCAAATGGTTCCACACACTCTCATGTTGCAAACTCCTCATAGCTGCAGGCCCCTTTTTAAAGTCAGCTCCCCCAGATTTGGCAGCTCGACACAAAGTCCCAGAAGCAGCAGAACTTTCAATTCAGATGAGTTTTACATGAATATATCTTTATTTTCTTCCAGCCACTGAAAACATGGTGCTTCCTTGGGCTAATGTTTGCTTGGCAGTGGAAATTTCCGGTGCTGGATAACTTGTCTTGGTGACCTCAGTCTGCACTCCCCTTTGGGAGCACAGCAATGCGGCCTCCCCGAATACCGCTGTCTTTTAGCTTTTGCCTGGTCTGCTAAGGGTTACACAGGCAGGGTTTTGACCAGCAGGGTGTTGGTCCAAGTCTAGATGGCAATTTTAATAAAACTGATGAGACACTGTAGTTAATATTCAGCAAGAATCACCTGGCCGAGCAGGGGCCAGCTGTTTCCAGGGGAGGCTTTGTAAGCACTAATCACCTCTACCTCAAATACTCCCCAAAGTTGTAGCAATTAATATTATCTTGTTCTTGTTCAGCATAATTTTTATCAGTTTTGGTCCTGAGAAAAAGGAATCTGTCTGCCTCGGGAGACACGTTAATTTGTTTTCTCACCATCTTGCTACTTTATCATATTAGGGAGAAGAGCTTTGCAGAAATGGTGATAACTAAAATGGGATACGGTCATCAGGGGCAAGAGAAAGCATGACAACAAAATGGTTGACTCGACAGTTTTATAGCCAACAGCACTGATATTATAAGCTCGGCATGTGAGAAAGTAGTCAGGGGTGCCATGCAAGCCTAAAAACACTTGCATAACGCCTCTATGAGAGACACCATGCCAGCATCTTATTACCTATCCCCCTTTTTTTAAATTTAATTACAAGTCCTTTCTTTCTTTTTTATGATTAAATGGCTCATTTTACATGCATAACTCCCCGTAATTGTCTGGCAAAATAAAACTAAAATCGGCAGTTTGTTGCACAACAGAACGATCACTTTAATCATCAGCTGTGGCATTCAGGCTCACAAACCGTACAAAAACCCATCCAAAACGTCTCCTTTTAAACCCCACTCTCAGGCTTGATTAATGGCAAGTTGTTATTTTCAACACACAGTTAGTCATTTTGGAGTCATCGCAGCACACCGAACAGCAGGCAGACATCTTATCCCATCCTTTGACACTCATTAGATTTATTTAATGTCTTCTTCTATTTATACTATCTAAATCCAACCTTCACTTGTATTTGCAGTTGGCCGTAGTCATGTGTTGTGATCCTTTTAATCCACCATAACACCTGGAGAAACAGATTGCAGCAGACACCAAGTTTATTCATTCATTGTGACTCCTTGATTGTGTTTTTTTGCATCCCTCATTTGTCTTTTCACAGCCATAGCGATGGATCCAAAAGTGTAAAGCACAATTTGCATTAGCAATTCACAGCAACTGTTCATCTAAAAGGTAACATTTTAGCACCAGTTACAGTTTAATTCCTCAAAACTTTTCTTAACTTTTCTTTAACTTAAATCTGCTTTAAATTATCTGACCATATCTTAATTGACGGGCCACAGTATAAAATGCAGTGTTTAAAATGCACAGGTCTCATATAGTCTAGCAGTCAGGATTCCTGGTTTTCACCCATGCAGCTCCACTTATGGTAGGAAAACAGTTTAATGTGTTTCAGTAAACATTCATTATGCTGCTCTAACTCCTGAATCTCCAGAGCGCAGCTTAAACTAGACATCAACATTCGACATACAGTTCTCATTTGACCTCTATATAGGAACTGTACAGTCACTGGTGCTAAAATGTAACGTATAACACTTTTAACACAACTCTAAGGCTGACGGATGGTTACGCAATTCTACCAGTAACTTTTATTGTGTCTAACTATCATTCTGGCAGAGTGAAGTAGAGGAAATAAATAAATATTAAAGAAGAGGAAGGGAGGCAGTGTCAGAGAAGGAAATTAGCCTACACAAATAAATCAGGAGCTGAGGACACACACATAGTGAGATAATGATAAATATATACAGATAGAATACAAGTATGAAAAAAAAGGCTAAGAACTATGGAGGAGAAGATGGGGATGACTTGATCTTTTCATATTAAAAAGTTATTAATGCTTGTTGTCTTTGAAGTGGGCAATCAACCATAATATGGAGTGAGTCAGAGCTCAGCTTCACGGTGAAAGGCGTGAGTTGGAGGGTCTCAGTGTACAGTGCTTTGATAAAATTGGATTCAAGTTTCAAGTCACAGCAGATGTGAGATGTGGGGTCATCTGGTTTGTCTAAACAGTTGCGCGGCTGGGTTTTTTGTGTACTTGTGTTGTTCCGATGCGTTTCCAGTCTGTCATGGATGGTGTCCAGGTAGAGACTCATGGGACACTGACAGAGAGAGACAGATGCAGACAGAAACAATCAGAAAGAGATCGAAAGAAAGAGGAAAAAACACAGAAGCAAAGTTAACAGACAAAACCACGGATCAAACAATGTCCCATAGGTGATATAATAAATGAAAAACCTCTGATTTCAACTCAGAAAAAGCTATCTCAGATTCTAAGATCTTTAATGTTTATATAAAGGATAAGAGCCTTTTAAGGCATCATCCTGTGTTTGAATGCCAATAGGCTTTATCAGTAAAAGTCACCTTGTTTTTCTTTTAGTTTTGCCTCTAAGGCTACAGAATCTGCCTCATCCCTCTAACTAGGGGAACTGGTCAGGTTAAGGGGAAGGGAAGTCTGACTCATTGGATGGGGGTATGAGCATGTCATTAGGCCAGTATGTCAGTGCAAAAACAGTTATGTTTAAAAGAATCAGGTCTCTGTTACTGACAGGGATCTCCACTGGTTTAGCATCCACAATTTAGCACATTGTTCTTTCCCCCCCATTTTTCCATTGTCTAACGCTGGCACTTACATAACTAAATGTTTCGTCACGGTTCTTTGTCTGAATAAATCATTACATTCACAAACTGCATGAGTGGTGAACTAAGTGCATTAAAACATCTTTTCAGTTAAGTAATAGTCACAAATTGAATGAGCACATGTAAACTTTCAAAAAGCTGCCAATTTACACCTTCAGCAGTTCTTACAGCTATATTTAATGAGTTTCCTTTTACACTTGGGGGGGCGGGGGGAGCAATGCAGCCACCATTCACAACATGTTTTGACCTGGGCACAGGCTGGCAAAGGAGGAAATGCAGCTTCAGCCTAATTAGAGGGCAATTTTTCATGTTTACATCACGTAACAGCCTCATAGTCTCCAAAGCATACAATTAGAATAAATTATAATAACATCTCGATGAATTCCAGCCTCACAGGAAGTCATTGCTTCCCATTTCTCTCAGTGTGACAACCTTGAGATATAAATGTTGCTTTAGATTCTAAGCTTTGGATTTTTTGACACATTGTAGATATTTTTAAAGATATAACAAAGGACTAACATGCTGTAAAACTGCCTTTATTTGCGAATGAGGCATTTTCACACATTTTGCTTTCATCTGAAAATAATTTAGGCATTTATTTGGTATGATTTTGTCTATCAAATTGCCTTAAAAGGATGCAGTGGATTTAAAAGGTCAGCTTGGCTCTGTGTTTGAAGAGCTTAACAAGGTCCACGTCCTTTATCATCCCACTGGCACTACAGCTGGCTTGGCATACAACAGCCCTTGTTATCTTGAGGCATTGACATACACACACTCCCTCTCTCTCTCTCTCTCACACACACATACACTCACACTCAGGTGCATGCATGCTAGGTTTGATAACAAAACTGCATTTGCACTTTATAAGGATGTCATTTTGCATTTTGTTACATTCCAGTTGAGTGTTCTGATATGCATGCATGTTTTTGCAGATGTGTGTGTCCACAATGGTTGCTTGCATGTTGGACTGGACTACTGTGTGTCCACTGTCTCTCTGTCCATTGATAAACACACAGGGTATCTGTTTCTTGGACTTTATAGAAAAAAAAACCCGGTTTCCATCAGAGCCTCTCCAGCTTACTTAAAACAGTTGTTCTGGTCTAAGTGCCCTCATGTCATTTTAAGTGTTTGGCAGTAAACAATCCATTTAGGCCAGCACAGAGTAGTGATCCTAATATGGAGCTGTTTCACTCACTGCTGATCCAGTGAAGAGAAGAGAAGAGAAGAGACGAGAAGAGAAGAAAAAGGACAGGGCAAGCAGCATGTTGATTAGCTGGCATTTCTGTCCTCTGGCACCATAAAATTACACAGAATGCCCATTACTAGCAGATGGAACTATTCCTGTGAGGGCTGTTTTGTCTCAAATAAGTTCAGCTGGTTCATGTTAGTTACAAGTGGCTGACAGTCTCAAGCCACCGGGGAAATCTCTACCACCTCATAAGAATATATGGAAGTACTGGAGTGTAAAACAATTAAATAGAATTTACCTCTAAAGAGACACAAGGAACAAACAGGATATGCCACAGAAATGTAAAGTAAATCAAACAGCATGAAGCAAACTGACATAAATCTGTGTTTAAGGTCTTGCATCAATTGCTGCATCTAATCTACCGCACTTAATTAACTTCTCTATTGTCAAGCTAAAACGAGATGAAGCTTGTTATTTTGTTTAGTTATTTAGACACTGATAGAGCTTTGTAGGTAGATTGAAGGAGTGAAAAAGACAAGATGAGTCTACAGCCATGCTAGCAGCTATGTGAGGCTGCACTTAGCATGGTAAATGCTAACAACGGCATGTTAACTTGCACACAATGTTAGCATGCCAATGTTTGCTGATTAGCACTAAAAATATAGCACAGGGGAGGTTGATGTTGATGTTGTAGTTGTGAAAGTATTTGTTCTTTAAACCAACATACCAAAATACCAACGTGGGGAAGTAATTCCTATCCATAGAGCCAGTAGTAGGACAGAGTAAACTTTCCAGGCAAGTTACACCACTCAGGAGCCATCTTGGCAACTGTAAGGAGCAGTTATTTTGGGACAGAGATCTAAATGAATGGTTGAGAGAGGCATGCAGATACACTACGTGTATAAAATTGGTGGTCAAATCTGATAAAAACAGCGTTAAAAGTTTGGTGAACTTTGCCCAAAAATAAGCTTTCAGTGCTTATTTTCCCTTGGTTACATCTATACTATCAAGCAGTAGATTTAACGATACCAACTTCTTTCACAGCTCAATTCTGTGAGCCAACACGATTGGCTTGATCTGTTCCCAGGTCAGTGGTTAAAAAGCAGATGATTGGCTCTTAGTGGGAAGGGGAGGGACAAATGTCACATAAAGCCATATCGGACTTCAACAGACTTTTCAAGATGTTTTAAGTGGTATGTGTCTACTCTTTCAGCCTCTCTGATAAGACAATGTATGAGCACATGACTCCGCCTCTTGCATTATTTTAAAAGTGATGCAGGCCAGATGATGGGATGCACAAAACCTTGTGAGACCACAAGTTGTGCAAAATGCATGGTAACGCAATTCAAGGGGAAATAACAAAGGAGAAATCATTCACTGAAGCGGCGATCAAAGGCAGATGTTGGAAGTGGATCTAGGCTATTTTGGATCAAACCTGTGAAGATTTACATCTGAAAAGCATCTCCCTTCACCACACACACCCAGACAGACACACACACAGGAGTGTTTAGAGCAGTGAGTGAGTTTTGCCTCTTTGCCACCAAGGCTTCCATTCCCTGTGGCTTTTTCTCCAAGTCAATCAGGCCAGTAAGCAGCATATCTTGGAAGAAGTCTATTGGTTTAATAGAGAGAGCGAGTGCGGGGTTGCAGCCCTCCTAAAAGTTTAAATGTGTGTGTTCGTGTGTTTGCGTGTGTGCATGTGTGTGTAATGCTAAAGCAGACACAGCCTTGTGGCTCCTATGAGATTCAACTTTACTTTGCTCACAGTCTCTCTCTCTCTTCACGTTCTCAGTGCGATCCAGCTGAGTGGGTGAAGAGCAGAAGAAGGAGAGAGAGAGAGAGAGAGAGAGAGAGAGAGTGGAGAAGCAGCCAGTCGTTCGTCCCTCACTCCAGGCTCTAAGTTTATAGGCAGCCAGGCAGATTTTCTTGGCTTGGACGCAGCGCTCATGACAGGATTAGGAGCCGGGGACGCGGGACCAACCGGAGATCTGCAGGTCCTAGTGGACGAGCCCGGGCCAGATTCTCTGCCTGCACAGGTAGGACTGAAACTTTCATATTATAATAAAGTGCATCTGATCTGTCCATCCACAAAAGAAATTTTTTTTTAGCTGCGGGCAGAAGCAAATCCCCATCTAAATCCATCTTGATACAATACTCATCATGCAAGAACATTTTTCTTGCATTAAAGTATTGTTTGGCAGCAGAGTTTTGTTCATGGAAATAAAATCTGATTCCCTGAAGGCTGATGGTGACCACAGTGTATCATTTTAATCTTAATGTGAAATGCTAATAGGTTGCATAATATGTAATAAAAATTCCCTGAAGTATAATGTCTCTCTTTTAAAGTCTTTTGTGAAGGTTTTATTAGAAGTGTGACGTCCACCTTTTCTTATGCCTTTGTTTCTTAGACCTGCTTAGACAATGAATGAATACAACTCCGTCATACTGAGAATTGATGAAGCTTTAATGAAACTGCTAAAATCTGAAGATATGAATGGATAGAGCTGTGCTACACAGAAGATAACAAGCATGTTTGCAGAATATGCAAAATCATAATCCTGATATATCGCCTCCTGCTGCATTTGATTTGACTTTTTGGCACGTGTTTGAAACCAAAAATCCACATAAGCAATGAATTACTGTATACATCACATTTAAGTTGCGTCTTGTTCCAGCTCAGTATTTGACAAACTGCCGAAGTAAGCTCCCTCTTTGGACCACAAAACTCTAATTTGGAGTTGCTGAAGTTGTGCCAAGTTTATGGGGAGTCACTACACCTTGGCGCTGATCTTGATTTCCCTCAACTGCATATATATCAAGCAGCAAAGAAAACATTCAGTCACTAATTTTAGCTGCTTCGTTACTGCTTTAGTTATGTAACTGGCTGCCGTCCCATCCACCGTAACTTAAAAGCACTCACACTGCCATGATTAGGCATTCAGTCCTGTGTGTAGCTCAGCAGACACACAGAGCTAAGCACCACTTCTGCCAGAGCGAGGGGTTAATTTACCCACTTGGAACCTCCTTGTATTGTTGGCAACTCTAGAAAGTCACGGCTAACACGAAGTATACAGTCAAGTCTAGTTACTACAAAGGAAAAAAGTATTTGGAAATTTCTGGTGTCAGCTGTGATTCAGGAGGTTTTCCAAAATTTTAGGGTGAGATTATGTAATTCTCAAGAGAAAGCCTGAGCTCACTGCAGTTTTTAAGCATCTTAAATGCGTGTGAGCGCAGCTATATGTCCATCTGCGCATTGAGTTACATGCCCTGTATAAGTGTCAGTAAAATTCCAGACTCATGCACCGCAGAGCGGAGCGACGTGTGGTTTCCCGCTGGAATCCTGCACAAAAAGAAAGAGGGGAGGAGGGGGTTGACTTGCAAATTTACTCTGATTACAAAGTGTGAGTGAGTGAATGAAACACTGAAGAAAATTAGCGAGAGTGTGAGAGGGAGAATAATGCTTGAAGTGGGTGTGTGTGTTGTGTCTGTTCTGTGTGTGGGGGTGTAAGGTGCAGATGTGTCTGGCGCCCAATGCAAAGCAATCAACACGACTGGTTTGTGAGGATAAAATTGTGTGTGTGTGTGTGTGTGTGTGTGTGTGTGTGTTTGTGAGTGTAGCTCTGTTAATCGTCTTAAGACAGTTATCTCCCTCATGAAGCAGTTTGTAGGACACTCAGGGTTTTTGATAGAAACTGAGAACACAGTTGATTACATAACAAAAAAAATTAATTGCTTTCACAACTCTTCTATTTTCTGGCCCAGAATTGATAAAACTGACATAATTGAGCACCATCGCAATCCCATGGTTAATGTTTTATAATGGAGCAAGTGTTTCATAGCAGTTTAAGAACATGATTAGACACAGCCAAGAAACAGGAGGAGACCACACTGATGCCTGCATAACGTCAGCTGGAACCTGGCAGGTTTCCACAAACACACACACACACACGGGTTGCATGGATGCGGAGATGCGCATGCATGAGACAGTGACCTCCGTCGAAGGTTGCTGTTGCTATTTTCCTGGGTATGTTTAGACTCCAGAGGACAGTGGAAAACTGATTTCCCATGGGCACAAGGTACATTTGCAAAAGGCACAAATGTGACTCTTTAATTTTCCTTCTCTGATGTTTGCTCCCCACCTCTGACCTCTTGTCTGAAAAAAAACAGTCATTTTCTGTCTCTAAACTTGCCTCTCATCTGCAGAAACGAGCATGTCTGGTTCCAATTAGGCCCTCAGGGATGTGTGAGGTGTTCTCTCTCTTGCATGCTTGCTCCACATACACAGTATGTCCGTCTGTGTCAATGTCTCATCCTTTGGGTAAGGCTTCAGGGCTTGTGGTTAGACTTTTTCCTCCTCTTTACTGTACGTTCTCGTAGTCTAGACGGTCATTCTTTCCTTGTGTTCCTCTCTGTCTCTTTGTTATAGCTGGAAGGC
Organism: Acanthurus leucopareius; assembly: GCA_029814765.1. Lineage (NCBI taxonomy): Eukaryota > Metazoa > Chordata > Actinopteri > Acanthuriformes > Acanthuridae > Acanthurus > Acanthurus leucopareius. The sequence goes on along the minus strand of JAQMCX010000037.1, from coordinate 3,032,132 downwards.
GAGTCTGTTACATGGTAACAAGCCACAGACTTTTGGGCACACATACATTCCACATATGAGGGAAATCAAGGCCAAAGGAAACAAAGTAAGGTCAGCCTACTAAGAGTTTGGCCTTGCAGAGTTAAAAACACTCACCTTTAAGCTAGCTCCTGTTGTAGTTCAACTATTGTTTTTTTTATATAATTAACTCCACACCATCTTTCTGTTCAAGCTTCCCTGCATGCATTGGTATTACATATAGCACCAATGCATGCAACTTGGATATGTGTGGTATTTTCTGCATTTTCAACTGGCAGCCAAGGAGAAAAGGCTCGTTCTTGTTTTTGCAGCCTCCTCTGCTTGTTCTCGCTCTCTCTGTGAAACAGTGGCCCCAATGTTTCTGAACTGTTTCCTCTGGAGGTCTGAACTCTTTTCCATCCCCAGTAGCCTTTCTCATGTTATTAGAGCATGAAGCGCTTCATGGGCAGCCAGTGCAGGTTGAGACTGTGTAGCCTCAAGGCTTTGCAGGTAAGAGGCTATGACATTTTTCTCTCAAACGTGCAAAATGGATAAGATTTGGTGACTTATTCTGCAACCTTGTAGAAATCCTTTGCTGTTGTGTAGCCAAAAAATGTGCCTATTTTCTTGCTGATATGTTTAAATGAAAGCAGTTTCTGTTCGTGCCCACTGGGGGCAGCAGCACAAACTGTAAACACAACAACTCCAGAGAAAATCATCTTGCACTTTAGCTGCTAAATGCTATGTTTACCAGCTACTTGCTAACTAATTGATATGTCTTTTTTTGCTGTACAGTGACTGTACAGTTGATTTGTCTCTACCTTTCACTGATGCTGAAAATCAAATTTTGTGAGAATGAAGCACAAAAGTAAAGTTGTGAGCTGTTAAACAAACACAATTAGCTAAAAGAAGCTAAAATGCCTTGTAAAGCTGAGGAGAAGCACACTGTTTTGATGACTCTTTGTTTTATCTTTACCCAAAACTAACCCCCTTCACATGGACCCAGTAATCGCATTAATTTTAGAAAAAAATCTTTTTCATTTGTTTAGCTTTCAATCTAGAACCCATGTGTTATATTAATGACTGCTTTTGTAATGACTTTGCAGTGGTGGGAACACAGACAAGTCAGAATTAAAATGTCAACTTGGAACATGTTTGTTTTTTTTTATTACTTGAATCTGGACAAATATCAAAGGCACATGTATTTTGACCTACAAATGTATTCTCAAAGAGTCAGCTGTACTGTGAATGTGTGCTGTTGGCTCTTTGACAAGTTGGTTAGCTTAAAAAAAATCTTCTTGTGTGTTCCTGACTAAACAGAAGCACAAAAGTTTCACCTGAAACCAAACAAATCTCTCTGTTTTTTCCAGGGGAATTTCCCCTTTAGCTGACGTAATGATATTTTCTTTCCCATACGAGTTCAACTTCGGATTTTTAATCTTGTCCTTACTCTGGGATTCCCTTTCTTTCACTTTTTCTTCAGCTTTCTTTTCCAAAAATTGTTTGAAAGTGGTTTTTGAATATGTCTGCTGCCTCCATCTGTATTTCTCTTAATGTCAGTCTCCACTCGCACCCCCTCTTCCTGATGTAGGTGGGTTGTGATGGTGTTTGAGGCCAACCTGTCTGTGTTTCCTCCGGTCTGCTGAGACCAAATGACCCATTTTAGCCCACAGACAACTCAGACAACATACACAGACACACACTCTCTCTTTTGTGTGTTGGTGTCTGTTTATTTCCCTCCTGCGCAATATGCATGTCTCTCTCATTGTCTGCATCTGCATGCTGTTATAATATACGGTATACATCTATGTGTATGGGTATGTGTGTGATAAGACACACACTGTTGCTTTCACATTACGTTCTTTTGAAAAGTAGCATAACTTTTTCTCATTCTGACTAATGTCACCACTGAAGTCTTTCCAAACCACCTGGTTATATTATATTTTCCATTTCGCTATGAAACACTACCCCGTGTTATGAGTGTGTATTGTATTTGATGTGGCAGTGCACATGAGCCAACATTTACAGTTTAAACTTTGAGCTGATGCTGTTATCAAATCACACACTAGGTAAGAAGTGCAAGAATTAAAAGAATGAAAGAGTTGTTTTAACCTCCAGATAAAGGCTCATCAATGCTGGTACAGCAGGGAGACACATGGTGTTCAGTTGGAGATGAGTTATAAGTCTGCACTCCCTGCACACTGTTTCCCAAAACAAAATTCCACACAGAAACACCACAGACTTCAGCGTTTATCCAGTGGTTTGTTTTGATTGAGAGCACACTAGTGCTTACTTGCTGCTCCCTTCTAGTATAAAAAAACTGACTCGGTAAATTGTTTCGGTCTGAAAAAACTTTTGAAAGACTTTATACAAATGACCAAATAATGACTTTTCCATTTGCTCAGCAGTTTCTGAAACAATGATACAGTAAGGACTTGTTCAGTGCACGCTGTAAATTAAGACTCTTTCACAACTGATGACATAATCATACTCTTATTGTTACAAGTCCATCTAAGTGAAGTGCTTCCTGGCAGTGCTGGCTGATTGTTGTCACCCTGTAAAATCCACCTAATGTGAAGGTATTGAAAACTGAGCCAGGAATGTTAACAAAAAATGAAGTGTGCAGTAATCAGCACTCAGGAGAAAAATCAAACAAACCTACTGTTAACAGAGTGACTTTGAACCCTTTTAACTGCACTCTTCTTATCATGCATCACCTTCACTAAACTATGAACAAACTGATAAAGCTGTCTGCCAAATATGGGACTACATTAAGTGCTGAAGGCTTAAGTATTATTTATGTAATAACGTCTTTGAGTAAAACACTTTTTTAGTCTAGAAGGTCCATTTCGTTTCACACAATGAAAACATAATTGGCAAATGATGCCATATCTCACATACATGTAAGTTTAGATAATGCCTGCATTAGATATGGGCTCTGAAATGGTGAAACCAGTAAACATATCAGATAATATTTCAGGCTTTTTTATTATTAATAAGGTAGTTTACTGCTCTGAGTGTACTTGATAGCAAATCTGTGAAGCTGTGCTCTGGTACAGCAGTGCTTAGCTAGATGCTAATTTTCCACATGCTAACATGTTGTCTGTGCTGACAAGCAGAAATAAAGTGGGGAAAATGTTTACCTTGCATAAAATCCTAGTGAAGTTGCTCAAGATGCTAGCATTACCCAAATAGCATACAGCATACAGTGGGGGCTGATTGGATTTTCATTAATTGGCTCATAATAAAAGACTATTCAGTATTGGACAGATTCAGTTTAAAAGCAATCAGATTAATGTAAATCTTCTTTTATTCAAAAAAGGACCTGAATTTTTCCAACAGGCTTATTTTTGATGACCCATTTTGAGAGGCATGTTGGTACCACACTGAATGTCCAGACCAAAGTTTTTATTCTGGTTAAGTAAAGATGACAGTGGCAGCAAATAACAGTCTACATGGTAAACTATTTAAAGAATACCAATGTGAAAGTCACTGACAGAAACCATGAGATTTCTACTTGATGTTTACAGACGGAAGAAGCCAGTTTTTCTCCCAGAATTCTTTAGGCAAGTGTAAAATGACCAAAAGGAGCTGAGGTGGGAAATAATACTAGACTGGCATTGCTAATTTGGTCTGGTATGGGCATGAGGTGAACCACAGGGATTGGTATGGCCTGAATGGGTTTGTTATGTTCCTTGCAGGGATGTGAGTTGGATAATGCATGCTGAGCATGGCTATAGTTCCCTTAGAAGAGCTGGACTGTTTCTGCTGAATAGAAAATGTGATGTGGAAAAGATCTGAGCAGTACCGGCAGTGCTGGTTCAGCTGGTTTGGGGATTGTTCAATGACTTCGAAAGGATTAGGATGGAAATAATAATTAATTAATTTATCTTTTTTATTTTTTTGCAATAAAAGTAAATACCAGATTTTCCAAATTTTAAAGTCACCTCTTATATGTTTTGAGTAGTGGTGGGACTCGATTAAAATTTTTAATCGCGTTAATTATAGGGTCTGTAATTAATTAATCGAAATTAATCG
>JAQMCX010000037.1:3005184-3027926 GCA_029814765.1 Acanthurus leucopareius | reverse complement strand
GTTAAAATCTTTATCGCGTTAAAATCTTTATAATTAATTGATCGAAATTAACGCGTTAAAGTCCCGGCCCTAGTTTTGAGTGATGATTGTGAAGAAACAGTGCTTTATTGATTGCTGTACACTCTTTCATTTTCATCTCTTTTTCTATTTTTAATTAAGTACAGCGGTAAGGTTTCTTTTTTTTCCCTAACTGTATGGAAAAGTTACAAAGAAAAGCATAAAGACAAAAATGTGAATATATACAAAGAGTAAGGACTTTCATACAAGCTTACTGCTTGATACAATTAAGATAAAACCAGAAACACTCTGTGGAGTTTTTGATGAATGGCAGTGCTATGGTGCAATGTGTTTGGAAGCTGATTCCTGTTTTGTCTGTATTGTGCACTTGCATGCGAATGCACATGCTGGCAATGTATGTGAGATTTATGCTATTTGGGTAAACACAGCCAACAAAGGCGGTGCAGAAGTGGACAACAAACTAGTATTTTTGGGCTTCAAGGGTACAAACAACACATTTTTGTCATTAAAACTGAATGTAAACATCACTTTTGTTTGTTTATAAGAAATTTTCACAGGGCATCTTTAATCATTGTGCAAGTATTAGCTGTGGGTGTCCCACCACTACAGCTGGAGACCAGAGGATAAGTTGGTAATGTCACGTTTAACAGAAAGAGGACCCAAATGCAAACAACAAATGAAGGATGAACATATGAGAAGCGAGCTTATTTAAAGGTGATACAAAGCAAAACCAAAGGCAAAAAGAGCACAAGCTGAATAAGAAAACTACTAAATGACAAAAACCATAAAGTAAAACAACAAAACAGGAGGACAAGAGGGGTTTAGAGAAAAATGAAAGGACCAGAGGTGAAGAACAGACAATCTGTCAAAGACAAAAAGGGGAACAGAGACTATATACATACTAGGATCAATGAGACACAGGTTGAGCATTCGACACAGGTGAAACACATCAGGGCAGGGCAGGTAATCACACAAAGAGGGGAACTTGACATGGATAGACAAGAAACAGAACAAGAGTTACCAAAATAAAACAAGAAACACAAGAGAACGTGGGCTGCATAAACAAAAACAAAGGAAACTTAACAGCAAAACTCAAATAACACAGGAATTACTGAACTAGAAGCAAAACCATGACATAGATGAGCTTCATAATAAAGCAATGGTTATTAAAGTGATGTAGTTGATATAAATAAGTCATTTGTTTTTGAAGAATGATGTTCATCCTATCAGTGGAGCTCTAGAAACTAGAACTTGTGTTGGAGTTTTGAAGAAGTTTTGGAGCTTCGATGGTCACATTGTGGTTGACCATATATATTCCTTATATCTTTTTTTGGTGTTGAGTGTGTTTGTAGGATATGGCTACACAGCGCTGCTGAGTGTGTTAACCTTCAGCCAAAACCATTGAACTTGCAGTTTTTCACCCACCAAGCTGCACAGGACCACTTTTACAGTTGGAAACCATATGTAACAGACCAAATTACTTAACCTGAAGGCAGGAACACTCACAGAGGGAGGATGTGTCTGCAACAACTCAAGACCCCTCAGTCCAGTCAGGCCTGGTGTTTAGACTGGCACACGTCTGGCCAAAAGTGCTGAAACATGACTCTCATCAGCAGCGCAATAATGCAGCTTAGTCGCATGTGCTCGGAGCTGATGCAGCTGATTCACAGTTCCTGTATGCACACACACACACACACACACACACACACACAAATCTATAAGGTCATAATTGTATACATATACAGCAAAGGAAGAGATACACACATGCATATACAAACACTGACAGCTGGTGGTTCAGAAGAAACGAGTCTTTGACCTTCTGCTGATTTTGGAGTGAGAACTCACTAGAAGTGTATCATCCCTTACGACGGCTGCAGTGAAGGAAATCCAAGTTTTATGTTTCCCTCATTGAAACGATTGATAGTTAGACAGTTGAAGGGCACTCAGTGGACCGGAAAGTACATCCCTTGACACATTCTCAGCTGTTTTTGTCCGTAGCTAGCTAACATGCCCAGTCTGTTATTCACAATGGAACAAGACCATCGGCATTGACAAGCTTGTTCCACTGGAACACTGTAAGGGGGCTGCGGTTGGTACAGATGAACTGAGTCAGCATGCACATGTGGGTGTGTGTGTCTGTCTTTGTGTGTGCGTGTGTGTGTGTATAGTGTCTTGGCAGACCTATAGGCCTGGCCTTTTTGCCTCTAATCACACAAGGGATCCATGACTCACGTTTTTTACCATAAAAATATGCACAGAAACCCACATATGCACACTTTTTCACATAAACACAGTCCTGGAGTCCAAAACATTGGCCATGTGGCAAAAAAGGACAACCTGCATCATTATTAAGTCATAAATATTAAATAATAAATATTACAGCTGGGATTTTTATATTTGTGGCTGGTAGTTTCACATTTTGGCAGCAAAATGACAAGACACAAGGGCTGTAAGGAAAAAACGAGAAAAAGACACAAGAAGTGTCACAGTGGTTTTAAAGCAACAGTTTGTAAAAACTTTTAAGATTGATGGAGACACAGAAAGACAGTTTTTTTTCTTAGAGAGACGGAACATTTTAATAAAGAGAGAGAAAAAGTAGAAAGAAAAGTAATATTTAAAAGGATTTAAGGAAGAGAGAGAGAGACAAAGATCCAAGTCTATTTTGCTGAGAGCAGAAAACATTCATGGGGTATCCCGGAAAGAAAACCGCACTTTACTACGACCACATTTTAACTCATAACATGTTAACACGTAACAAATGTCTCTCTCTTTCCTTCAAGCCCCCTTTTCCTGTTTCCTCTCTCTTTCTCCCCACTTTCTTCTCGCTCTGCCTCCCCCACTAATTCCTTCAGTATGTGCAGTGTTACCATTTTAGTTGTCAGTGTGTCAGGTCTTGACATGCCACTAGGACAAATCCCTGCGTATTTTATTGTATTCTGGAATAAAATGATTAACTCATCGATGAAATGATTCAGATTCTCTTTGCTTCTCACTTTCAGAATATAAAACACTGCTTTTTTTCCTCTAAAATCTTTTTTGTTTTCCAACTTTTTTATGAAATTACTGTCTCTTATGATTTGTCTCTGTGTTATCTCTGTTTCAGATCATGACTTTTTTATTATAGATGTTGTTAAAATGTTCATACTTCTGTCTCATTTAAGAATGCACATAGCAATGCATGGTCCTAAGAATCTGATCTGTTGAATATACTTTACATGTGTGTTGTTGCTTTAACTCTTAGCAAACATTGTGCAAATAAGCATCCAACCTCTATACTTGAGTGTTTACACAACTTTGTTGCCAGTCACATATCTTTTTATTAACTACAAGTGATGAGTAAACTTTCTGACTCGCTTTTACTTCACTTTAACCCTGTACAAGTTTTTTTTGGCAAATCACTACAACTCTTCCACAGAAATCACCTCCCTTATTCACTAAAGTTAACAAGTAAAGAGAAAATCAATATTCGAGGCATCAATTGCGATGCAAGTAGGTCAAATGAATGTCTCAGCAGAATTTGTGTGATATCACTAGATGCATAGGTTTTATAGCCACTGCCTACAAATGTCCAACAAAATATAAAATACCTCACCAGCAAGGATTCAAGTGTCAGTAAAATGGCCAAACTGTGAGTCAATTTTTGTGAAGTGGCCATTGCAGACCAATGAAAATTCACTTCTCCCTCTCTTTCTTTCTGTTTTTCTTCTCATACGTACAGCTGTGACTGCCCTCCTGTGTCCCGTCACACCAATCAGCCGACAACAGTCTTCCAAGGTTGACCTGATTACCCAGAGGCCTCCCTCCCCCTCCACTCCTCTCCTCTCCCATCATGCGTCTTGTCGTTACCTTCCTCTTCTTGCTGCTCTTGCGGTTAGCTGAGCCCCGCAGAGGCCCTCGGTCAGGGGCTTCGGAGAGGGGCCCCAGGGACCGTGTACGGGGCAGAGGCAGGGCCGGAGTGATGAGACGTCAGGCCCAGGAGTGTATGGAATACATGGAGGCTGGAGAGAAGTACCTGGACTGCCAGGACAGGCAGCTGACCACTGTGATGCAGGACTGGCCCAAAGATATTCACCACTTGCTGCTGGCAAGAAATAAGATTCAGGTATGAACAGAGAATTTACACTACAAAGAGGGACAGAGACAGAGACCGACTGCTACTGTGTAGTTATAAGACACAACTGAGAATGAATCAGTTCTGAGAATGCCTGGTACAGTTTGTGTAACAAATGCATTAATATCCTGCGAGCCAGTGTCTCAAGCCTCTGACTCTAAACTCAGCCAGCTTGTTGATACCAAGAGCATCTGTGCACCATTTATTTGAGACTGAGATCAAAGACACATTTTCTGCTAAGTGTGTGTGTCTGCATTTGCGTGTGTGTGTGTGTGTGAGGGGGTTGTGGGTTTTTTACATGTCAGCGTGAGCACAGAGGATGTGTGCGTCACAGGTGTTAAGAGGAAAAAAACAAAAGAGTTTGCAAGCACAGTAATATATAATAAAAGACAAATGAGTTCTAAACAACGATGAAAGCGGTGGAAAATGACATGATTAAGCATTACCGCCAAAGGCTTTAGTTGTTGAATGAATGAGCGGAGATGGAATGAAGGAGCCAAGTTAAGTTTGGTTTATTTTTAGCTTTATCTCTGCTGCAATCATTATTGCCCCCTAATTTCATGCTAAATTTGCCGGGGCAAAAATAGGTAGTATTAAGTCTGTGCATGGAGGAGGCCGGGGTGGATGGTTGGGTCAAACATGGGACTTTTACCCAGGAGAAGGCTATTCAAATTACATATGAAACTAAAAATATATACAGTTACTTAACATCATGTATATAAGTTAGGTTCACATTCTTAAATAAGCAAACTTGACATTTAACCCAAACCATAACCTTTTTCCTAAACCACACTAGGTAGTTTTGGTTCCTAATCTAACCAAACTATGATAATTGCCTGGGAAGCTTCTCTGCAAACTTTATTTTTAAACTTAAATGGTAGTTGCTTATTCAGAACCAAAAACTTCTTCATGCATTTTAAAGGTTGGCCCTCAGTAAGTTACCGGTAATTGGTTTGGCTGTCAGATATGGAGGTGATTCCATTCACGGTGGATTGGAGGGTTATTTTCACAAATAAATCGTTACTGACTGGTTGAAAAAACGGGTTAAGATGAATTTGATTCAGTAGTTAATTGATTTGGTGTGGGGGCGAGTTATGATGAACTATAAAAGAACACAGTCTGCTAATAGTTTCTGTGCAGGAAAGTTAAAAAGCTTTGTAAAACATAAGACAAGGTTGAGAGGGACTGTCACAGCAAACCTTAGTTGCATAAGAAATATCATTTGACAGTAATTCCACAAAAACCAACAGAGTGCATCTCTCCCTTTAGGTTTTGAGGGACAACATGTTCTCCCAGTTCACCAAGCTGAAGAGCCTGGACCTCCAGCAGAACGACATCTCCATGGTGGAAGACGGAGCGTTCAGCGGCCTCTCCCAGCTCACCACCCTGCTCCTCCAGCACAACGGGCTGAAAACGGCCTCTGAGGAGGTCCTGCTCCCTATGCCCCGCCTCACCTACCTCCGTGTCTATGACAACCCCTGGAACTGCCACTGCTCATTGGACAGCCTGGTCAGGACCCTGCAGGTACCAAGCAACCGCAACCTCGGCAACTATGCCAAGTGCGCAGAGCCCTATTCGCTGAAGGGACAAAAGCTGAAGAAGCTGAATGTGGAGTTGTTGTGTGCGAGCAACAACGAATTGGGCGGTAAGCCCGGTGGAGACGGAAAGCCTCAAAAGCCTCCACCAATCAAACTGAAGCCAGAAGCCACATCCATGTGTCACACCTACATGTTCCCTAAACCTCTGCTGGACTGCAGCAACAAAGGTGAGACTGTTAAGTTCTGAATCACTTTCACTTTGCTATCATGTGTGATGTTATATTACAACAGATCCAAGTTTTAGACAGAAGCACAGAAGCTATTTCAGGGTAATTGATGACACACAACGTGACACACAGTAGATTTAGTTTATGGTTAAAGCACATTGTAGTCATTCTGGCAGTGCGCTTTTATACAATGAAAAGTTTTTCACTTATTTAACTTTAAATGTTAAACCAAATGTGAACATTTTAAACATTTAAACATTTTTAACATTTTTACTATGAATATTTTAACATCCAAATAATAATGCCAAAGTACTGCTGTTTAACCAGACCTCAGTGCTGTTACCATTGCTGTAGATCCTGAGCCTTGTTATGAACTTATTTCAACTTAAGCTATAATTTTGTACATAAATAAAAAAAGAAGTGTACAGTCTGTCAATCACATGTGAACCAGCTTTGTTCTTTATTAGAAATCAACTAGCTACTGTGGCTTCTTAAAAGGATTAAGCTGAAAAAAATGAAGAGAACCACTTTCTGCATTAAAAAACTGTTCATTTGCAGCCAAACTTAAATTATCATGACAAAAAAAATAATTTTCCTGGCGAATGCATTATTAACAAATAGATTTCCCTGGCGGAGGAGTCCCTTGTATAAAAGGTACAATTGTCAGGTTCGCCGCGCTCCCTCCAGTGTTGTGTTTTTGCTTGCTTGTCCAGTGAACTGGGCACCAGTTTGCTGTCTAATGTTTTGATTACAATTCGGCTGAGCGAGCAGAGATGTGTTTGTTTTAGTAAGTGTTTCTGAATGTGGGGCGTCTGAAGGAAGGAGGAGGTTCTGGGCTGCTTGTGTCTGTTCTTTCAAATGTTCTTTTGAGAGTAGCACACAGCAGCTTTTGGTTAAAGGTTGGGGTAAACAGAATGTTCATTTTGCTTTATGATATTTTAGGCTATTTGCCTCGAAACATGTAGTGTATTATGGTATGTGAGGTTGGCATTTTGATGAGCTGGACTGTGGTGTGTTTGTGGTTTTTGGCACTTCAGATTTTTTTGCAAAGCCATCTATTTTATATTACATTATATAGCATTCTAATTGAATCATGCATGCATTTTTTTTGAATTTGCTGCAGATATGTGTTACTCAAAAGGCTTTAGACGCCGTAAAAACCACCGGCATTTCAATCTGTTTGCATTTTTAGCTTTAACACTAAGTCATTGTTGACAGAAAGTTGCAAAAAAAGATGGAAACAGGCAGGCATCACTCAAAATAAAGGAGGAGAGAAGGGAAAGAAAGTGTTCCTCCAACTTTCTTTCAGCTCCCCCTGATTTCACATCTGGTTTCTCTCTGTAAAAATGCCACAATGAGGCTGCTATCACAGGGTCTGCAACCTCCCCGGTGCTCTATAAAAATCCAGTTTCAGTTTTGCTGAAACAGACAGATGGGATGCATAGATGATGCTTTTTGAATTTGCTAGGAAAAATCACATTTTGCTACTTTAATGTGGGCTCTTTATCCCAGTCGCTCTTTTATCAAATCCCTTTTCTCTTGCTCCTGCAAATCCCTTTCATCTCTCCTTCGTCGGAGCAATAAAACATGACTCCTCTGACGCCAAATAGCATCCGCTGTCAACACTCTCAACTGAAGGATTGTCTGTGTCGATCCTTCAGTCCAAATTAGCCCCCAGATTTAAATGAGAAAATTGATTCATCTATTAAAGAAAGGCTTGTGCCTTTCATAGAAAGCAATCCTTCAGAGCATTGACAAGCCAAAACCACACAAAGCAGCATCTGTGTTGTGTAAATGCTGAAGGCATATTTTTTGCATATTTTCCTTTTTTTTCCTTTCTTACAGTAGGACTTTTGAATTGATTCATTATCTCGACCACTACAAGGTTTCTCTTTTTTTTTGCCCCACAAGCTGATTCTCTCATCCATCTCTCCCAATCTTTTCCTCTTCTTTTTTTTTTAAAGCTGTCATTGGTCTCTATATCCTTCCTCCTTCTAAACCTTCCATCACCGTGAAAATGATATGCGATGTGCAAAATGTTGCTTAATATACTACAGCTGTTGTGAATGACATTCAATCCAGGGATCCTGGGATTTTTGATTTGCAAGAAGGTCCATTTACTGTAAGCTGATACCAGGCTTTTCCTTGTTTTCACTGTGCTGCATTCCAACACCAATGTTTTCACAAGCTGCAGTGGTTGCAGTAGCTGTTGAACAGTGTGAAAACTGATCACAGGTAATTTATGTCACCACACTTGGTTTTCGCCTTCCCATTTTGTCTTTGCATATAGACACGGTTTGCTATAACATTAAAAACATCATTAACTGATTAATATGGAGTTCTATGACCTTACCTTTATTAATATCCTCTCCATCTTCCATGAAACTGCTCTGTTCTACAACTTCAGTACTACTCTCCATCCCACAGGGACATTGTTTTGGGGCCACTGGGCAAAGAGTTTGGTTGTTGCAGTTTATGATACTCCACCTACCGCCTTCAAGTTCCCATTGAAGCCAGAGCAAACAGTGCTCCAGAACTGGACTAATACTTTCCTTTTTTGTCTTTTAAACAAACAAATGCTGTGTTTATATGGAGAGCATTTGACCAAAATGGATTGTGGGTACCCTTGAGGTCTAATGGGTTTGCTTAATGTATTCCTTCCTATAATATTTGCAAACCATATTTTATAAATATTTTCTCTATTGTTTACACTCAATACATATTTCCTAGCTTGAACTTGTACTCTTCTTCCTTGCCTTTGAGTGCATTTGTACACTTCTTTGTGCATTACTTCCACCAACTGCCAGTTACCGGAAAAAATGAAATGCCATTGGCAGGAATGTTTATTGCGTTGCGCACATACTCATACAAATGTGAGACACAGTTGTGAAAACAGTGCCACATAGTGCTTCTAGTAGTAAAAAACTCCACAGGATATCTTTAATTGTGGCAGTTTGATTTAATACAGCTTAAATGTTGGGGATATGCATTATGTGAGCAAATTGTAAACTAAAATAATCAAGCTCTAAAACTAGATTTAGACTCAAGGTTCCTCTACTACTCAGGAGCAGGACATTAAACAACCATTTTAGCCCATTTTTCCCAGTTTTGCTCTACAATATATCTTATTATGCTAATAGAGGACTAGCAGCTTTAAAAATGAATTAGTTGAATTTAATGTATGACCCACTTTAGAAATTTAATCACCAGAATGACTGTGGTTTAAAAATAGATAGTTGTTAATCTGAGTAAAAACTAAAGTGAAAAAAACTACAAATCGGGTAAAAATTAGTGAGGTGGAACAAATGTGGATGATGTTTTTTTTCTTTAAGATGAAGAAAAAAACTAGAAAACCAAAAGCAGAGTGGAAACATACTCCAGTGTCTCTATGACTGAACTGTATTTTCCTCTTGTCCATCTCTTTTACCCTGTTTTCTCCCTCGTCTCCATGCCTCCCTCACAGTGGCTTGAAGGCTGTTTCTCTGAGGTGAACCACAGCAGATTTTCAGGCTCCACATCAGTCTGACTGGAGATCAGAGCTATACGGAGTGGTTAATATAGGAGGACCTCATGATTTTCTCTCTCAAAGATGGGATGTAGATGTGAAAGCTACTCTGTGGTCAATTTTAAAATGGGCCTTTTAATTATCTTTGTTTAACTTAGTTTTATACAATGGAAACACTGCTGAACTCATAGAAAGTATATACTATATATATATATATTAGCCATTTTGAAGATCATTTTTTACTCAATTATGAATGTTTGATTAGTTCCACAATCTTCTAAGCAAAGATGTAGGCAGCAGTTGAGGATGGATGTCCAGTATGGAAAAGACAATCAGCATAAATAACATTTCTGAAGACAGCCTCCCTATTTTAGAGAGTGTATAAGTAAGACAGTAGATATCAGCTGGTATGATATGATATGGTAAGGTCTGACCTACATTCTGCTGAGTTGTGGTTTTTGGCTTTTGTTACACAGCAGCTGGAGTTAGCTGGGCCTCATGTGCCAGGCAGCTTGTTCACAGACTAAAACCGGTCTGATTTCAGATGGTGTGAGACTCTCACACATTACTTAGTGGACAATAAACCAGAGGAAACAAGGTGTACAAGGTGGTATTGAATATTTGGATTTATAATTCCAGATTGAAGGACTTTTGAGGTCAAGGAATCACTGGTTTCAGAAATAACAAATCCTCCACATAAATTTCAAGGTATTTAAATAAGTAGCTCATGTGTATATGGCGAGCTGGCTGCCTCCCAGTCACACACATGCCCACATGCGTGATATTATGTCTCCCTCTGGACTGCCCTGGATCACAGTCTGCAGGCGTTTAGTCAGCAGAAAAAAAAACGATTCTCCCACAACGTCATTTGAGCGAGAGGCAGAGGTAGAAAATGAGGAATGAAGACGGCTTCTAACATAACTCTCTGCTAACAGCAGGACTTAGCTGCAGACTCTGCCAGGCGCCAAGAGGTTTTCCTGCAGTAATTTGAAGGTCCCGTACTGGGAACTGATCCGTAAAAGTTGAACATCAGTTCAGTTTCACATCAGTTGTACAGCGTTTTTCCAAAGAAATTTTTCATACTTGGCCGAGGAGGTCACTGAAACATTGTGAGAACGGACCACAAGATACAAAAAAACAACTATAATCAACTATTAATGATATAATTGATGACAAGGGGCAATTAGTTGATTACATTTTGCTTATTTTCTTTATTTTAATATTCCCACGACACTGCTGTCATGGTGACATGGGCAAAACGAGGCATGCAAATGCATGTACTCAGTCCCAAAATAGTCTCCGGATGCGGTCATTATGACTTACAAAATATAAAAATAAAGAGCTTCTACTTGTTTGCAACTCTCATAACGAGGCCTCTCCTCTTGTATAGCCACTCAAAGGGGGATTCAAAAAGTCTGCTTAAAGATCTTCGGGAGAACTTTTGCATAGGTCAGAATATTACTTGTGTAAAGGCTTTTATGGTTCCCCAGAGAGCTGCGTGAAGTCAGGCTGACAAATTGCCTCGTGTGTCGCTTGGGACTGAAGACCAAATGAGTAAAATCTGGAGGATGTGGAGTTTGAAATCAGTGAGCAGACCAGAGCTTCCAGCCTGCTTCACATCTCTGCTTTAGGCTAGCAGCTAAACTCTACAGTCGCTACTGGCATAGCACAATTAAATCTGACCAAACTAGTTTAATGGCATTATGGGTAATGTAGGCACCATATCAGTTTAATACACAAACCTACTATGATATATTCTTTTGTCACTGTGAGTTAAGGCATTAAAGTAATGAGCCTCTTTACAAATGTAGCATGACTTAAACCCTTGAAACCATCATTGTGAGGGAGGAAATGCTAACACTTATCTGGTTGTTGTAATAGTGATTTTTCATAAACACAGTTGTCAGCATGTTTGGAAAAGGATCTACTGTGCTTCTTTATCTCTAGTGTGAATGATGATATAGAAATATGAATATGACAAAGAACCCAAACATATCTTGTGTGCAGAAGTTGGAGCCTGGAGACCAAGGGGACATTTATAGAGGATGCTGACAGGTTATTGCACTTTTGTTGTTCAATGCTAACAATGGAACAGACCCCAATTCAATTTTGGGTTTTTGCTTCGGCCTGGGCTTAAGGCTTAAGGCTTAGCGTAACTAAAGATAGTGCACAAAGATATTCTGATGTCTTTTGATGGAGTGTGTAATGCATAAGTCCTCATGTTAGAGAAATAAATAGTTACTCTGCTTCCTCTTTAACTAAGGTGACCTCTCATGAAATATGTTCAGCGTGTATTTAACAAGTTACCTTCTTCTAAACTTTACATTTCTGTAAGCTAATGCATCCACTCAGCACATGTAGTATTGAGAAAACCCATCCATCCCTCCAAGTCAAGCCAGGGGCGTGGGCCCAAACCGCAAAGCTTCATCGCACTACGCACAGTTGACCCCAGAGGAATCATGTCAACACTGTAAAAAAT
Source organism: Acanthurus leucopareius (assembly GCA_029814765.1). NCBI lineage: Eukaryota > Metazoa > Chordata > Actinopteri > Acanthuriformes > Acanthuridae > Acanthurus > Acanthurus leucopareius. The sequence goes on along the minus strand of JAQMCX010000037.1, from coordinate 3,016,048 downwards.
TAACTGCTTCCTCTTTCACTGACTAAACAGTGTGAAAAATATTACATCCCCCGTTCCAAACTGCATCATACCAATTGCATGAAAAGAGGAAGAAAGGAATCAGACTAGAAATTTTTCTAAAAAAACTATCTGTACATGCTAGTATAATTTATGAGTGGTGCTAACCTGTTCTCTCTGGAGGAGAATACAGAGAAAAATATCCAGATTAATGTTCTGTTTTTCTTTAAAACCATGGGAATGGCTTAGCTTTAGCAATTCAAACTACCTGTATGTAAATTACAATTGTTCCTTTACTGCAATGCACAAATGTTATCCTAATGTATGACCGTCGAAACTACAGGATGTTTTGACAAATCTCTGACTAAAACTCTGCGGTTAGTAAATCAAATGTGGCACTTTGACACAAAGTATGTGCTTCAGTTCAGACTCCTTAGAATAAATGATAACAGCATTCAGAAAAAATAGACATCGGTCCAAACTGAATTTATAGCAGAGTTGTTATCAGAGGAAACATTTGGATTCCTAGAGAGGAACAAAGTTTCTCATGTAGTAGCAAAGCACTTCTTTTTTTGGACAGAAAAGAGGGACAGATGTTCACATGTGCACAGAAATAATGACTCCACCAGATTTAGTGAAAATCCCAGTACGAACCCAGTTACAAATGAATGACTTTCCCGACATGTTCTCTCCCTTTTGCTCTTTTTCTCTGCATATCGCTGTATTCAGCAGTTTGCTCTGAGGAGGCACAGATGTTAAAGTCAGAAAAGAGCCTGTTTATCTTGAAGTTTTTCTCCATTAAAAATCAAGATATGCCAAAGTCTTCTGATAAAGTTTCTGACTTCATGAGAAGAACATTTAGCTCCAAGAAACAATGCAAAAAAATAAAAGGGCTATGCAAAGCAGCAAATCAAGATAATTAGCATGATAATGGCTCCTTTTCTATTTTCAGCTCAGTTTTTTTCCACTTTCTTTCCATCCTCCAGTCTCAGCCTTTTGTCACTGTTGTCAGTATGAAATTTAGTAGATTATCTCCTCAGTCACTGTTAAACACAAAAGACAAGAGATGAATCTTTCCTGGCCAGAGAGGAGTAATTTTGGTTCCAGAGGTTAAAGTCTGATTTCTCACAAGTAAGCCTGGGAATTTGAGTGAAATGTAAGAGTGCCAGCGATTTTTTTCCATCTTTTTCTAATCTGAAAAACTGCTTGGACAAAGCTGCAGACACATGTACACCTTCAGGCAGCGATGGATTCCCCTGAAGACTTCAAGTTCTCACTGTGGAAGACTTGACACAGTGGAACTTAACAGTGTCTGAAGTCTGTTTCTACCTTTGTAAATGTCTCTGCCTGCTGCACACTTAACAACCATCACATCGCCGAGCAATAACAACTACATTTCCTGAACACACCAGTTACATCTGTGCACATGCTGCATGTGCATGTGTGTGTTTTTGTGTGTGTAATTGCACTTTTTTTTTTTTTAGAGTCACACATGATTTACTGCACCATGCCTCCATGATAACAACAGCTACAACATCTGTGGCAGTAAAGTATGAGCATGGACGGCAACATCTGCACTGTAAAAGTGCCCATTAGCATTCTTTTGGGCAAATTATACCGTCCATATAAATAAATACATGCAGGAAACTAGTCCACATGTATGTAGACGTGAACGCTCAACCACACACACACACACCTTGATTTTTTCCATCTTCCAAAAAAAAAAATACAAAAATGCACCAATTTTATATCACAATAAACATCGTTTTGTCAGATTTCAGTCAGTATTCACTGTCTGAAAACACACGTGTTTGCGCTCATCTGCAACTTCTTATTTTGCAGACTACTTCAAAACCAATCAGCCATGTTCATAACAATGATAGAGATTGCAGGGACCACCTACTCACTTTTAAACAGAGCTGCATTGTTATTGGCACAGCTGATTCGCTCTTCAATTCAGGCGTTTTTTTTGTTTTGACAGACACTGACAGGTGAAACAAGAAAACTGACCATGGGAACCACAAAACCGCTGCTGCAGTAATGATCTTAACATGAGTCTGGATCTATTTATTGCCTGAGAAAGTCCATATATTTAGATTTGAGCTCCAGCTCTTTGGTTTAGCTTTGTCTCAAATGTGTTTATGGGAATGTTAAAATAAAGTTTCGTCACTAACATGGATTATATAGCATTTGTGAAATGTAGCTCAGCTTGGGACTTTGATTTAAAACTCCGAGGAGGATCTGTTATCAAAATGGGAATATGTGGGAATCGCTGTTTTGTCCATTACGGTCTGCTCTTACACAAGGGAAAAAATGTGTGTGTGAGGTTGGAAACAGTGGAAAACAGTGAAAACACCCCTCCCTGGCACAGAGGTGAAATATTGTCATACATGCTGTCATGCTTCACTCCGTCTCGAAAAGGTTAAAAAGTCGCACACAGCCCACGTAACATCTTGAAAAATGTATGAGGATGCAGACAGATGGAGTTTCCAGCTCTCCGGATGATTCTGCAACTCTGCGCTTTGTATCCTGATTTCATTTGTTGCGCATATTTGCCACAATCTTGTAAACCTATCAACAGGAATTAATAAAAGTTTCACATTTTTTACTTTTGATTCAACTTTCTGTGCAAAAAAAAATGCTGCAGTTTCAGCTCTTTTTTAGAGTCGGAAAAAACTTATGTGTCTCTGTTTTTGCAACTTTGCAGATTTGAACAACATCCCGGCTGACCTGCCATCGGACATAGTGAAGATGGATATGTCCAGGAACAACATCAAACATCTCAGGCCCAAACAGTTCCTGCTGTCCAAAGACCTCAAGCTGCTCAACCTCAGCAGCAACAGCCTGCAGCGTATAGAAACAGGTGACACAACAACCTCACACTTACTCTTGGCACTAAAATAAATTCTGATTGGCCGGCAAATAATTATTAATAGTTGTCCCATGGTTCAACAGAACAGGAAAGAGGCAGAGGTTCAGTTAAAATGGCAATTTTAATAACATTTTGGACCAAATGCACAAAGTAAAGATTGAGGAAAGTTTTAAGATAATATTGGGTCTTCCATCAGGGAAACACAAGACAGTTTTGTGTTCAAAAGATCAATTTTACTGAAGCAGAGTGTTACTTCTGAATACTAACTCTGCCTCTGCATTAGAGCAGCACCATTAAAAGTGCAGACTCATTACTCTCTTGGGGCTAATGATGTCTGAGCTCATGTCTTCCAGCCCAGGAGGGAAATCCTTTAAAAAAAACCTTGTAGTTTTCTTCATTAACCCGCAACACACGTAATCAATCTTTCTCTCCCTTCAATGTGTGCAACACTATTTGGAAATTGATGAATAAATTCTGTGTATTTATGAGAACTTGTGATGGGTAGTGACACATGGTCTCAATCATGGCTGCTCCTTCTCATCATGTTCACATTCGGAGTAAAATAAAACATGTTTACAGTAAAATTCTCCAGAGGTTGTTTGGTTATGTTTTTGTTGTGGGGGGAATAACCAGAGCGAGGCGGAAAAATCAATAAAAGGCGAGACAAAGGCCCGGGTGAAGTCGGATTATTTGCTTTTGTTTCGCGTTGTTTTCTTCAGCTAGTTTAATTTGGTACTATGTTGTAGTTTTTCATCCAAAACAACATTAATTTAGTCACTCGCAGGACAGCACGGTTTATTTTGAGGTTTCAGTTTCCTGTGACTATTTCACAAAACTTTACTTTTCAGGGTTTTTTTTACAGAGTTGGTACCTTAAACATCTAGAGCTCCAAATCTGCACAGATATCTCTTAATTATTCTTGATTTTCTTGATGGAGAATCCTGGATCCTGGATTTCTTCTGTGTTACTGTAAGCAAAACCCTAATGAATCAGCAGACGTGTACGTAATAATGGGACTTATGCAACAGGGATATCTGGAGTTGCGGCGAATGGAGACTTTGAAAAGTGTGTTTATTTGTTATGGTGACTTGTTGCCAAGATCTGCTCACAGCTCGGCACGCCTGGTGGGAAAATCCTGCATGTATCACCTCTGCTGGAGTTGGACAAGGCTTTTTTGTTATCATGCCATTCTCTCATTCTCTCATTCGCTTTTTTCTTTCTTTTTTTTTTTTTTTAGCTCCAAGAATGTTAATGCATGTACAGTAAAGCTGGAAAAAGTAATGACAGGGGGTTTCTAAAAGGCTCAGTGGGTGTTATGTTGTATGGAGCTGAGATCCTGGTGTGACTGCTGACAGAGACACTAAGAGATTAAGGTGTTATGTAGAGCTCTTTGCTTGCATTTGTTCAACGACAAAAGAGTGACTGTAGTCTCGAGTGATGATGAGACGAGGCTTTGAACCCAACAGATGGAAAGAACCATCGTAAAAAGAAGTGACGAGTAAGAGAAGTGAGGGGATTAGAGGAATACTTTGATAGTTAATGAGCTTCAGAGGTGCTGATATGTGGATTTCGTTACTCTCTGACAGAGCTTAGCTAGCTGTTTTTCTTTTATTTCAAGTCCTTTGTGCTTAGCTAAGATAAGCATTATTTAACTGTAAGGCCTTTTTTCAACTTTTTATGTATTAAGCAAACATATTTGAGTCATTGCAGCATTTTCCTTGCAAATAGCGCTGAATAAAAAAGATCCAAATTTCAGTAGATCTCCTTGACTCAGCTGTCGCCTCCCAATTTACTCATCTACACATGTTAAAACATGCACATCATCTCTATCCTCATCCGCTCATCACTTATCCATGGTACGGTGCCATCCACTTACAGTGCCTTAATAAAAAAACAATATAAAAACCGTACTGGTGATATTAACCAGAGAACTTTTGCATTGTAAATGAATGAAACATGAAAGTTTCAGCTAACTCCATGCCTCCTCCATCACCTCACAGCCAAGGTGAACTGTGCATTTTTCAGCCTCAGTAGTCAGTTACTTTGCTCCAGCTCATCCACGCCTCAATGACGATCCAGAGGGATGGTCAGCAGTGGGTCAATGGGTGGTTAAATATTTCAAGAATTAAATTAAATATCTCATGTGAAAGTTATCCAGATTTTGAGTTTCTGCAAAGATATTTTCCAAAACCATTTAATTAATTTCTTATCCTGGCTCCCCCTCCCACCTCTGTGGGGTGTTTTCTTGCTTTATACTGGAAAATGCTCGACATAGACTGAGTATTAGTCCCTTTTTATGCTCTCTGATTTGAATCCTTATCTAGTGTTGTTCAACACTCAACGAGCTAGTTGGTAGCTTCATATTTCACAGATCTTTTCATCTAACTCTCACTTATGAGTTTATTAGTAAAAGGAAAAAAAATCATAAAAATGGCAAGGATAAAAACAGTTATTATCTCATGCTGTAGGGCACACAGTCCCATAACAGAGTATTTAGCTTCCATTAAATAATATTCTGAATATATTTCACAGGGAATGTTATCTCAATTTATTTCAGTGCCTGGGAAAATACTGTGATAGTAGACCACACTGGGCTTCCTGTGGCCTTGGTGGCTTAAATAGAGCGAATCAACAGTAGCCAATTTAGAAGAGTCAGTCTCAAGATTTCAGAGATAAGACAACATGGGAGGAAGAGGTGAAATACCCCTCCATTCCTCCCCCTTCCTCTCTTTCGGTTCCCTCTATCTGTATCATCTTTCAGGTTTGAAGAATGAGATTGCAGAAACAGCATCTTATCTGTTCCGATAACTGAAAACAGATTGTGGAAGAACTTTATACTCCACTGTGCATTCTTCATTTTAAGTCTCTTTCTCAATGGTGTCTTTATTTGTCTGCTTCTATATGTTCCACACCCACACACACACACACACACACACACACACACACAGACACACACACAAAACACACTTTCTTCTGCTCCCCTTCCTCTCTTATGCTCTGTAGAGATCAAAGCTAGGCCCAAGGCTAGTGGATAGCATGAAACAGTCTCCACTGTCCCATTACACAGACTCCTAACAAAGTCTGGAACCTTTTAGGGACGCCAACAGCAGTCGACTTTTCAACTCAAATCATTAAGATTTTGTTGTTTGTGAGTCACTGTAAGTCACTAATGATACACATCCATGTATAAGATTCAGCAGGAAATAATTATCATGTCATATTATTTAATGACGCCAGTCCAGGTCTGTATTGAAGTATTTATTTGAAATATTTACATTTAATGCATGAGGGAAGTGCAACTGAACATGAAGCAAGTTTTTAGGATAAAAACCCAGAAAACTGCAATGTGGTTATTATTATGTTTTCTTCTTTTAAAGATTATATCCTCAAGAAATGTTCTAACTTTTTAGAAATTAAGCCACTTTGTGTGTGTGTGTTCACTTCCTTCTGCTCTTCTTTTCCTCTCAGCTGCATTCGCAGGCCTGCTGTACCTCCGTGAGCTCGACTTGTCCAACAACAGCCTCCATTACTTCCCCTATGGTATACTGGAGGACCTCTACTTCCTACGGAAGCTCTCTCTGGAGAAGAACCCCTGGATCTGCGACTACAACATCCACTACCTGGTCTACTGGCTCAAGCACCACCCCGGCGTCTTCTACACTGGCCTGATCTGCTCCGAGCCGGAGGACTTCAGGGGCTGGCGCGTCGAGGATTACGTCAAGACCTACAACGGGGAATGTCCCAAGGATAAACAGACTGGAGGGATGGACACGGGACAGGGAGGACAAGGGGGGTCGGACAATGATGCACAGGAAGTGGTGGGGGAGACGGGTGATGGGCAGGGTGAGGGGTCGCCTCAGCCTCTGCAAAAGAAGCCCGGCAAGTTTGAAATTATCAGGTTGAGTTAGAAAGGAGGTGGATCAGCGAACTGGAGTGGTGTTTGGTAGAAAATGAAGAGCGTTGGAGGTCTGTGGAGAAGTAGATTAATAAAAATAGACTCAGCGATTTGATGTTTAAATAAAAATGTGACTTTTAGAAGTACATTTTTGGGATTAAAATCCATTTGACTTAAAAATGTCTCTTTAATAATCACATTTTTCCATCTCGTGTGGATAAGATCCTTTTTTTTATGGCCATTAAATTTTTTTTTAAGGATTGTTAGTTACGTTATTAGATATTGCTAACTCTACCTTTAAACAAAAGGTTTAAGAAAAACAGTTGAGCTTTTGTTTTATCTTTTTTTGCAGAACAATCCCAATCCAGTCTGTGTCAGATCTAATAACCTCTACCTAAGTGTCTCTTTGGATTTCCCTCACTATGAACTGCAGGTGCTCTCTTATTTCTGTTGGTTATTTTAATATTGAGTTCAGGATATACTTTTTTCTTTCAAAAAAAGTAGTTTTTGGTCTTTTTAAGTAATGTATGATAATGTCAACCCTTTATCTGGAATAAAATTGGGTTTATTTTTTCTGAAAATGTGTTTTACTAAGTGATGGACAGATGTGACAGAAGCTAAAATGTTAGCAGAAGTACTGAGTTTTTTTTTTTTTACCTTTTAAGTGCCACCAGTTTACCCTCAAATCTGATGGGATGCAGACATGTTGGGTCATACACTGACTCACCGTTTTAATGAGGTCACGTACGTTTCCAGACACTTCAGTTGGAATTTGCCAAGTGCATCTTGACTGATGATTATAGTTAACATTACAAATGATAAAAAAAAAGGCCTGATATCAGAGCTGGCGAGTTATACTGATGAAACTGGAGTTTGTCTCTGCCAAGGTATTCTCTCTCTTTTTTTTTGCATTTGGCATCAATTTATAATCTAAAACTCACATTCTGGCACACAAAAGTTATTACACATGTCCAAGAAACTGATTTCTGTTTTATTTTTTTCTGGAAGAGAAACACAGCCTTCAGTGACTGTCAGCTAGCGCCTCCCAGTGTCCAGGAGACCAACAAACCAGCATGCTTTCACCTATCATGCAGATTCTCTTTTCTAGTTGCAGGTTTTTAGTTTTTTTTTTTTACATATTTTCTCATAATTAAACCCAAAATAATTAATTTCATGCTGTAACTGAAGATCAGGTGATTTAATGCTGCAGAAATTACTGTTGCTCAAACTGAGTGAATGACAATTGACGAACATCTGGAATTTACCGTCACATATTGATAATTTAGTCAGATGAAGCAGCTTTTTCATTTTGGATGAACAACAATGCTACATCTGGATGGACAGTTACACACATCAATCATAATCAATAAACATTCAGGTAGAGTAACTGCATCATGTATTAAAGTATTAACCAATGAAAGTCCAGCTGTGAAAACCTCCAGGCTGGTGTTTAAATGAGGTCTGCAAACTTAGCGTTGAACACAGAGAAAGATCATGTTCTGCATGTAAGCCTCATCCACTTCATTACTGTAGTATGACTGTTTTATTGGCAGGAAGTGATCTTGGCAAAGTTCTGCCTTAATAGTGATCTAACTCTCTTCCTGTTTACTGGGGTGCGTGTTAACGTAGTTAATGGCTTCTTGGTGCAGACACAGATGTTTTGAATCACCTTGGTATTCACTGTCTCAGGCAGTGAGCGACTAACCTGCAGTTATAGATCATGTGTAACAGCACAGTGACCTCTAGTGTTCACAATTAATTGATACACTGAGGAGTAAACAATTTCTCGGAGAGTTTTTCCTGAATTTGTCACCTTGAACCAGAACCTCAACAGAACCTTCGTTTCTCACTTAAAAATAAAACTAAGTCCTGCTTCATCACTTTGGTTGATCAGAAATCTGAAATACAGACACATTAATACATATGACAACGTAAGACATTGTTAAATACATAATTTAACACAGTCTAAGTTAAGCAAAATATATATGATTCAGTCTTCTGGCCTGCAGTAGGTTTTTTCAGGACATTTTAATCCAGAGGGAAGCAGCAGAGGATCACAGCTCGTCACAGAGGCACCACAAGAGGTCACTTGGGTGAAGGAATCAGAGTTTTTGGAGCAACAAGTCTTTTTCCAGCAGTTTTGTCAGCAGAATGATGCATGAAGACAAACATTTTGACTATACACAACACAACAGGTGTTCAGGATGCTCAGAATGTTTAAAATTTGTAGTAACCAACTATCATAAAATCGTTTTAAATCTTTTATTTGGTTTATTATTGAAAATTTATTGGAGTGGTTAAAAGTCTAATAGCATTTGGTGTAGATCATATTTTAGCAATTGTATTTAAAAAAAAACAAACAAAAAAAAAACAGTAGCAAGTATCCAGTCCAATTATTGTTTGCAGACCTGAAAATGAGATTGGCCAAGTGTGACTTATTCACAGACACCTCCACTAAACATTCCTGGCTGTGGATCTTGTGTACCACCTCTAAAAAGGACAGGTACTAAGTCATAGAAGAGTACACTGAGTTGATTTTTAAATACTTAAAGAAATCACCTAAACTTCCTCAGTGCAAAGATTCATGGTGTTTGAAGCCTCGCGAGTCATACGGAACTTCTTCCATTTCTCTTTAACAACATTCATTCATTCACTGAAGTTTGCTTCTTCAGCCTCCAGATCTTAATATCCATCATCAGTCACCTCTCATCTCCTATCCATGTTCAAATCAGCAACATGTCTTCTTCTCTGGTGTTTCGTCACTTATAATGCCATTAACTGGCCGAGAGTTTGATCTGAGGAGAATTCGAGGTGTGTCGCTCTCTGGGTCCCCCTGTTGGACATTAAGGCCATTACGAGCCAGCAGCTCTCTGGCCATCATCATAAAGGCTTCTTCTACATTCTGGCTCTCCTAAACACAGAGAGAAAGAGATGCAGAACTTCAAATAACTATTTAAAACCACTGTTAAACATCCTTTCTTGAGTTTTTTTTTTAATGTGTGATCACACTCATTACCTTAGCAGATGTTTCTAAAGCTGCTAATATGCCTTCCTGCTTCGCCAGCATGCATGCTTCATCAAACAGAACCTGGCGTTCCTTCTCAAGGTCACATTTGTTACCTATTTGGAACAAAATAAATAGCTGAGAGATGTAAATAGAATACTTAAGATGATTATGAATACTCAATTAGAGTCTGGACTGCCAAACTTTTGTTAATATTTTTGCCAGTGCACATAATTTTTATGCCAAGCCCTACATTTCAACACATTTGTTTTGATATTTGATATTACAAGGTGAAGGGACTGTGCATGACTTTGCTTTGCATGTGTTTTAAGTCATTTCATTTAAACAGCCACGGTCCATGTGATTGTCAATCGCTGCTTACTGAGACAGACACCTTGTACTACACATCACTTTCTCCATCTGGTGAAGATAATTACTCAGCATGAAGCAATTTGATGTAGAAACTGAGAATTTTAGAGTTTATGATAGAAACTAATTTACTACAGCAACAAAATAAACTTTAGTCTAATGAATGGAAACATTAACTTTACACCTGTTGTACGAAATGACGTTTTTTTTTGCCTCAGATGTTCCTATTATTTTTGTTTACCATCTGGCACCTAAAACACCCACACACTGCATTCATGCACTCACAGGTGACATCTTGCACCCACGCTCACCTATGAGAACCAGCACTACGTTGGTTGCTCCATAGAGCTCCACCTCCTTGATCCAGTGAGCCACTGAGTCAAAGGTGCAGCGTCGCGTGATGTCATAGGCGATGATTGCGCCGTGAGCGCTGCGGTAGTAGCTCTGGGTGATGGTGCGAAACCTCTCCTGACCTGCCGTGTCCCACACCTGCATCTGTTACACACACACATGCACACACAAAACAACAAGCAACCAGTTTTAGCAGCTGGGTTAATAAAACACACCTGACCGACTGGATGTTACGGCTGATATGAACATAAACAACAAAAAGATAAACAACAAAATGACAATTACAAGTAGATATGACTGTTCACACCAAGGTTATAATAGTTTTGGATTTTTGCATTAGTATTAGTTTCTATTTCGTTTCAACTTTTTTTTTCAA
>JAQMCX010000037.1:2982267-3005084 GCA_029814765.1 Acanthurus leucopareius | reverse complement strand
ACGAAAATGTTTTTTTAATTCTAGTTTTCGTTTTTTCGTTCGTTTTCGTTAACTATAATAACCTTGGTTCACACACACACACACACACATACCACACACAGTCACGTGGGAAATAGTTGGTCTCCCTCTTTAAAAATGCTCCCTGAGCATCTCCAAGACCTTGCTAACCTGGCAACGGCTGTTATAGCAACCAATACACTCACAAGCTTGACATATTTGTTTGTGTTGATGGTCTAATTTTCACTTTTTATGAATAAAACAAAAGCCTACACACAGCATTTTCAGACATAATCTCCCTCTTTATGTAGAAGATGTAAAAATAGGCAAGTAGTGAATGAACTAACTCATAATAGAAAGGAACAATCTCCATATAATGTTTGACAAGTACATGTCTGCTTTGCTGTCTTGATACATATGACACAGTTGTGATTTTACTTATTTTCAGTTAATAATAACCGATGAAATGCTGTCACAAGCTCATGATTAAGATATCTTAGAGCTTTAGAGGTGGTTTGTTAGCAGAGGTTAAAAAATCTAAAGAAGAAACCAAAGCCAAACGGACAAGAAAGAAACAAAACTCAACTACATTAAAATCAGATATATTATGGACAACACACAGCACAGCACAGTTATAGCTGCTGATCAGCAAACATACCAAGAAAGACAAAAAAAGTGCGATATTTACAACATCAGTTGCTTCATTTACACATAGCCTCAAGCCTGAAGTGTGAGCTAATGGTTGAGGTAAACACACAAACAGGAACTGACATTGTTTGCCAAGTTTCCAAGCGATTCAACATGTTGTGTTGCTTTTACAGCCTTTGATCATGATATCGATATTTTTTTAGAGGCATTTAATGGGAGAGTGAATACCTCTGAACTATGTATGCTAATATTCTGCTCATAGTAAGAAAAGAGAGCAGAGATCAGTCATCAAAACTTATATTCATGTGTAAATGGGCCAAATAAGGGCTGGTAACCTTTAACATCATAGTCTTCTGAACATAAGGACTTCTGATGGAGACTGATGTAAATACTTTTGTTGATCATGTTCGTTCAGATGCCATGAATTTTTGTCCTGCAGTCATCTCACATGTTTGTTCCCATAACAACACAATTGTTGTAGGTGTGTGTGCATGTGTGTGTGCTCAGTAACACACTGTATCTCCAACTATCTGATAAACTAAGAGATAAACCTTGTGTGATACAAAAAAAATTGGCAGTTTAGTTGATATTTATATCAATAAGTGATGTTATTTGGCCTTTCAGGGCTTCCATAACTGGCAGTTACTGCAGTGCTGCCTGTTTCTACACACTGATCGATACAGAAAATCAATTTGTGCATGCATGAGGAGTGTATTAGTGATAGTAGTGAATTTGTAAGCCACCGTTTAACTGAACAAACACATTATTTTTTCTAATCATACCGTAGATAGATAACATTGAGATTTTTAATGCCTGCGGAACCAAATATTGTCCACCTAAACCATTAAGTTCCTCCTCTAGGTCACTGACGGTGCAGAAAAGGAATTTGAGGTTTATTTTTGTCCGCACAAAAGCTGGAGTAGAGTAGAGAAACTTGAAGAACAGGTCGTTCATGTGAGCGGCTGGTCGGACTTGTTTCTGGAGTCTAACTGACACTGTAACCAAAGAAAACCTTTGGTGTCGTTTATCCCCAAACTAAGAAGAGTCCATCGTATTCTGAGTGGCACTTCATAGTCCTTTTTTTTCAAATAATGTCTTACTTTTCAGTTAAATATTTGACTAAAAAAGCCCTGGAAGCTTTCTGTGCAGCCTGTCACTGTCAAAGCCAGATGACTCTACAACACCCCATGATAAGGATCAGGGCATTTGGAAGTCACTGCTGGAGCATGAGTGTTTCTGCAGTGTTTACTCAGTTACATTTAAAATATTTTTAATGCCACATTGAATGCACTTTATACAACCAGTACCAAAGTCTCATAGAGAACTCTTTATAATATAACTCATTAAATTAATGTGTTTTGGACCCAATAAACAAATGAACAAAAAAGGATGTATTGACTATCCAATTAAAATTGATGGGTTTGTTTGTTTACTTAAGTTTTATGACACAAGACTGTATAAAGAAATTCTTTTCAAGAGCTGTTCAAGAACTTTTCAAGACCAGAATCTACAGTCTCCAGTCACGTGCTGGTCGCAGCCATTTTTCAGTCAGTGGATTCAGAAACTTCCTGTTCAAGCTGTATTTTGGTTAGTAAAATTCTGAATCTACTTCCCACAATGGCTGGTTGTACAGAAGGGTTTTGCACTTGATATTACTGACACCACCTCAACACACACGTGCACTTAAGGAGTCCACTGCACACACACATGCTAACACATACACTCTACAGATGGTACTCACCTTCACTTTCTTCCCCTCAATATCCAGAGTTCGTACACTGAAATCCACACCGATGGTGTTCTGCTGTTTCTCTGAGAAGATCCCTGACTTAAAATTCTGCACAACGCAGGTCTTTCCTACGTTAGAGTCCCCGATCAGGATGATCTTAAACAGGAAATCAAAAGAGTCGTCATGTTCAGGTCCAAGGGCCTGCATGGCGGAGGCACAGTTGAGTGTTTCTCTGTGGATGTCAACGTATCCAGTAAATCACTTCAAAATGTTGGGTCTCTGAGGCTGAGAGATACTGATTTCTCTTTATGGTCTGGGTCATGAAAAATGAAATTGATCCAACGATATTATTACTTGGAGAAGATTCATTTAAAAAATAAAAAAACAGTAAAAAATCCCAAAATGTTGCCCTGCTCTCTCTCTCTCCTTGCAGTGAAAGTCAGTCACCGGACTTGATTTCCAGAAGCAGAGGAAGTTAATTAATTTGGCCCACGTGTAGCCTGTAAAACCAGTTTATGGTTGTCAAACTCTGTCTATCACAGTGTTAAAATGGTGGTAGGTAGAAACTTGTATAATTTACAGAGTACACAAAGTAAAGCTCCAGGCAAACAAGCAACAAAACAGATATCAGCTGTGCTTGTTTTCAGCTGCTACCAACTAAAAGAAGATATTTTCTGTGAAATTCTTCATTCTCTCTCTGTTCTGTATCTCCAGCCGGTTCACCTCTTTCTCCCTCTTGTGCTCCTCGTGCAGAACAAAACTGCCTCAGTCTCTGTTGCTCCTTTCAGCTCCTTCTCAGGTGTTGACCCACTTCATGGCCCCACAGCGAAAAAAAACAGCACAAACACACGTCCCATGCTCTTTTTTTTTTGTTGTCCTTCAACACAGGCTGTAGTCAGCTGTCTCTCAAAGAAATGAGGAACTTCATTTAAACAAAATAGGCTTTGTAAAAAAGATGGCTGCAGTCCAGGTTCCTGTCCAATCCACCTGCTGTTCTTTCTCACACACACACACACACACACACAAACACTCACACACGTGTCAGTATTTTTCCTCCACCGGTCTCTCTCTCTCTCTTTATCTCTGTATCCTTCTGTCATCTGTTTTTCCTGTTCTTACTGACTTATAGCCTCTTTCGTTCTCTCTCTCTCTCTCTTTATAGCACCTGTGGAAACAATAGAAACCCGCCCTACCTGTTCCAGGAAAGTGGCCAAGCCTTGAATGCTGGTGTGGAATCCTGGGAAATGTAGTCATTTTTTGCCATGAACTCTGTTAATCTCTTCATCTTCCACAGACCTAATGTCTACTGAAAGAAAAATGAATATTATTTTGAAATTTCAAAAATATGGAGGTTCAGTTACAGGAAAAGATGTTTCAAATATACTGGTGTACAAACAATTGATGTTTTACTCAATGTGAGAGTGATGGACAGGTAGAAGGTATCTAGATAGATCTTGATATGGATCTAAAACATTCACTCAATTCTGTACTTAAGTACAATTCTCATTTTCTCAGTTTTTAGTGTAATTCAGTATTAAATCATTGAATTTTCTTTGTGCAGCATAGAGTACATGGAGCATTCGAATGGCAAAAAGGCCTGTCATAAATAAGTTATTTTCTGTCATTTGCATTTTACAATCCAGCTGGCTTTAACCATTAACTATTTTTCAAATTAAAACAGTCCTCTAAACACTGTATGACTGTATTATCTTCTGTTTTGCCATCATCTAACACTTTATTCAAATCTTTGAGAGCAAATTATTTTATTATTTGTGCATTAGTCACCTTAAAGAGTGCACATTTGTTTTGAAGGTTTATAATCTTAATTTGAATACAAAATTAATAAGACTTTATAGAAATGTGATCTATTTAAACAATAACTGGACGCACATTTAAAAAATTGAAACCTTGAGCCACATTGCAACTGATCTTTAACTTAATAAGCAATAGAAATAAGATAAATGTGTGAGTCTTGCAATACTTAGAGAATTTAAATTCTGTAGTTATTGAGCCAAGTATTTTTAAATCCAGCATGTTTGACTTTGTTCACTTTTATAAAGGGCAAGACTGTGAAACAGCCTTTAGACCTTCAAATGGAGGAAAAATCCAGAAAAAAATAAATAAATTGAAGAAAAATGTGACCTTAGACGTTAGTTTTCCATTATAGTCAAGATTTTGCTTGTGCTGAAGGTTATCATCCCTATAATCCCAGATTGAGCCCCGCACATAACGCCCACACACATCGCACCCATCACTCCTGATTGAATTCCTTTAATCACAGCTGAGCTTCATTCCTGAGTGCCACGATGCTCCGGATTCCAATATTTCCGACTGCACTCTGAGGCGGCACCGAGCATCCTCATCCCGTACGTCACAGTGACGTCCTGTGCGGACAGATAGATGCTCTTACTGTTAAAAAAATCACAGCTCTATAGCCTTTTTATTGTTTTTTATGTAAAAGAGCGTTTTTAAAGGTCGGCAGAGAAGCGGCAGCATGCAGCGGAACGCAGTGGTCGTGGTGGCGGATAAAACGAGCCTGAAAAGGCCGTTTATTTTTGCAAATGCAGTGCATATGGTAGGTAAAAAAAAAAATTCCTGCTTTTGTATGAAATTCAAACCAAAGGCATGTTTGACTACATTTTATATTGCATTTCTCGGAATAATTAATTGATTTGCTGCTATTATTTGGACCCAAATAATCAATCAAGTCTTTAATTTACCCAAATAAGACTCGGGTTCCGTCTCTGTCTTACATACGCTGCAGTGAATCCTCACCATCAAAACCATGTATAATGTTGCAGCGACTGCAGTGCATTTTATACTTGACAGTTTTGATGATAAAAATAAAGAAAATGATAAGGATGAAAAAAAAATCCCTGGTAGCTTTAACAGAAAGACGCCATACTGGTGCTTATAATTGCATCTCCAGAGGATAAACACCCGTTCACACGCTCCGCTCTCCTCCAAGATAATCTCATGCTTTTATAATGCTGATGTTTACAATATTGGTGTTCAGAGTTTTATGCATTTTTGTTGTCATTTTGGCTATAAGATCATATTATTTCAGTCATAGGCTAACCCTGGATAGCATGCTGCTGTCTTCCATCAGCCCTCAAATGAACTATAGGCTCCTGAGGTGACACCTAAAGGCAGCACATATATGAAATATTTGAAGTGATGCTTGGAATTTACATACACAGACTGTAAACTGACATTGCAATCCCAAAATATATATTTCCTTATTTGTCTTTATAAATTTATAGTTCGTAATCTTGATTTTTTGGTTTCTTTCTCCAATAGGCGCTGTGTTTCTTCATGTTGACCATGACCGTAGCTTGGCACAGAGACCTCGTACAAACTGGAAAAGTAAGACTGACTCTGGTTGTCCTTCTGACTTAATTAAATTATAATGTCCCACGCAGATAATATTATTTACCGGAGGTCAGAAATAGCTCCTGTCTTGTCAGGATGGAAAGTAGGAAAATGAGCTGCCGGGATATCTAGGGACAGCAGGGGAATTATTAATGCATAGGTCTGCTTGGTCTGAAAGCTCTATAGCATTTTATATAGTTTTTTTTTTTTTTCTGTTGGAGACCTGAGTGCAAGCCCTTATGTTGGCAAGCATCTGCCAGCTGAAGTGTCCTTGGCAAGACAGTGAGTTATCTTCAGGCACTAAGGGTGCTGTTGTGAAGCTGACCCTGATCTTTGACCTTTTATGTAGCCATCTTGGAAATGTGTCTGGGACAACAAAATAACATTAATATAAGGCGTAAAAGAGCATCTCAGATGAGTTATACTTCGATCTCTGATTATTTTGTTCCACAGAGCAATAAAGTGTTTGTCCAGGCATTTTTTTTTCAGTCAATGCATTTCCTTTAACACCAGTTTTATTTTCTCTCCTCAGCTGGTGTCCAATGTTTCTGTAGTGATAATGTACGTCATGGAGATTGGCTGCCTGCTGCTCTCAGTGCTCGGTGTGTTTGGAGCCTGCACAGGAAAGAGATGGTGTTTGATTCTGGTAAAAATCTGCTTTAAGTGTGTGTGTTTTGTAGCATCCATTTAAAAATGTTCTAAAAGAAAAAGGACAGTTCTTTCAATATTTTCTCTATTTTGTCAAACTGGATGCTCACAAAAATGTTCTGCTTCCACTTATTACTGCTGTTTTATTTGTGTGTGCAGTACGCAGCTGGGATGGCAGCAGCCAGTCAAACAATAATTGTTAGAACAGCATTAAGTTACCAGGATATTTATGAGGTAAAGTAATTTTGAAATATTTTATCAAATTTTTTGCTGCAACATGACCAACAGCAGTTAGAAAGCAGCTTTGAATACAGTCTTTGTAATTTGTCTTCCTCAGAAACGTGTCCTCCGTGAGGAGTCCAAGCTGCTGTCAATGATGCCACTCACTACAACCAGCAAAACCAACAGGACGCTGCTGGACAGGATTCAAAGAGAAGTAAGCAGCACTTTTTTTAAATTTTTCAACTTGATCAGTGGGCTGAGTTTTTCAATAGGTGAACACAATCTAGATAATGCATGTGTCTTTATTCAAAATGAAGTGGAGATTAAAGCAAAAAGAAATGTATTATTTCAGTGGTTACAGCAGCCACATTTGTTTATTATATTAAACTTGGTTGTCTTATTGAAGAGATCATCTCTTAGTGTCATGTAAAAAATTCTTTCCATATTCTGTCTAAACTAAATTTTAGGGATTACCATGATTTTATAGCTCCCATAATGCTTCAGTGTAAATAAACAGGAAATACTATCATGCGGTCACTGAGCTAGTCAGCCGTAGCCTCTAGCTTGAATTCTGTTTTAAATCTATTTGTTCAAATATCAACAAAGTGGTACCATTAAAAAGTTGGCCAAATTAGCTGTTAGCAGTCCCTGTTTAAAAAGCACCCATGGATACACAGACAACTACCAGTGGAGAACTGTGCTGCTTAAGGAAACCTAAAATTGTGATGATTCTCAGCTAAGCTCTGGAGTTATGTATTGGTCTTTTTTCTGCACGTTTATTGACTTATATTTTTATGGACATCTCATAAAAAGACCCTCAGAAAGTGAAAGTCACGCTGAATTTTAAAAAATGTGCATCATGCCTGTGTGTGATTTAACTGAGTGATGAATGCAGCAATGCACCCTTATTAGTATTAAGGCCATGATGCTAACATGAGGTACATTGTGTCTCGGTTTCCTTCCATTTTAAATAAACTGAAACCAAAATATCCCTAGTGCATGCACCATCTTTTTACAGTCAGTGTAGGCTACATTTGGCCACATGGGAGAGACAGAAAGATACCAGCTCCCATTGCTGGTTGATAGAAAGCTGCAGAAAGCTGCAAAAAGAGTGAAAAGATCAATAAAGGGAAAGAAAGAGAGAGGCTGCTGACAGGAGACAGGAACCCGGTCCAACCCCACACACATTTGTTGTTTTTTCTTGTAAAATTTAACCCCATACACAGACAAACACATAAATCACACACACACACAGCACTCAAGTGGCTATCAAACATTAATGAGGCCACACCAGCAGTATATGTAGCCTGAGGGAGTGGTCAGTCCAGTGGGCGTGTCTTATCTTAAAGACATACCTCATACTCGGCTGTGTGGGATCAGTTCTCAGTGCAAATCCAGCTAAATTACTTAAAGATCATGATTTTTAACTTAAATGTGAAAGATGATGGAATCCAAATGATCTAAGGTCACAAATAGATATAAAATATTTTTTTTCAAACTTGTAACTGAGTTGTCCATAGAAAATAAGCATCATCAATGGTGTGTTATATACTTGTTGATTATGCTGTGCACTGCATTGTGAGTTATGGATTAAATTTTTGCTTGGTTGTGTGTGTCTCTGTGTGTGTTTACTCTCTGCAGTTTGAGTGCTGTGGTCTTATCGAAGGCTACAAAGACTGGGGGTCCACCATCCCTGCTTCTTGTAACTGTCAATATCCAGGAAAATGCGTGAGTATCTCCCTTTATTCAAACAGGATATAAGCAGTGAAGACGACTAAGTGAGATTTTGGTTCCTGAAGCCACATATTGTATTTTAGACCAGTAACACACTCGAAGGGAGAATTTATTGTTTATTAACCAGGCTTTTATTTAAATAGTTTTGGGCATCATTAAGTTCTTCACAAAGGTTTTAATGTTATGTCAATTAGCAGCCATTATGGATGTTATTTCAGGCTAACAGGACCAGACCCCCATTTAAATAAAAGGGGATAGAACTTCACTTTCAGTAATTATCAGGGCGTAAAACTGCATTTCAAGAATCACACGATCATCAACATCTTAGAGATTTAGACCAGCTGCCCCCTCCCCCCTCTGATGTTGGCACTGGAGCTGTTGAGCACCTGGTCACAGCACAGGTGCACCTCATTCAGCAATCACATGTGGCACACCTGAGTGAGCTAATGAGAGCAGAAGAGGAAAAAAGGACAACCAGCACATAGAAAAAATCATACAGCTAAAACACCATATGATGCAAAAAAAAAGAATTCCACAAGTGTGCTGATTAAGTAAAGAAATAAAATCTAGTTATTACAACAATACAGCTGCATTTAAATACATCACTACCTATTAAATTCTTAAAGAAGTATTTTTCAATGTGAAATAAAAGTAAACTAAAAAAGAGCTGAAAAATATTTAAATTCAGACATAAATGATAGTTTTCCACACGAAAACTGATGCAGAAATGTAATCTGGTATCAACCAAGAGCCATGACAGTCTGCATACTGCACTACCAGCATGGCTGATACGCAGGAAGCAAAGAATAAAGCACAGATTTACTGATGAGTAAACAGGTTTTTCTCAACTCCCCAGTTAATCCTCTGTTGTCTCAATTTACTGCTCAGTGGGTCACAGCATCGAAGCTGAAAAACAATACATATAACTTATAAGACTGAGGGTCGAAGCTACAAAAAAGAGGAACCATTTCTTTATGTTTTAAACTGTCCTCATGTTATTGATGTTACATCTGTCTTTTACTGCTATTGAGTGAGAATCATTTTTGTTACATTATGTTCTGGGGTTTTGTACTTGTCACCAGATTCGACTACGAGGCAGTGCCACACTTGGAGCTCCAAAGAACCAGTATGTTTATCAAGAGGTAAAAGATTTTATGTGGGATATAAAGGGCTAAATGGCGCACTTAACTCTTATTTTTTTGCTGATGAAGCTGCACCTTTTTTTCCCCCCAGCCCTGCCTACCAATTTATGTGTCTGAACTGAAGCTTGCATTCTCACTGGCGATGGGTATACAGTTTGGAAGCGGAGTGTTTTGGGTATGTGATTCTTTTTATGCATGTATATGTTTGTTAAAAAAATTACATAGCTGTAGCCAAACAATAATTTGGATGCTAATGCTACCTAACTGTATTTAAGTTTCAGTTCTGCCATGGTCAAAATATAAAAGACATGTACTTGACTGGTGTCCTAGCTGACAATAAAATTGATCAATTTTGTTGAATAATTTACCTCATCTGTCGTGTAATAATTTGATAATGTAGGAATGAAAAAATTATATAAAGTACTGCAAAAAACAGAGCTACCTATAGTTCTGAACGAAATATCACAGTATTTTTTATTCATTTTACAAAATTTTGGATCATATTGAGTTACATACCACAATATTGATATTATATTGATATATTTCCCAGCCCTCTTCATTTGTACTACATTCTGAAAATAAATACTTCCTTTCATCAAGTTGACACAGCACGCAGGGGTTCTGGTTGTCAGATTTGATCCTAGTTCAGCAGAAAATCATGTGGATTCCAGATGTAAGGCAGCAGGCTTGTAACTCTCATGCTTTTCCTTTCAGGGGGTTTTACTTATCATGAGCATCAAACTGATGGGTCAGATCAAAAGGAAACAGGAGTTCATGGCTCTCCTTCAGTCTAACAGATATGTTCCTGGTGCCTTCTAGTCACCGCGTATGTTTTTGATACACACTTCCAGTTATTATCAAGAATACCTTGTTTGAATTTGCACATGTAAACACATTATGCTGTATATCATAATCTGGCTATTTTATGCTATAGCAACATATGTTGACATTAAAATTTTCTATTAACATGTGTTAATGCATGTAATTGATATTATAAAGTAATCTACATGCATAGATCAATTTTTGAAGTCTTTTTTTATGCCTTAGGGCTGTTTCAGACCAAATCAGGTTTTGTAGTGATCATCACAGGTTTGTGTGCAGGTATGAAAACTTCAGTTTCAATCTCTCTACTTCCTTAGCTCTTTGTGAGTTGATCAGTTTAGGTTTAGGTCCTCTGAAACAGCCTGTTTGACCTCTTCCCTGTAGAGCTGTTATATTTTTTGTGAACTCCTTTTTGGTCCACGCTGCTACAGCCTAAACAGAATAACCTAATTCTAATGAACAGGAGAACCTGTATTTTTACTACAGTGCCTGATTTGGTCTGAAAAGGAGCCTTACTGCTGTAAAAACAGTGCAATTTAATGAAAGTAAT
Organism: Acanthurus leucopareius; assembly: GCA_029814765.1. Lineage (NCBI taxonomy): Eukaryota > Metazoa > Chordata > Actinopteri > Acanthuriformes > Acanthuridae > Acanthurus > Acanthurus leucopareius. The sequence goes on along the minus strand of JAQMCX010000037.1, from coordinate 2,994,220 downwards.
TAATCTTAAAATTACAATATTTTCAGTTTTTTTTGTCACCTTACCTCGCATTAACCAGCTGTTTGTTTTCTTTGAGTAGCTGCATCCTATCTTGGCATTTTGTTATTTTCAGTGTTGTCTTGTCTGGATATTATTTGTTCTCTCCCTCACACCTGAATACATTCGTGAGTAAGATTTCATCACGTTGAATATCCTGTACCTAAACATTGTTTTGAGATGATTGTAATCTTCATGTTCTACAACTACGACCAGATGACACGTGAGCAATAGATGCTACAATCTCTTCACCAGTACAAACAAAAATATCTCTGGAAGTTCATTAGTTCATAGCTTTATCACTTTGTCGGCCAACCAACTTCTTTTCAAACATACATATTTAAATATTCGTAATTGTCTTCAGCTCACTCGTTGAGTTTTCAACATAAGAGCAACCAATAACCTTTGAACAAATAATAATAATATTAATAACCATAATGTAGCACCTTTCTTAAACAGTGTTTACAAAGTAACTGATTGAAATATAATCATTTATCTATTGTTGAGAAATGTAATTTTTTCTGGGTGAATAGTCAGGTTAGACAAAGGAATGAACCGTAGCTTTCATTGGGACACCAGAATGTCTTGATGCCTTGTGAATAAGCACATTGTATTTCTGAAACTTTGTCACTCCATTCAGTTTCTCTTAAAGCACATTTAGTGAGTAAATGATATGTAATTGTAATTGTGTCCACTGGGAGGAGAGGGGCCTCTGTTCGGTTGCACAGTGAGTAGACATGCAGTAGTTGGTTAATTTACCTCCTAAGTTTGATTTCAAGGTTTGGAGCAAGTTTGGCAAGGCAACGACAGGTTGTGAGAGGCTCGGGTAAGAAAACTTGTCATCAGCATTCTTGCAGAGACTGTAATGTCACCGATGCCACTCTCACCAATGAAGCCTTTGTGCCACATCACTTCGAACATGACTTGCTGCATGAGCTGCCTGTGGTTGAGGTGTCTCCTTGACTCAATACTGTCGGATGAATTTCATCTGAAACAGCAGATCCAATGTCTACCTGAGCACTTTAACCATAAATGCCTAATATACAGTATGTTCTTGCAAAGTATGGTATATTTATTTCTGTCATACACTGTTTTTTTTTTAATTTATGGAATGATCTCATGTAATATTTTGTAAATAGCAGGAATAAAATATTGGATTCTTGTTCCTTTTGATGTCTTGATTGTTATTTAGAGCTTAAATCACAACCTTACTCTGAAGTACATAAATGTCATACTTATATACAGCTTTTCATGCTTGTTTGTTAGGGCATATAATAACAAATGCAGTCTCACAATCGTTTTACTGAAGACATATTGACAGTCACCAGAGGGTAAGTTCAGGTGTTGATGATCAAATGATTAATAGCTTAATTAAATTTTGCAAAAAACGGCATTATTAATGTTAGTAGTAGGACAACCTCCACCAGTCAGACAGGGCTGCCAAGTTGTTTTTGTCTGTTCATTATTGCATTCTGATAACTGAAAAATATTTGATGAGGTTTTAATTTGAAAAAACAAACTGAAACAAAATGATGTGGACAAAATTTAATTTTTAAAAGTGAGAGGGGCATGACCCTCCTATCCCTAGTAGATATTATTCTATTATTTTCGTAGTTTCTAGTGTCAATGATTGTGAGGTTTATCAATCATTTATATATTAACTTTAAAAACTAAAAAAGAAAAAAACATTCACTGGTATTGCCTCTTTATATCACCTGTACAACAAAAAAGTAAAAGTAAAAATTCGTAAACGTAAAATTTAGTCAAGTTAGTTTGAAGTTTAACATTTAAAGTCCTTGTTTATTCCCTTTAGTCTCAGATAATTTTAGTTCCTACCTGCAGTGTTTTCAGAGGACAGTTATGACTGCAGCATCAATGTTGCACTGCTGTCTGGAGGAAGCTGTTGTGTCTGTCCCTTTAAGAAAAGTCACATGTCAGTCACGTGACGCGGAAGAAGACCGCATTGTTTCAGCGTTGTTGTGTTTACATCCGCCTCTCGTTTACAAACCACATGCAGGTCCATTGAGTAAATGAGTTGAGAAAAATACTGTGTAGTTGCTTTATATAAAGGTCATATTCTCGTTTAAAGACAAAAACGTGCCTTTCTTTCTTTGTTGTATCAGTTATATCACCCTACGACCAGCGACGAGGTAGGATTTATCTATTTGTCACGAATATTACTGTAAACAGTCGTGCTATGTCGCATGTTTAACCTGTGTTTAAGCAGAAATTCTATAAATTTCATAATTTTTTTTGTTCAAGCTTTCCGAAATTGCTAATGAAGGCTATGACTCTGACCGTCTTTTAACATTTTATTTCTATTCTTTACAGAGGCACGACAGCAAATAAACAGTGCAGGGTTTGGATGAAGTGACCATGAAGCAAGACAGTGATGCTGTGAATGTCCCTGCATGCTTCATATCAAACCATGAAGGTTTTTATGGACGTATCAAAAACTTAATCAAAGACTTTGTGGTGACTGAGATAGACATAACTGGACAGCGTGTTGATACAGCTTCAGCCACACAGACACCAGCCTGTGCCTCCTCAGATAAACACAATGAAACCAGTGCTGAATTTAAGGTCAAAGACACTGATGATGCTGCTGATTTTGGGGTAGAGGTCGTCATGCCTGCTCCAGGCAGCTTTGATTTAAGTGTGATCTTAGGTCAGTCAGTCAGTGAAGAGCTTGAGCAGTTTGTGTTGACTCTCAAAGATGAAAAGCCAGTGAAGCAGGAGCTCTCTCTTGGATGCTTCACGGACAAACACCACAGAGCCAATGTCCACCGGGCCGTCAGACACCGGTTCCCCTTCCTCATGACTGTCACTGTCCAGCCTGAGATTAGGGTGAGAGAAGACCCAGACTACAGAGAGCTCTCCCAACTGGTTACAGAGGATGAAGCAGAGGACTTCTTTCGGTTCATAGATGCCAAAGTGCGAGGCTCATCGTACACATTTGGACCTGATGACAACAAGGAGCACAGGACGGCAGTCCACCACTTCCTGAGCAAGAGGTTTGGCAAACTGGTGGAGACGAAAAGCTTCAGTGACAGAGGCACGACAGCAATCTCAGTTAGACTGAGAGAGCAGGGGAAGCCAAAGAAAAGAACCGCAGAGGAACGTAAGGAGGAAGAAGTTTACACTGGTAAGGCAGACAACCGCAGCTACTTCAAATGTCAGAATAAAAAGAGAAAAAATTTCCCAGAGACTGAGGTGATGTCATATACCTGTTTGTCCTGTCTTTCAGCTTTCACTCTGTGTAAGGAAAACCTGGAGACTCTGGAGGCAATCAGCTACATGGCAGCAGCTGTTGGGGTCCTGCCGTCAGATTTCACCTACGCTGGGATCAAGGATAAGAGAGCCATCACCTTCCAGTCTATGGTGGTCAAGAAGGTTTCACCTCAACGGTAGTTCTGCAAAGCTTGATAGGATTTGATTACTTTGGGGAATAAACAAAAAGAATGAAAAAAAGTTGAAATAACTCAAAGATGTCTTTTGTTCAAGATCCATTCGAAGATTTAAACTTAATGCAAAAATCAGTGTGAAATTATTTGGTGTTCTTTTATCAGATTGAAAGAGAGGACAGCAGAGTTGGAGAAAAAAGGGATGCGTCTGTCTAAGATCCGCCCTGTCGGTGAGCCCCTCAGGCTTGGGCGACTGCAGGGGAACCACTTTGACCTGGTGGTCCGCGACATAAGACCACATGGAGCCAGTGACACACACTCCTGTGGTACAAACACACACACTCACCTGGCAGCGCTGGTGAAGGAAGCAGTGGAGAATGTGAAGGTATTCAAAGTGTAATTTTTCAACACGTGAACCACCTGAAGTTATCTACTTTTGAGTCGTACAAGTCATCAATGCTAAGAGCCACTTACAGGACAGAAAGACACATTATAAAATTCCATATGGAGGCACACAATGTTCTTAGTCTTCATGTAGGATTTGCTGACAGAAAAATTAAGTGCAGATCATTATGCTTCTAGTGGTGGATGCCTGTTATTTTTGTATCCTGCTGTTCAGCAGTACTGGAAATATGCTGGAGATCAGTCTAGCTGCAGAAAAAATAGAGAGCCACTGCCACACTCACCTGGTTTGTTGTTCTTTGCAGGAGAGAGGCTTTGTCAACTACTATGGACCCCAGAGGTTTGGGAGTGGGCAGAGCATTCAGTCTGATCGTGTGGGGCTGGCATTACTCAAGGAAGATATGGTGAGTGTTGCAGACTATAATTATGTGCACGAACCAGATGCTGCTACTGTTTATACTGTGAAATGACGCTGAGCAGCAGCTGGTTCCACGGTGACACACTGTGTCGCTGTGTATGTGTTGTGATGTTTTGTTGTGTGTCGGTCAGGTGGGTGCTGTGCGTCTCTTCTTCACTCCAGAGGAAGGCGATGATCCTCAGAGCCTTGCGAAGAGACACTTCCTTCAAACAGGTGAGGGCAAGGACAACACTGTTTTGGTTTCTCCTTTCCTTATATTCTTTCCTTTACACCCATTAATAACATTGTCTCCTTGCTTCTCTGCGACAGACAATGCTAAGGAGTCTTTGGCACTGATGCCATTGTCAAAGGCCAGGGAGCGACTGATGCTCCGGGCCCTGAACCGCTACGGAACAGGTCCGGATGGTTGTGCACAGGCCTGGCTCAGCCTGCCCCACAGCATGAGAGTCTTTTACCCACACGCCTACTGTAGCAGGTCAGCTGCAAGGAGAATAACTCTCTTAAAAAAAAAACTGTCTGGGACTTCAAACTTAAACATGTTATGGCTTTTTTTCTGTCAACCAACTGGAAGATATGGACATTTGGTTTAGCTTTCATCTTATTAATTCATGAACAAATTATTACCTTAAAAGAGGAATTTACTTTCATTTAACAAAAAAGACTGAACATAAATGCAATAAATAATGATAATTGTGCTGATCTGTCTGTTTGCGGCTGTCAGAGTGTGGAACGAGGCCGTGGCACACAGGCTGACCACCCTGGGCCACATAGTCAGGCGAGGAGACCTGGTGTGGCTGCAGAAAGGGCAGAAAGAACTGGAGGACACTGGAGAAACCAGCTCACCAGAGGTAAGACAGAATGGAAAACACAAAAGATCATTGGAGTTACTGGAGCGCTCCTTGGAAAGGCAAATTGTGATTTGAGATACTGGGATCTGTAAAAAAAAAAGGACTTGACAAGGTGTTTTAAACTTAAGAATTGAAAAAGCATGTCAGTAATTCTGACCTTTGGTCTTTACTTTTTCAGATTCATGTTGTGACTGACCAAGAGGAGCAGGAGGGCGTATACACACTTGAACACGTAAGTATGTAGTTTAGGGAAATATTTCTCAACATTTAATTTCTACTTTTTCTACTTTACTCAAGGTTGTGTACTTTGTTTTAATTAATTGTTCAGGTGTTGCTACCGATGCCGGGAAACACCGTAAAGTATCCAGAAAACATCATGGGGACTTGGTTCCAGGAGAGACTTGCAAGAGACGGACTGACCGAGTGTCGCTTCAGAGTCAGCAGCCTCAAGCTGAATCTGCCAGGCTGCTACCGCCCCCTTCTGGCCTTTCCACGCAACCTCAACTACCAGCTGCAGAGAGCGGCCTGTGGAGAAGAAGGTGGAAAGGTGACAGAAGGCAGCACAGCAGTCGAAAGGAAGCAGGACTCCCTCGCTCTCACCTTAAACTTTGACCTGGACTCCTCCTGCTACGCTACTATCTGCCTCAGAGAGATCATGAAGTGTGACCCCTAGAGGTCAGAATGACCTCGTTCCAGTTGTATTTCTACATTTTTTTTGTTTGTTTGTTTTTAGTGGAAAATAGATTTTTGTAATCCATCATTGTGATACATCACCAGTAGCCTTTTCGTTTTTTGTTGAAATAATGAGCGTAAGACTGTACAAAAAAAAAAAAAAGCATGATGGGATACTGATCAACCAATGTGAACAAATCTAAATGTTAACCCTGTAAACAGTATTTGTGTTCTGTGCCAGGAATAAAAATGATAGTTTGCATCTGCCAGTGTTCTGCTTTTTGATAAATAAATGTGTAACACTTGTTCTCAGTCCATTTCACATTTGATTTTTAAAAAAAATGTGTTGTTTTTTTATTTTTACTTAAATATTTTGTTTTGCTACCCAAGAGTTAATTTCTCACTGTGAAATTTTAAAAGCTATTAGTAACCCTCCGACAAAACAAAATACATCCTTATTTTCCACTTTAAACCAACAAAAGGATTTTTTTAAATGTAATTCTGTACTAACCAAAGCTGTCAGGCAAATGTAGCATAGTAAAAGGTATATTTTCCTGATTTGTGTAAAGTTACATAAAATTGTAATTCACAAGTAGTATAAAATATTTAAAAACTGTACTTGAGAATTGTACTTGAGTAAATGTACTCAGGTATATCCCATCAGTGGTTTTAGCTAGGTGCATGTGCATAGTGTTTGCTTATTGACACCTCAAACTCATTACACAGTGCACGTGCACTTGGACATGTCTCATGTTTGGTCATTGTACTGACCACTAATGACCATAAGATGGAGACAAATTACAAATGATCCAACTGCTGGAAGATTTCAACTAATTTGCAAAAACATGAATGTTTAATTTTCTCAGTGTCTACTAAATTACCCTCAGCCACACTGGTACAATATTGAGTTCCTTATCAGAGAAATGCAGTTCCTGCAGCACATGACAAAAAGTCTAATAACGTTCTTGCACATTACAATCCAAATCTAAGATGAAATCCATCATGCATGTTCATATACTCCACTGCTGCATAAAAATGAGAGCTGTACATGAGCAGGAAGGGCATTTCAGAACCAATATGAAATATAATGCAGCATTAAGCTGAGGTATAATTATGCTGCTGATGGGTAGAATTCAATCTATATTAAAATTGAGCCGGCTTTGCCCCCCTGTAACTAATTTATACAATTTTGACAAGAATGTTTAAAGACAGCCGCATATAAAACCTCCATCATAACTCAAGTCAAATGTACCTCTTGGCTGTTTTTAATCCCTGTTACCGTAAGCAATGTGAAAAGTGACTGTATGGATGTTTTAGTTGGAGGTAGGTTCTGACATGCAGCCTGTCATCAGACCTATATAGCGTCGTTTGATAAAGTGTCTGCCTGTGAGCTAAACTGTCTGCCAAAGAGACACATTAGCAGTAATGAGAGTCTTCACTGTTTGAAGTGTTTTCATACAAAATGACGTACTGTCGAACAGAAAGAGAATGAATGAGTAAAATCCATGCAGTGAGAGAGTTTTAATGTTTCTTACTTTAGGAATCAAACTTAATCTTGACAGATAACATGCAAATTCGTCTTAATGTTTCTGACAGGTATTATAGTACGGACTAATGGAATTTCTTTTTGCTCTAAGTAGTTGTCACATATTGAAATGAAATGAAATTTCACTGGAGTCGTGTGCTAGGTGATTTCCACGTTCCTCCATTCAGCCTAAACGTGGATGGATTACTGAACAGAGGGCACAACTGGGCACAGGGATCCGAAGGCCAGAGCATCTATTTTAAGTTGCAGTCACCATAACTCTGTAAAAGTCAATAAGATGACTAGAGAGATTTATAAAATGTCCACAAAAAGACAAATAACAGCTACAAAAATACTGGATGCAACTACAAAGGGACACAAAACAATTAGAAACCAAATTACTATAGAGATACACTGTAACTCCTCTAACACAGCCTTTTCAAGGGAGAAATAATGCACTCTATACTGCCCTTGCTTTCTGGATAAAAGGTATGAAGGCTGGATAAAGCTAGTTAGCAGTTAGCAGCAAACAAAAAAGGGAGGGAACCAAAAATGTCTGCACTGGGAAAAAAAAATGTCCTCTCTAAGCAGAGGACTGGGTTACCTACCATAGGAAAAAGACACTCAATGACTGTTTTCACTGTCTTATACTCATGCCAAGGTAACTGAAAGTGCTGCCCGATGTGTAGGTTTTAAGTATCACTAGATGCTGACGATAACTTTGTGTTACATGTCTCGCCTGTCATGCCCTTAGGTTGTGCAATGCCAGCATGCTATCTAAAATCACATACTAGAACAGCATTATGCTGGTTTTATTTGGTTCAGTGTAAAAAAATAATAATGGCAGTCTAAAGAAGGGCCTTTGTTGTGGCGGTTTTGTGTTATCTCTGTGTGAAATTGTTGGTGTCTCTATCAATTTGGGTATGCTCCCATATCTGCCAACCGGTTACATCATTTAACATTAAGTTTTCAAATTAAAACAAATATGATTTTGTTAAAAAGACCTAAGTTTTAAAACTCTCAAAAATGATCTAAAATAACAAAAGAATGTAAAGAAAAAAACATTTTGAAATATTGTCAAGGATGTTCATGTTTTGTGTTGCTGAGATAGCTTCTAAAGTTAGCTAATTATCTAGCTAGCCTCAGTGTTCTCCAACAAATCCAATTTAATAATACCATGTTGTGCCTGAAGAGGTGATAGTGAGTCACCTTCTAGGCAAGAAACTGTCTGGCGCCAAGAAAACAAACAGAGCAGAATAAGAGTTGACATTGGTTTTGCTTTCAGTTTTTTATTTTCTGAGTGAAATAATAAGGTTAATGCTTTGATGCCAGTGTTAGCATTCTAACCCTGGCTAATTGTACAAATTTTACTTATTAGCTGTGTGTTGACAGGAAAAAAAACCTATAGAACAGACTGTGTATTTCACTGTTTCCTATGATAGGGGTGGACACCAACTTTCCAGTGATATGCTGCTTTGAATTTGTTTACAGTATGAATTTGACAGGTGAAATTTTTTTTATATAAGGCACCTTAAAAAAGGTACAGTTTGTAGAAATTTAAACAAAAGAATCTGCCTTATATTTGAGTAGCAGAGAATTCAATCAAGACATGCCTCCCTGCAAATGAAGGCACATTTTGGTGGAAACAGTACAGTATTTTTTAAATTTTATGCAAAGGCTCAATACACTTGCAGTAGGAAACTGATCCGATTCTGCATTACAGATAGCAAGAGCGTAACTACATCTTGCTCAGCTATGACTCCTCCACAAAGACAGAAATGGGTGAGTGACGTCTCCGCATCCTCGGGCTGAATCCCGCTCCAGCCGGCTGTAGATAAATGTTGACCCACTTGAGCAGCAAAGATGACAACTTTACTACATGTCTCACATAGTTGAAAAGCAGAGCACAGGTTGGAGATTGAGAAGGAAGTCATGGGTTATAAAAGACATTTACCATGGACGTACAGTGATATATTTTCCCTTGCACAGAGAGCAGGAGGAAGAGGAGGAAGCCAGAGGTTATGAAAGACATGCACCAGGGAGTGGTGGAGCAGGATGGTTTTTTCAGCACTTTAAAAGGCCTTTAAAACACATTTTCTCCATCAGTTTCTTAATATGAGCGAATATTAAACCAAGTATATGTATTTGACAAAACTGTTTTGGTTATTCCAGTTGTTCTGGAGTGGGCACAGCTTGGTTGGAAGTAGCTACTGGTTGTTTGTCTTGACATGTTATTTGCATATTTTACTTTCATTGCCAACCAAAAAAGGTAAACAAACCACACCCATGACAACCATTAGCAAGTTTTTGAACCTTATGCTCTAAATAACATTAAACAATGAGTAATTCTGAAAACTTTAACATTGATTCTGATTTTTTAGCCACATCGATGTGTGAAGGCAAAGGACTAATGGAGAAAACATGAAAAAAAAATGACAAAAGAAGGGAAATTACTCAGTTTTAGACTGATCAAAGAATAAGCATCATTGCTGCCCTGTGTGCTGGGATGTTCAGCCTATTCATACACACATGCACATACACACAGACACATTTTATGGTTCATGATTAGAAATTTAAGCATTCCTTTGACCTGTCTGATATGTCTGTTCTCCAGTTTAAGTTGACTGGCAAGAGGTTCACTGTGTTTTTACTGGAGCAGACACTGATATTGGACTGTGCATGTGGGAAACTTTGCGAATGCATGTGCACACGTTTGTTTGTGAGCTTGTCTGTGCCTGTGAAAGAGAAAGCAAAAGAGTGAGTGTGTGTGTTGTTTTTTTTCTGAGTGCCTGTCAACCTTGATGCTGCAGGAGCCGCCGCTGAGTGGTGTCTTGACGTGACAGTCTGTGTGCATAAGTTAGCTTGATAGAGGCATAAGCAAGACTGTTGTTTTAACGTCAAAGTGCAGTCTGACAAGTTAAAGTAAAAGAAAACAACTCCAGCACTGTTGCGAGCTCATTCACATTAGCAGCTTTAAGTAAAGAGCTCATACAGTAAAAATATCTTTGCTTAGTCTTCAGGATTTTCAATGTTTTCTTAAGAGCTCCCACACTTACACTGGCAGTTATTTAAGTGATTCTTTTAACAGATGCACTAAGTGACATTCATGAAGTAAGTGCACAATGGCTCTTTGACTGAATTCGGGTTCTTTGATTGCATGATTGAAGCTAACAAGAGTGCAAAGGTTCAAGTGAGCCTTTGGCATCATTTGTAAATGGTTTTACCACATGAGATTCATGATAGTTCCATCCCTGGAAAACACGTTTTTTTTTTTTGTTTGCACTGGCCTCAAGGAAGCTTACTGTAATAGAAAAATGTGTGTAATAAAAAACACACATGGCCGGACACATGAGCCATCTGCAGAACTCGACCCTTGAACTTTTCATTATGGGACACTGTCATTCAACAGTAAAAAACCACCTGACCTTTCTGCTGCCCAGAGGCGGCTCTGTCACCCATTTAGAGTACTCCAGTTCAGCCCATGTCCCACATGCCAGAGGTCTGCATGTGGAAAAACGCACTGACCTGATGACTGCAGCTCAGCTATTGACAAGTGGAAAAAAAACCCAGTACTGTATCAAATGAGATTGATTAATGGATAACAATGCTGCAGTGCTTTGGGAGCATCACTGGATCCTGCACATGTAGAACAATTGGATCCGCTGGACAAAAAGAGTGTGTGTGAAAGCTGGATGAGACATTCCCATGATGTCAATCCTTAATGTGTGACAAAAGTGAGATAAGCGCATTAAATCTTTAGAAATAAAAGTTAAAGTATCCTAAGCAGATGTACTGAGCACTAATGTCAGCTTTAAGAAAAAAAACAGTCGCACTTAAAGGCCTCCAGGTGTGAGTGTGTCTGACTGAGTGTGTGAATCAGACGCTGGTGCAAACAGCCTTCATGCTCAGTCATCTTCTCCTGTAAAAGGTCGTGACTAAGGTTTGAAAACCATCACATGATGAGCTCATATCATGTTCTAAAGCTTTAAAAGACCCCAAATTTTGTATCTTTAAGTCCAGACTCACTGTGGCACAATGTGGCTGCAACCAGGCTGGAAAAAGAATGTTAAAAACTGAAAACCAAATGCTGATAAATTCCCTGGCTACAATAGAAGCACAGATCCAAAGCAGCTCTTTTTTTTCTATAATAAAATAAATAGAAAGCCATAAAATGTCTGGCTGCTAAAATATAAAAAGCGACTGTGGACTTTTGCGTCTGACCACTCACTGTGTCCAGCCGGTGGAAAATCTTAATTTCCTGCCCTGTTTGTGACCCAGTGAACAACCAGACTTTTAACACACTCAGGCACAACACCAATCATGCGGAATCGTGGTAAACACATGAGCCATTAATGGGTTACTCGCTACAACTGGGACTGTTTCTCACACTGTAAAAGTTCAGAAAAAAAAAAAAAAGTGTAAAACCTCTCTGCCTGGGTACAGTGAGCACTCTGTGCCAGAGTGGAGGAATCTGTTGACTGGCTGCAAAGCACAGGGAGGTGAAGGAAAGCTCATTATTTTTAATGGCGCCTCTGCACCAGTTGAGAGTTGTTCAAAGAGGTAGAGAGAGAACCAGAGAGAGAGAGAGAGAGAGAGAGAGAGAGAGAGAGAGAGAGAGAGAGAGAGAGAGAGAGAGAGAGAGAGAGAG
>JAQMCX010000037.1:2958512-2982167 GCA_029814765.1 Acanthurus leucopareius | reverse complement strand
CACACACACACACACACACACACACACACACACACACACACACACACACACACACACACACACACACACACAGTCGAGTACAGCGAGATGCAAATTAGCAGTCAATTAGTGGAGTTCTTTATATTTGGAGAAGAGACCAATTAAAACTTAAATCAACACAATCAAACAATCAGACAGACAACGCATGAAAAGAGAAGAAGAAGAAGAAGAAGAAGAAGACATCGGATGTTAGAGCGCACGCACACACACACACACACAAACACACACTCACACACTCACACACACACACACACTCTCACAGTGGCGCTCAGGCATGTTTTAACAGGAAACGGTGGGATCAGATGCAGCAGGTAAACATCTGGCAAGCAAACTGATTTCATGAAGAAGAATCTGCAGTTCAGGTCAAAGGTCGTGACCTCCCACCTCCACACTCTGAGCTGCTCGTGTGTCTAACAGCTGTTACTGTTCACACTCTCACATCGAGCGTGTGAACACGGACACACACCAGCTTCTGCTGCTGACATGATGCCATCTGAAGTCGTTTCAACAGACCGATCAGACGCTTTGATACGCAGGAAAACATCTCAACACACACCGTGACTATTGATGAGGATCATGGATCCTGTCTGACCTTCAGCTCACCTTCAGGTCAAAATATTGATTATCTGAGGAATCTGACAAACGTCTGGAGTCAGAAGAGATGAGTTTATTGACCTCATGTGACAAATTTGACCTCAGAGAAGAAAAAAAGAACAATAAATACATTAATGTCTCTCTGATGTATAAAAATAAACAAAGGAGGACAATTTAATCTGCTGAAAGAGGAAGAGGATGAAAGTTTGGACTTTTAAGTGTTTAGATAAAATGAAACAAGCAAAATATTTAAGAGAATTTATCAAAAACTTAACAGTTGATGCTGCTATAAAATGCAAACACCTAAATTTTAATCTGAATTTAGATGATTTTATTTAAGAAAAGTTCTCGTACAGAAGCTTTTTCTTGTAGCAGTGATTGTTAAAATGGTTACCATGACAACAGGATGCTGCAGAAAATATAAAAAATTGTGTTATCTACATTTTCACATTATATTTTTAGCTGAAATATGAAAACAGATTAAAAATCTTAATAATCACATTAAAAACCCTGTTTAAAGAGCCGTCACTGCAAACATTAACAGCAAGCAAACACAGTTTTCAGTTGCAACATAAAGTCTCGGAGGACTGAGTGAAGTAAAAGTGATAAAAGCTTCTGGCCTTTTGGCCTTTTGTGGATTTTAAAATACTTTTCGTGCCACATCTGAATGTTTCTTCCTGTGAAATATGACGACGACGCTGAGAAACGTTTCAGGACGAAGAAACGGTCTGACGTGTTTATCGACAAACAAACAGTGAAGAAGGACAAACAGAGAGGACGACTGTTTTTCTGCTTAATATGAAAGAAACAGAAGATGAATAACAGAGAAACACAGACACATAAGGACAAACACACACACACACACTCACACACACACCTAAACACATACACACACACACACACACACGCACACACACAGAGAAAAAACCTGCTTTACCTAATGGCCCCATTATGTCTGATTCTTAGTGTTTGTGACTTTGCACAGAACACACCCCCTTACTCACACACACACACACACACACACACACATACACTAAAAAAAAGGGCATTCACACACCTGCTGTAACCTGAGGGCGCTTACCATCCGCCCTTGGGGGGGAAATTGCTCGTTCATAATCAAAATGACAAACAAATGGCCGACGATTTCAGAGCGACTCAAGCAAAACAAACAGACAGAGAGAGAGAGAGAGAGAGAGAGAGAGAGACAGAGAGAGAGACACAGAGAGAGAGAGAGAGAGAGAGAGAGAGAGAGAGAGAGAGAGAGAGAGAGAGAGAGAGAGAGAGAGAGAGATGAACCATAGCACTATCATCGTTCACTCCACAATAAAACCAAGTAAAAATTTATGCAAGCATCCAAACCATTGCTGTCGCTTAAAAAATATAAACATGCAATGGTTTTTCCACTGCAGCAAGTTTTATACTGACACGATAAAGTTTGTCTGAAAATACAATTCCATTTAGTTTACAAGAATTTAAACCATCTCATTAAATGAAGCTGGTGGTTAGATTTATGAACTAGGCTGTTTAAGACCTCCGGCATTGACTTGTGTCAATAATAAGTTTCAATATTAACCCTTATTTGCTTTTGTGCAGAGATTTGCAGTATATCCTACTGCTTTCATGTCTATATGTGATGCTGTATGTGCAGCTAAGTCAGGATATGAGTAGTTTTGCTTGGCTTAAAAACAGCAGACAACAGCTAGCATGGCTTTGTCCAAAGATTAGAAAAAAGTTAGAGCTGCTGGTCTAATAACTTCTTAAAATGAACACAGCACAGTTAGCAAATTGAAATTGTGCATTAAAATTGTGTTTTTAATTTCACCGAAGCACAGATAAGATAAATCTGTCCCTTTATCTGTATCATACATATGACTGGATTGTCTGATCATGAGAAGGAGGGGATGGGATGGTGGTGGTTTAACAACTAGGTGAGATGCCAAGCAGAAGAGCACTTTGAGACCACAGTAAGACCACTGTTTGCTTCCTGTTACAACGAAAGAAACTGAGCCATTTTAAGAGATGATCTGGCCTTTTTGTGGCCCTGTTTGGAGCAACAAAACCAGGTATTTTGAACGAGTTGTGGTGACATTTTCCAGCTGTGTTCAAAGCAAAAAAAAAGCTGTGTGTTTTAAGTTTTAGGCACATGCTACAGTTTAGGGTCCTGAATCATCTTAATGTGATCTACCTCTCTCCTTTGCATCAGAGTCTCAGGCTCCAAAGCAGCTACACCACTGACTCCAGTCCTGTAATTACCTTGCTGGCTAAATCTCAACTGTGTGTGAATGTGTATTTGCAAAACATTTCAGTATGTGTGTGTGTGTGTGTGTGTGTGTGTGTGTGTGTGTGTGTGTGTGCGTGCGTGTTCATGGACAGATAGGAATGAAAATGGGAGGCAGGCCACTTTGGAGCAGCTGCACCGGTGCGTCTGTCAGGTTCAGTGCCCGAGGAGAGAGAGAGAGAGAGCAAGAGAGCGAGAGAGAAAGAGGGAGAGAGAGAGAGATGTCCTCAAGGTGATTGATGGAGCAGCTTCCTGTCTTGGTAGAGGTTATTGAGGAGCTCTGAGGGACCATCGTTATTTCCTGATGCTCTTAAATATCCTGTTCCAGTCCACCCCACCCCCTCTTCATCTTTCTTCATCTTTTTCACTTTCTCAGTCCTTCGAGCCCCCTGCCCCGCTCCCCTCTGCCCCCCTCTTGTTTTCCAAGGACTGGCAGATATTGTTTACATATGATATCTCCATACACCAAATTATCTACACAGTATCTCACATCCAGTCATGCTTAGACCATTATATAATATGTTGAGGAAAGTAAAAGCCCCATTTATCAGACATGTAGGCTAACAGACACATTATAGGCTGCTAGAACTGAATATGGCACATACTTAAAGCTGTAACTCTGTGTCTGTAAAAACAGTCTGACATGAGGCCTGTGACACATATATCTTGCCTTTGTTTGTCTTTTCACTCCAGTTTTGATCTGTTCTTCTTCTCTCTCTTTGTTTCTCACCCCTCTTTTCCGGGTTATATATGGGGTATACTTAAGCAAAAGCAGGGCAACAGTTTGACATTTTTGGGAAATAAGCTTCTATTTATTTTTAGCTAGACTGATATAATGTTTCTATATGATAAATGAAGCTAGAGCCAGTAGATGGTTAGTGTAATGGAGTATTAACACTGGAAAGAGGGTTTCCTTAGGTTGTATTTGCTGGACTTTTTCTTAAAATCTGTATGAAACACATATTAATGAATTAAACTATAAAACTAAATTATAATGGTTATCAAACTTTAGGAACAAAATTTCACTCAGCAAGGTGCTTTCACAGCCTGTAATGTCGAATCTGTCCATGCATTTTGGAACCCTTGTTTTTCGGTAAAGGTGGAAACAATAAATCACAAGAATGTCTAAAAACCATAAAACAAAATTTTAATTTTTCAAAGTTTTAATAATTTATTGTTGCAGCAATTTCAGCGTAGTTTTCAAAAAAGTTTCTGACTGGACCAAAACACAGGTTTGGAGGTGCAAGTGTGTTTATGACATTATCTGTCTTAAGTGAGTGTTGTAAATGGAAAGAATCCCTGAAAGGTGGAAATTTGCTTAGAAAATTATGGTACTTTTTAAATGGTTTGCTTACATTTAAAGAGTTTGGGCCAACGTGCAAGACCACCAGCATTTCCCTTTAAAGAGTTAGTAAAACAGGCAATGCCCTCGTGTCCAGACTCATAAATGTTATGACATACTGTAACAGGAAAGAGATGCTCCACCCGACCGAAACCACCGAGTATAAAACTCCATTCAAGCCTCCATACTTTTATTGAAGACTTCCACATGTCTGAGACGTTCACAAGTAACCTCCATCTTCCTACTAAATGCGTGCTCATTCCAGACAAACAGAGCATCACTCGGCTGGTCTGTAAACCCAAATTATGCTAACTGCTGGTGAAGAGCGAAGGAAAAGAGGGAAAGAAGACAAGAAACACAAAGGAGCTGAGAAGCAGGAACACAAAGTACAGCGTATGCAACAGTTCAGTGTCTAATTAAATTTAAAACGAGGGCAGTTTGCCAAGAATGGAGCCATTGTTTGGGGGCATCTGGAAAAACCTGACGCGCATCTGTGTGTGTGGTTCTTTTAAAAACCGTTGTTCTGCAGAGGAAATGGATTTGGTTCACTTACGAAGGGAAAAAAAAGGGGGACTCATTCATCATAAATGAACATGAAGGCGCTGAATTGGTGGCGTTTTGTTGAGTGAAACAACTGAGAACATCAGATCAGATGATATGCGGTTTTGGGATTTAAAAAAAAAAAAAAACAGTCAAGGCCACACACGGAGAAACATGTATGAATACTGCTGTTACTAGATGTTAGAAGTCATCAAACACAACCTGTAGCTACACAGTACACAATCATGCCAGGAGAGATCCAAAACAGCCAAGCAATTTTCTCTCTATTGCTGATACCCCTTATCAGCTCTTTGCTATGGTTTGTGTAAATACACAGGCTCAATGGACCACCATGCCCTCTTTCATTTACTGACATGGCTCTTTGGAGGAACACAAAGCCTGCATGTCTCAATGATCTCAAATGAGAGTTGAACTCATTCAGATATGAGAACAACAACTTATCCGAAATGGATTCATCTCTTACGTCAGCGAAGTCAACCTGTCAAAAAGCGAGTCTCACTGCGGAGTGAGAAATGGGCACTTGGACTTGATTTTAAGTGAGAGCGGCGGCACATTAAAGTGCATTCAGGACAAATTCTGCTGTTTTTAATGGAAGTAAATTTTCACTTCTCCACCCTGAGAAATGTGAATGATAGCAGGCCCCAGGAAATGTTTCTCAAACTGCTTGGTAAATAGAAATATTAAGCATGAAATACAAAGATGACTCATGTTCTGGATAAGCCACTCGGCCGAGCAGTAAAAGTGTTCTGGTGTTTATACAAGCTGAAGAGACTCTGGTCCACTTATCTACCCGCATTGCTCCAGAAGGTCCTCAGAATGAAATGAAGAGACATTGTGTGACATAAAAAAGGCAGATAAGATAACTAAATGAATGCATTCTTCGCGGCAGTTAACTGAATAGACCTGCAGCAAGATTGAGAAGAGACATAAAAGGATGTTCTTGGAGATGTTGAAAACAAACTCTCACCAGTTTGAGTTATATTCCAAAAGATATCAGTTTGTTTTGTATATTAAGCAGCATTTTTTAACAGTTCCATCCAGCTCGTTGTCCACCACTATTTTTCACGCTAGATCTTAAATTCTCCATGACAGTTGGATGCAGTGCCATGAAATTTATTACAGATGTGCGTGGTCCCTTGAGGATGAATCATACTGACTTTAGTCATATCTTGATATTTCATTTATCACCATCAGCCGGCCATCGTTCTCACTTGCCCAATCATACATAATCTCAGCAGAAAAAAAAATTGGAACAAAGTTGATGGATCCCATCCAAAATGATCTGAGGAATTTGCTTAGCTAGTTTTGTGAAACAAGCTGACACTGCTGAATCTCTATCACCCCAAAAAACAAAGGCTTCCATTAAAATCTATTCTTCTAACATAAGCCAGACATGCTAGATGAAAGGAGCATCTAAGAAATTGTCTTTGCGAACTGTTCAGACAAGGGCAGGCGTTTTCAGAAAGGTGGTGTTGATGGTAATTGGATGAAATTAATCGTCTATCAAGAGCCAACCTCAACCAACCGATCAGATCAACCAACCATGTGGCATAGTTAGAAGTTCTTGATAAAGTCAGTTGGCAGAAGAGTGAAGACATCTTTTCCATCCAGACAGCCTTTAGTGCTGCTTGGTGATCATTTTGCAATAAAGAAATACTCTCATGTCTTGATATAACCGATGCTATAGTAGCATTTAAGCTAACCTCTTTAGTAGCCGCCATTGTTTTTTCAAACAGTCCATTCATTCAATCACACCCTAAACCTCAACCACACGTAACTGCCACTCTGGTTTGCCCACGAGCGAATAGCTTAAAGCCTGAAAATGGGTTTGTGAGACCACATGTTCTTGCAAATCCAGTTACTTTCCAAGGTGACAGCAACATTTCATGGTGTGAAATTCTTCAGCCTATTTCAAAAGCACTTAAAAATTCTCCTTCTTTGAACAGTCATGTGTATGGTAGTGGAAAAAAAAGCTGCTTATGTTGAGGGAGCCGTAGCCAGAATTTCAGGAATGACTCAGGGCTGAAGCTCTTGACTCTGTCACTCTGTTTTGTTTTGAAGTGCATTTGATTTATTAAAGATAAGGGCTGAGTGACTGTGGACCCAGAATAGTCCTGCAGGAGTCATGTCCTGCATCTAAGGACATTTTTTAAATCTTTTTGAGTGCGCAGTTTGTCTGTGCAGATCATGGAAACATTCTTGCGTGGGAATAATCAGCATTTGAGAGTAATTCATGGCAGATTCTTACATGTACACATCTGAACTACTTCTGGGATTATCTGCACCATTTTATACCAGGTTTCCTCCATTCTGTCACATCTGGGTTATTGTGCAAATGTTCACGTGTTCTCTTGATGCTTCATTGGGAGCAAAGACAAGAGGAGGGAAGGGGAAATTACCCTACTTGGTTATATTTAGCCTTAATGGCTAAAGAAACATTATCTAAACGATATGGGTGATAAGAGCTAGAAAAAGCAAACAGTGCTTATGAGCAATTGCATAACTGATCTCTTTAATTCTGCTTTCCTCCGAACAGCTCAGTCTGGATTAGCAGTGCTAACGGGCTCACGGGGACCAAAGGACCAAGGAATAGATGGACACCGATTGTTCCCACCAAACTTCTTCTGACTATATATTTACTTTACTTCGTCATTTAATCAGAAAAACATGAACATTGCCAAAACTTTTAACTGTATTATTCATATTATTCCACATTTTTCGCTATTGTTTCTTTGTCATACATTCTTGCTCTCCATAGACCTTCTTTGTCTCAGTTTCTCACTTCAAGTTTTTCTTCTCTCCATTGTTTTGTCGCTCTGTTTCTTTTCCTCTCTCCTTCTTTTCCTCTCCCCACAGCTGAGTGAGTGACTTAATAGACTTTGAATGGGTTTTTAGGAGAGCCAGACCTCTGTGGTTTGGAGAGCATGTGATGGTCAGGCAGGCTGGGTTTGAGGTGTTGTCACACATCTGCATTAAGAAACTACAAAGTGGATATTATTTCTCCACCAAGACATTGAAGTCGGGCATGTTGGACTTAATAATGCTATTTCAAAAGGGGCTAAGTTGTCAAATGACCAAAATTGAACTGATGTTTTTAATGTAGATATTCAGTAATAAATTGTGCAGAAACAGGGTTTGGAAATGTACTTGTCAGTGGTTTTATTTGGGTTGTACCTCATTAGTCATCAATCTACTTTGCTTAGAAATACATTTATCCAGTTTCTAAAGCTGCTTTTGTTACGACATTCATTGATTTTAACGATGGATGAAATGACTAATGTGAAAGGGCGTCGCTCACAGCAAGGAACCCACAGGGAATTAACACTCCACTCTGCTGTTTCTCTGAGCTTTATGGAAATATTTGACATCTTCTTGCTCAATGTTTAACTTTTACCATCCAAAACTTTACTGTTTTGAGTCTCTCTCCCTAAAACAAAGTGAATGCTGTTCCCCCAGAGTTTAAGGACAGACTAATCAAATTAGAAACTTACAACTTACATACTGCAAATGGAACATAAAATGGCTTTAATACCAGATATTTCCCACAATTGGAGACAAAAACGAAATTAGTGATGTTAGCTTTAGTGAATGAGACTTAAATTCTACTATAGGTCAGAAAAATAACACTAAGTGAGTTGTAATGTTACTCAGTAACTGCTAGATGTATAAATCAGGTTTTATTTGCATAGCAATTTTAGCTTATCATATTGCCCTGAGTGATAAACATGTTTATTCCACTTTCAGCATATTTAAGATGTCACAGCTCTATCACTCAATTTTTCTCAAGTTAAATGATTGAAACTTCAAGGCAGGAGATTTTATTTTAATAAAAATCAAACAAACAAACAAATAAAAAATAACATTTTCATACTTCTTTTTTGTGTGTAGTCTCTTTTGTAAAGTTTGTCATTTTTCAAGGCAGCAATGGAAAAGTCATATGATTATCACTTACACTCTGACTGTGATGGGTGATAGTCTCTAATGACAAACATAAAGCATACCACACTTACAAATTGGAAAACCTACAATGCTACGACCTGTCTGTTGGGACTGAAGGAAATCCCTAAATTAAAGAAAAACACCTTCATACGTGTCTTAATAGTGTGCTTGGTGATTACTGCCAAAACAGCTTCGGTATACTTTGGCCTTGATTCAATACAAAGTGTGTGACACTGATTTAAATTATCCCTTTGCTATTCATTTGGGTTGACATCTGGGACAGCAATGAGGGTATTTCCATTGCAGCTGAATAAGCAGGTTGCAACACCTGAGCAGCTGTTACCCCTTTTTAAAGAATTTAAATTGACACGTAGTCCAAGTTCCTACGTCTGCTAAGCATCTTTAACTTCGACTCCCTGAAACAAGCTCCATCTCTACTCTCAATTTGGGAATTACAGTGGATGACAGAGTACAGGAGTGCTTTAGCTTCCCTTTTTTCATTGTCAAGTTGATCAGATCTGAACACACCTTTCTCTTGTTTCTGCTGGATTGCCCTCCCTGCCCTCACAGGCCCTGCTGAAGGTATGATATCAAATGGCACATTCCCACACTCCCAGTCAGGCATGGTGGAGTGGGTTGGGTGGGCAAGACGGCACGATCTGGCCTCACACGTGCCTGGCTGCCTCTGTCAGAGCTGGCCCACATAGATAGAGATGCAGACACCTACACAGATGATCCACATCAAGATGTCCTTGTGCATGCAGAAACTGTAAGAGTAAACAGCATTAAAATTGCGCACAAAATGAAAAGGCTTGCGCACATCTGTACTTGTGCAATGAGATAAGAAAAGGAGACAAGCTCAGGCTGTCGACCAGATTGAGATGATTATCGGACACTTGATAGAAAAAAAGGCTTCTGGGGAGAAAGAAACAGGGTTGAAAAGAAAAGAGATAACAGGAAGAAAAAAAAGAAGTATAGACAAGGGAATAAAGAGAAAACAGAAAGTTGGTAATAAAGAATATTTTGACATTTTTGTGAAGACTCTCACTTTCTTTCTTATTGAGTGTCGACCAAATAGATCAACGCCAATTTCACTGCAAAATGATGCTATTGCCAGTAGCCTTTTAGCTTAGCTTAGCATTAAGACTGAAAACAGGAGGAAACAGAACTCATCTTTATCTAAGCAGAGAGGTGAAAAAACACAATTTCCCAAATTTCCAAACTATTCCTTTAAAGGGAAAAGACCTCAGACCTTCAGACAACATAAACAGTCCTTGACTTTTAACCCAGACGCTGAAGTTTCTGTGATGGACAACATGTCTGATCCACACCGCTGTGAGGTCCTTGAGTTTTGTAAAGTGTGATGTTCATGCTCCCACTGTGACCCTTTGTTGTAAGCCATCCCTGTGCTTTTACAACAACCCCACGGGACTCATATTCCACAGGTCGAAAGAGTAACAGCTGAGAAACGGCCGTCAAACTTCTGCACTGTCTCCTGAATGGACAGGCAACGGCCATTTTACTGTTGAAAAAGAATAGCTTCACATATGCCTTTGAGGGCAGATTTTAGTGGCTTTTAGTCATCGTGTGTGAGTGTGTGTGTGTGTGTGAGTCTCTCAGAGTGAGAAAAAAAAGAGAGGGGCTTACACTAAATCTGTAACTAATCCATTTCCCACAAGCATCAGGCTCTCTACATCTCAGTATCACCGCTTTACGACACCACAGCCACATGTTCAGCGCTGGCTGGCAAGTAAACAAACATGTGTTTGTGATGTTTACTGTTTCTGGCTTGAGGTTTTACCATTGAGCATACAGTTTCATCATGAAAAAGTATTGTTGAAGCCACCCCCCCACCATCACCACCACCTCACAATTCAGAGCACATTGCTGATTAAGGACAGATCTGCTCGTAACAAAAGAAAAGGCCTAAGGAAAGGAGACAGGCTAACTGTTATGTTAAAACAGTACAAAGGCTTTGGTTTTTGGTAGGAACGGGGTAAAGCAGATGGTTAGGCTGTATGTTACCGATACTGTATGTCACTGATTGTATAGTCCTGAGGCATGGAATCCATCTTGCGAGGCCGACTTATAGGAAAAGAACCCCTATATGAAGTCGGACTCAAGACGTATATGTGATGGGAAACAATTTCCATATTTTTGGCCATCAGACCGTTTCCAACCCAAGGGGACGGCTACCCTGATTGCACCCCCCTCCCATGGATCCGATTCAGAGCCGTCAAGACGGTGGTCTTTGGCTGTCAACGGCCTCATGTCCACTGAGGAGGAACCACTGTTTAAAAATCTACTTGCACCGCAAAACAAATAGAATGATCTCATTTACTGGCAAACATATCACCGGCAGCAATCGCAGATATTCAGTTTGAATTAAAGAAAAAGTGTAAGGATGTTTGTTTTTTTTAAAAAAAAAGTGGTGGTTCATGTCACTGGGTGGCTGGTTATTAATGTCACAGGCCATCACCTTCAGCCTGGATTAAACCTCCTTAAAAGACCTCGAGCAATGTCCCAGACAAAACTCCAAATGACAGGATTTAGTGAAATGCGTCTGAATTAGCGTGTGATAGTGCCTTAATGCCTCTCACTTTTTTTTTTTTTTTGGTCATTTTTTTTGTAGTTGGCCATGTGAAAAGCGCAGCCAGCCAATATAAACTGGATCAGGTTAATCGTTCTGTCACTGAGGGATGTTATTGTTGAGTAATAGGTGAATTCACTGCCAAGCTCTGTCATGTGTTAGCGAACTGGACCGGGCAAAAGCTTATTGCTGTATACATGCCTTATGCTGCAAAAAAACTTAATTTCAAGTCGTTTTTAGCACATTATTCTTTGTGATACGACATTTTTTTTGCAAAGCAGCATCAACTAAACCTGCTTTGACTGACTTTTTGGCAGAGGGTTGGACCCAGGTCACAAATTTGATGACTTTAGACGCCAAAAATCAAAAAAAGCAACCAGACCTTGGCTTCAACACTTTTGTTGAGTTATGTTTTCACTTGGACTTGAGCCTTTTCACTTGGCAATATTTGATGCATTCCTGAGCACAAAGAAAATTTCTTGCTACAAATAAATTAATTCCTTTTTGTTAATATAATCAACTATTGTTTAAACTATTCATTTAAAGCAAGTCAGCACTTGATTCCCCAAATCAAACAGCATCCAATATGATTGCAGGAGTGAACTATGATGAACTAACTTATTATTACTAAGCACCATTTGGAAAAAGTTAAACCTGTTCCTGTTTTATTTTTTCTTCAACATACAGAAACTCCATGATGGCAACTAAAATGCAAATTGCAGTACATGCAACTTTTCACAGTTGGAGACACAAATTGCAATTTTGAAGAAGAAGTTGGACAAAGACTGGTGAATTGAGAGAACAACATGACTCATTTGAGACATTTAACTCGAAATTTAGGACTCTGAATGTGATTTGGGACTGAAGTTCAAAGACTTGAGATGACAACAATGACTTGGTCTACTTTTGGCCACAGAAACCAACCGTAAACACTCTCACATTGTAGCCTGTTTCCTTTATGTGGCAAACATTTTGCAGACAGTTCCTTATGCAGCCAACAAACATGTGAGAACATTATCATTCACTTGGAGTCAAATTTAACTCCAGTTACTCATTTTTTACCTCTGTTTTCGGTCCTCACCAAACCCTTGAGTAAATATGTGGCTGTTTAGATGCTAAATCCTCCGATAGTTGCTAACTTTGTTTGTCTGCTGTTTGTTGCTGCAAGCAGGTTGGAGTTTAATAAATCTGGTCTGTTGTTAACACAAATACTGATTGCAACACCTTTACATGTCTTGAAAGCATATCTCTAATGTTTAAAGATCGTACTTCTACAAGAAAATAAAGATTTAAATGGCTACAATTGAAATTATATTGCCCTTACTAGAATTTATTTTTAGATTAAAAAAAGAAAAAAAACTTAGCAGAACTGACATTTTTTACAGTGTGTCTTGGCTGCAGGCTTTCCAGACTGAGGCCAAAACAAAACTTTATCTTGCGATCCGACTCTTGGCTCAAAGCTCCTGAGCCTGTCTGCTTTGGATGGAGCTCAGGTTCATGCCTACATGAGATATCCTCCATCTGACAAGAGTGACACCTACACTTAAATACTATGCAGAATTTAAGGACTCGCTCTAATTGAATTAGTTTAACTTGAAGCTGAAGCCTCTCGACACATGCGAGATAAGGATGAAAACATCCATCAGCAATCTAAAATTTCAAGCTAATGTCCTATATCTCTTTTAAAATTGAAAACACATGTACATTAAGTTGCCCATTAAGGAAAACCTTTGTCGGTGGTTCATCAGCCTATAAACTTTCCAGCGGGTTTGTCAACTTAAGTAACCTCAATGTGCTTTCGTTTTGTGCTGCAGTGTGAATCATTTTGTAGGAGCAGCTGTCGCGTCTTTGAAATGATGGATTTTTTTCATTCCGGAGCAAAATCAACAGCAGATTCATTCCATGTGGCTCATCTTGCACACCTGGTAGGTGGAGTTTAATGACCCAACAACGGTGAAAGTTAAAATATATCTCTCTCTCTGAGAAATGCATGCAAACAGCGCTTTTTATGACATTTTTTATGACACAAACTAACATAATGTTCTTTTGGAATTTTAGAAATTAACTTCAACCCCAGCCACATGCCAATTGAAATGTACTATATGATGTGTTGATAAGATATTTTTGGATCCAGATAAATCATACTTTGATTCCTCCTTAACAAATATCAATAGCAGTCTGCGGCTGAGCCAAGCCGAGCCAAGCCGGCAGCAGCCCCGTTCCTGCAGCAGCCCTGTCACATATCCACCAGGAAAAAGGAAGAGCGTGTCACAACAGATCAGACCGTTTGTTAGAGGCAGAGTCACACGCTAATGGCAACAATGTGTTTTCCCTCCCCGCAGACGCCTCCGCAGCCGATAGCCATGTGCGCTCCCGGCTAACTTAGCTCGCACCCTACAATTTTCCAAGGATAACTGAGGAGGTTGTTTCCAGGCAGGGGTCAAACACAAACACAGGGGCATCATTTGAATGCAGGTTCAGGAGAAGTTCAAGGCAAGCGGGGCATCATTTTCACAATTAACCTCGCAGCGAGTATTGAGGCCCTTTGCCATGATAGAGGCTTTTGGACTCGAGCTCAGTGTTTATTAACTTCATTATGACCGAATCACAGTTGGTTCGACCTGTTCCTGTTGTCTCATTTCTTGTTTCTTTGTGCCAGACTACAACTATGATCCAGATGGTAGGTGTGCTTGCGTGTCTGTAAAGGTTTTCTAGTGTCAGTAGATCAGGGTGTTCACAGACAGAACACAGACAGCCACACTGCCAGTTTACCTTGAATTGTTTGGTTTCTTGTTTTGCCAGCATGGCCCTAGGACTGAAAATGTCCGTTGGTCCAACACTTTGTCAATAACTTAAATATCTAATGACTGTTAAAAAGAATTGCATCAGGATGTCGACATGGACTGGATGGAGCTATTTAGGCCGGTTTTGTTCCACTTCATGCATCTAATTTTTAATTGTCCTGAGCATTTGGACCAAAAAGTGTGTGACACAGATTTAAAAAGAGACAGCTGGGCAGGTTAAAGTACAGTCCAAATAATTTGAACATTTTCATTCACATGCACAGCCAAAAGGTTAGCAGTGCATGTGTATGTGTAAAAGGGGCTCGGGACATGATGTTTACATGCTGAAAATATAAACCAGATACTCCAAAAGCCTAATCAAAACCAGGACACCAGAGTGCATGTAAATTCACTCATTTGCATGTCATAATGTTAGCATATTAGCATGCTGACATTAAGGCTTAGCTCAATAGACTGCAGTGCATAAATGCTACCTCAGAGTTGGTTGCATGAGCTTCGTCTCTTTGTGTTGTTTACCTGAAAGTTTCAGTTGCTATTTGACATCATGTATCACCCAAAGGTGCTCTCTTGTCTTCTTTATTTCTTTATTGGTGGCCTAGGGTGAAAAGGACATTTCAGATGAGAAAAAGGAGGAGTAAAGGTGCCTCTCTGTCTGTCAGATGTTTTATTCATTTTGTATCCCAAAGCCAGATGGAAGAGGTTTGTTACGCAGCCTGTCATATAAATTCTTGAGACATAGGTTTGGGTTGGGCATGGAGGGAAGGAAATAAAGGGTTATTAAAGACACCAACCATGGAAAGAGTGTGATTTTTTTTTTCTTTTCTGCAAGCAGAGGAAACTGAGAGAAAGTTTCAAAAAGTCAGAGAGTGTGATACATTTCCTTTGGACACGTTCAGCGTCACATAAATCTCTGCTTCAACTAAAGATTTAGGTAGAAATGTGGGATCTGGTCAATGCTTTTTTTTGCACTTCCTCATCTTTTTCTGTAAAAGGTGAATGAGAGAAAACAAATCATGGGGGGGAGGTAGGAAATGTGTTAAAGGAGAGGGCAGGAGGTTTTAGGGTGTTCAGACAGGATGGGGAGGTAACGGCAACTGGGAGAGCAAAGGGCAGGGAAGGTAGACAAGGGTGAGAAAGTGGGACAGAGAGGAGAGAAGTACGAGGTGGATGCAAGACGAAGAGGGGGAGAATAGAAGAAGAAGGGGGGGGGGGACGCTTTAAAGTGTCTGGGACAGATTATCCTTGGAAGGCAATCAATCTTCCCTGGGATTTGGACAACTGCAGGGGAGGGGAGGGGGGCAAATGCATGCACACACACACACACGCACACATATACATGCACAAACATTGAGAGATCAACCCTCTTAACCCCGTCGTCTCTCTCTCTTTTTTTAATCTTCCTATCTCTCCTTCCACCCTCTGCCACCTTCCCTCTCCCTGAACGATTGCTTCCTCTCTTCATACACTTGAAGTTTAAGGCCAATTGTAGATAATAGTGTTGTTTCTCAAGGTGCGTGTTGGAACCTGGGGTCCCCTCAGACATATGGCTGCAATTTCTGAAATATAGGGGAACCAGCCACACATAGAAAAGGAGAGAGAGAGAGAGAGAGACGGACAATTTGGTGGGGGGAGGTTCTGTTTCGGGGGAACATGAGGGTGCATTTAGCTGTGTGGAGAATCGCAGGATCCACGTGAGTGCTGGAAAATCAGGAGTCTGATCTGCAGATGGTCGAATCACAGTCCTGTATTGTGTCAACAGCTCGGGCCTCAATAAACTGTGGCATCCTGGCTGGAGACATCCAGGATCCTCCGCACATTTGTAACTCGGCACATACTGATCTTTTTTTTTTTTTTACTGTGTAACTATTTGGTCTCATTGCCAATAAAAGAAAAAAAAATCCAGTCTTGCTTCAAAGTGATTTGCATGCAAATGCTGAAGAAGCTCTTACATTATTCCAGTCCTCTATGACAGCTTCTTGTCTCCAAATAAGCCACACATTAGAGGCCATCTGTGAATACATTAAGCCTATCTACTTAGTATGGATGCCACGATGACAGGCTGTGCAGCAAAAATCAATCTGCACAGCAGCAGCTGCTGATTACGTGGTCAAACACATAGAGAAAAAAAAAATGCTGATATAGAAAAAACATGATTTAATTAGCTTGGCATGTCAAAAGCTAGAAAAGAAAATCATCTCAAGGTGATTAAAGTTAATGGAAAATTAGGTTTACTTTTAATGACTTGGCCATACTGAAAGACCTGATATCTGAGATTATGCAAATTATAAAACACCCATTAACTTGTTAAGACGCGAGAGAAATGCTAAAAATTTAACTCTGAAGTGGGATTTTGTTTGCCTTTTTCAGTCCTTTACAGTGTGGAAAGATGTTTGCTGTTGATTCCAGGATTTTCAGAAAGTGTTATCAGGTGTGTGTTGCTAAGATGAGCAGTCCCTTCACACAGAAAATGTCTTGAATAACCTCAATAAACTGAGAGTTCTTTTGAGAGAAGTGAGAAGTTCTTCAAAAGTAAAGCATCAGATGTGAAACAAAGGAAAGAATATGAAAAGTTGAGGGAAGGAAGGAAACCAGCAGAGTCACAAGACTGTCTTTAGCACAACTGACGGACCGTGACACTCTGGGGACTTTTATAGGCTGTCACACATGCAGCAGCAGCCAATCAGAGGACGGTGGTAACAGGCAGAAGGTGTTTTCAATGAACTGATTAAGTGGTTGGGCGTAATCAAAAAGGCCTACAAGGAATTCTGAATAAAAATGAGACAATAGGCCTTTTCACAGAGGAAATATTCACTTGTCATTAAAAACACAAATTTTAAAAATCAAAATCAGTTCTGACTTAATTGAATTTATCTGGTATTGCACATACTGGCTCACTGACATGGCTTCATGGGACACCAACCAAGTTTTGATCCATCAGTAATGTTATTAGTAGCACATGTGCTTTTTCTACCATGACAAACCAAGATTTCTGCTGTGATAAGGCATATGCGTTTGTATATGTAGACACACATATGCATCCATATATATATGCATATGCATTCAGGTATGAATATATGCACATATATACAAAAAATGCAACATTAGGGAAGGCCTTAGCACACTTTTTCAGATCTCACTTGCCACACTGCTATGTTTTTATCACAGCTTATAGACAACCAAAAGTCATGTACATTCATGCACATGAAACATCTTTGATAAAATCAGAGCAAAGATGCATTAAATTTGACAGGAACTGCCAAATTATACCTTTTATGGTAATAATAAGTATCAAATATCTAGAGTTGAATGAATAGTTTGCTAGTTTCTTCGTAAGTATGGTTCGATATTAAAATGAAAATCCTGGGGTTTTACACTTCTGGTCCCAAATAAAAGAGCAATTTAAAGATGTCATTGACTTTCATGAAATTGTGATACTGTTTTTTATTTAAAAATAATTTCCCAGCATTTTACAGAGCAGAAGACTAATGATTAGTCAAGAAAATAATAGGCAGAAAACCCAATGACACAAATAATTCTGCCCTACTCTTTTTTTGGACATGATTAGTCTGACAGCACAACATGAGCTAATTACTCCTGAGGATTTAAGAGTTGAAATGTTTGAATCTTTAGTTGAATAATGATGTTCAGGTGGAAAAGTTTCATGCAATACATTTTCGACCATTCTAATATATTCCTCTCCGTGAAGAATGGGACTCCTTGTTGAAAGACTGGCCAAGTGTGGCTCCACACAGCGATAAATCGAAGCCATGGATTTCGAGTTAAAACCCAAATCCCAGGATTAAATATCTCTCTTTTTGCTGTGTCAGAGTGATTGATTCCAAAAGTGGTAGAGAGCATTTGGCAGAACGAAGAGGCTGACAAATTCTTTCTGTGTGCTCACCTCCAAGTTCCTTCTCTAAGAGATGCAAAGGCAGATGGCACATAAAGCCGAAGACGTTAAAGATACTTTTGCAAGACGTGAAAGGAGGCCATGAAAACGCCAGCAGAGCTGCTTTTTTTTTTGGAGGAGGAGGAGGAGGTCTGCCCTTGACCATGCATGTTTCCAGCTGTGAGATCACTGCGAGCATCTACCCCCCTCCATTGTCTCTTCCTGTTCTGAAGAGTATCTTCAGAAAGAAGACACTCACATGTGGACACACACATGCACACGCAGATGCAATCACTCTGTCTGTTCAGCTGCCAAGGCTAAGTGCCCTGAATCTGCAAGATCTCTATCAAATTTGCGGACCCACAGAGAGCAATTTCTCAATGTGACTGCACGTGTATGTATGTATATATATATATATATGTGTGTGCAGAATTTTTAGGTGTGTGTGTGTGTGTGTGTGTGTGTGTGTGTGTGTGTGTTGAGCCTCAGTCTGTGTTCTCTCAGTTTGGACCTCTGCCACAGCTTTTGTTAGCATTTCTTTGTACTCAGCCTTAAGACAAACAACCCTTGGCAGATCACATCACATATTCTCTCTCTCTCTCTTTAACACACACACACATACACACACACACACTGCGGTCTCCTGTCCCTGATTGATAAGATGTCTGCTGAGAGGTCTATCTGATCATTTCAACATGGTTGTGTTGACTGTGGCTTTACCCGGCTTGACTCTCCTCTCTTCTTTTCTTCCTCCGCTGTTACACTTTCCTTTTTTTTCCCCTTCAGTTCTGCATCATTTTCAGCCTCTTACTCAACTTTTTTCTAACTTTTAGTGTCTTTTTATCATGGAAAACGGAGATGTACTGCTTTTTTAATCGCAACCCAAGCTATTCCAGGAGAAGAGGAATATTTATTCGATGTTCTTTCAGACCGTTCTGGCCGCTTCCAACGTTGCACATCTGAGAAATGAACCTCACTCAGTTGTTGCTTTCACTGGAAGTCACTTTGGGTGAGAGCATCAGGGAGACGCCTGAGATGTAAATGTTTATGCGAAGAATACAAAGTTGCAATGGATTGCATGAGATGTTGGGCCTAATGAAAAAACTGGCAGGAGTTCACAAGATTCCTTTTTTTTTTTCCTCAAGGTTTTTCCAGACAGAACACAAAGGGAATGTTAGTTGTGGCACCCGTTGCGCACAAAGTCAGTGCTAAGATACAAGTGGATGCCAGCACAAACTGAAGACACGATGCGCTTATCTGCAAGGTTTATGGCTCTTATTCATTGACATGCAAACACTTAATGAAAAAGGAGCAAAGCTGGAAGAAAATAAGTAGAGCTGATGAATTATGAGATCAGTCTAGATAAGTAATATCTGTACAGCCATCAAGTATGTACACATACAGGCATGCTAGCTACATTAGCTTGCCTGACTGCTAAAAACCTAAAATTCACACAAAAAAGGAGAGATAAAAGTCTATCCCATAAACCCTGCTCACGTCCATGTGGCTCTTTGTCAAAATAATATGAACTTTAAGAAATAAACTCTTTTGTGTTTCTATCTTTTGAATGAAAATCTTTTAGTGGTAGCTATAAGATTTTAGCATTACCATCTTCACCTCAGATACCCTTTGGAGTTTTTAACCACGTGTAATGCTTGCAGTAATGTTTTTACAGGTGTGTTACTGTTGTGGCTGTGTTTTGCATGTGGAGATGGATGCACATGCACTTTCAACTTTGCTGTCCGTTTCAAACTATTACACCAATCAACAGTTGGTGACGATACCACGCAAAGAAGAGTTAAAATTTGTCTGTAAAGGCAGGTTTTTTAATTAGAAACACTAAAAATACATTTATTTGTCTCACTTTTAACTTTTTTGAGGAGGAAACTTTGTCCAATCCACTCTGAGAGGGCATGCTGACATGTTGGAGAGCCTAGTTGCCCTCACACCTCAGCTCAAGTGGATTGCACTCGATGTTCTTGCTCTGAAGTCTCTTAACGGCATAGTAGCATTTGACATTGACGGTCTCACATTAGGGAATGAATTCATGGAGCACAAAAAAGCAAATTTCAAGAAAACCACCAGCATGTTCTTGGTTGTGCTCCTGACCTGACACTTTTTTTTTCAGTTTTGAAACTACAGTCTCTTTCATTATTATGATTCATCACACAAAATGCGGGTCATCCCAGGCCTACTACTGACCATTTATCATTGAAAACTTCAACATGGTGCTGGTTCTGCTCAAAAGTCCACAAAAAAATTAGTTTCTGATATTTATGTAACTTGAAAAACTTACTATTGAGAGTTATTGCTTGCACCTGCCTCATGAACATTACTGTGCAGCGTTCTGTTGATGCACAACATGAACAGTCTCAAAACTTTTTAATAACACCTTATAATAGCGTGAAATTTTACAAATAGTGGCCTTAGGAAAGTATCCTTAGCATATTGCATGCTAATATCATGAGAACTAAAGAGTGAACTGTGTCACCTTTTGCGCCCTTTCTGTCTCCTCATCAGTTGTCATGTTAATTGTGAACCTCTGCATGACTCTCTCTATTTGTCTGACCTCCCTTCGTCAGTCAGCTTGTCAGTGCAGTTGTTAGCCGCCGCCACTCATTATTTTCCTCTTTAACACACTATGTCCATGAGCCCGCCTGTAGAAACCTTCCACACATGAGAAAGACGGTGACTGGTTTTGGCTCGTCTGTCTGTCTGTCAGTGTCTTTCCTGGGCAGCTGCTGGGGGTTTCTTTTAAAATGATGCCGTGAATCATATGTTGCTGCCTTGATGGATGTTTGAGGAATCCCCCAAGGCTGTGTCAGTCTCCCCCTCTTCCACGCCTTTCACTATCTTTCCTACTCCTTGTCTCTCTCTTTTCTCTTTTTGACTCCTGTAGTGATATAATGACAAGCCCTCTACCATGACTTTCTCCCCCTCTTTCATCAATCTAAACTCATTCCATTGTGACAGACAGACTGGAGGGATCTCTCTAAAAGAGGCCCAAGTATGTATATATTTGTGTGAGTGCATATGATCTACAGATCAACGACCCCTCCCCCTTGCATCCGGGTGAACTAGAAAACTATTTCTTACCACCGTCATAAATCCGCCATGAAGTGAGAATATTAATTCAGTGGCAGACAGAATTACTTTATGGCAGCAGGACTGTTTTTAATAGATGATTGATATTATCTTCAAAGTTGATTATGGTTGTGATAAATGGAAATGTTTACTTTCCCAACCATCCAACATTTAAACTGTCTTAGTAATAAATCATGAATTCAAAATAATGACTCCTGAACTTGGTGGTGTTTGTGGTGTGTTTGTTCTTGTGTTGCACTTTATCTAAAGAGCAAAGGTCTCCACAAGGACAGGAAGGTGAGAGAAATGCAAACTGAATGAACAAATGCAGAAACATGTACACGTGTACTGATGGCATTAAAAAACACACTGAACGGATTCTTCAGTTAGCATTTTATCACAGTTAGCTGGTATATGGAGTACAAATATACAAATACAAAAATGTGCTTGTGTACTGAGCCATTTTAGCACGTCTTTGCTTAAAACAGCCCTGTCTGAACATGCTTACAGTGGCAATTTCAATTTTATTTGATAATATTTGCCAAGTTCACTAACCTAACTTAGCCTGTTAGCATGCTGAAATTAGCACAAAACATAAAGTTCAGCTGTTGCTAATGGAAACATCACTTGTTTCGAAGGTATTTGGTCATAATCCAAGGTATTAGACAAATTATATTATTAAAAATGTATACATATAAATATAATATTCTGGTCTGAAAATGTGATGGCATCAGGTTAAATATTAAGGGATCATCAGAGTTATTACACTTCCTCTTATGAGGGTTCTAAACATCTGGGTCATATTTCATGACTGTCCAATACTTGTTATTACTCTAAAAACACCATATTTAAGGATTTAAGAGGAAAAGTCAGGATGTCTCCTTAATCCTAAGGCCTCATCCCCTGTGTACAGTGAATGCATGTACAAAACTCCATTTAGTACATATATCATTTGCACTGGATGGGTGAAAACCTTGTGGTTAATACCAGAGGAAAAGTCTGGGGACCACCAAAGTCACTGGGATTCATCATCTGGGGACCCTGAATGTTTGAACAAAACATTATGGCAGTACATTTAATAGTTATTGTGATATTTCCATCTGGAACAAAAAGTTTGATTAATTATCCAACAAAAACTCCCATTTCTGGCATCAACTATAGTAATAAAAACAATTTGAAGCACTGTGACA
The DNA here is from genome assembly GCA_029814765.1 of Acanthurus leucopareius. Taxonomy (NCBI): domain Eukaryota; kingdom Metazoa; phylum Chordata; class Actinopteri; order Acanthuriformes; family Acanthuridae; genus Acanthurus; species Acanthurus leucopareius. The sequence goes on along the minus strand of JAQMCX010000037.1, from coordinate 2,959,857 downwards.
GCCCCTCATGAAAGACAAACAATTCAACTTCTGACTTCATCTTGTGTAGCTCTATTAAATATCTTCACCAGTGAAGTGCTTTACAGAATACAGTTTGATGATGTGGTTGTCTTCCTCCAACTACAGTTCCTGTCCTTTAAATTAATACAGCAACAATGGAAACACTGCATCATAGATGATGCTCCCATGGCTTGGGGGACAGTGTCTGATGTGAAAAACATTAAGTCATTTGTCTGCAGTGGAAAAGGAGATGGGCAATTTGGAATTACGCAATGCAATATCAGACAAAGCCATAAACGGCTCGACGTTCTCATCTAAATGTCACTGTGGCTTCAGCTGCAGTTTGTCATGCGGTCCCTCTACATCCATCTAATGTTACGTTACTCTTTTTCCACTTCCTTTGTCTTTTGTTTTCTCTTCTTCTCTCATGATCTCCTCATACATCTGTCTTCTTCTATCTTTTTGTGTCTTTTGCTTTTCTCTCTCTTTGTGTCTTTCAAGCGAACATGACTCTTCTGTCCGTTCCCATGTTATGACAGTGGTGCTTGTAACAACACATTAATCTCACACACAAGGCTAGATGTGCCTCATCATAAGCTGAACTCTTAAATAAGCATTATGACATTTCCTAAGGACGAATCCAAGATCAACATATTTATACGACTGGATGATGATCAGCTCCATGAGGTTTACAGCCCTGATCTGCTCTTCAGTTCTGAGTGGTTAGGTTCTCTAATTGGGTGGCCTTTTGCACCATGAGACGTTCCCATCATAGAAAGAACATCTGAAATAGCTTTTGCGCCTGTGTTTCAATCAAATGTTACAGATGGGACTTTGAATCAGAGCGTGCCAAAAGAATAACTACGGTTCAAAAGTAGATCTCAACATTTTCTGCTCAAGACATTTTTACTTTGATGTCACACCAGCTCAGATCGTTTCTTTCTGGGGATGTAACTTCATCAGTCTTTGTCTCTCATTAGGTACGCAGACTGACCTTTGACCCCAGTCTGCTGACCTGCTCCAAGGGTTGTGTATGGGGTGTAAAAGTGAGCCAATAAACTCACTGAGAGTGAGATAGTTATCATCTTAGGTGTCTAGAGGAGGGATTGGCTGGTCTGCATTTTTGAGTGTAGGTGATGGGTGGCAAGTGCTCATGCGAAAACTACTAAAAATATATTTTGTTTTCACTGCTGTTGCTTCTTTGCACTTTTTGCGAGTTTTTCTAAATCATATTCCAAATAGATACTGCTGAATAGTTTATGTGTGTATGTGCGTGTGTGTGTGTGTGTGTGTGTGTGTGTGTGTGTGTGTGTGTGTGTGTGTGTGTGTGTGTGTGTGTGTGTGT
>JAQMCX010000037.1:2944837-2958412 GCA_029814765.1 Acanthurus leucopareius | reverse complement strand
CCTTATAATTTTAAAATTCTGTGTTTTATTTTTTTTTTTTTCTTTTTTTTTTTTTTTTTTTTACCTCGTGTGAGTGTGTGTCTGCCTGTATCTCCTTTGGTAATACAATATCTTTAAGGCCCCCAAAACAACTATCTGTGTCTCACAGTTAAACATGAGATAATGCAATATTGATGTCTCCTTGTCTTTGCTATAACGCAATACTGGGTCCATTCTGGCTGGACACACTAACATGGGCCGATAGTGCCCTTGCACTTAAAAGAATTACTGTGATCCTGTAATAAATTTTAGAGGGATGCTACACAAATATCAAGTCCCTAAAGGAACAGGGAGGTTTGTGAAACCATAGGAGTCAAAAATCATCCCAAAGTAGCAGCAGGTCTACTTCCAGACAAAGTTTTCGGTGAGAGACACACAGAAAGTCCAGACTGGTCGTGATTATTTTTGCCAGTCTCAGTCTACTTAATGGTTCATGGGCTGTATTAACATCGGAGGTAACAGTACAAACAGGAACACAGCTTAATTGTTCCACTCCTGGCAAGTTCTTGTATGTTTCTTTACTGTAATATTTCTAAATGTATTATATTTTTGTCCATAAATCAAACATGGCAAAACCAAATAGACAATTCAGAACTCACAAATGCAATTAGTTTAATAAAAAAAGACATTCATATTTATATATTTGTCATCTAAGTGCATGACAAATGTGCCACCTGCAGATATGAAGAGCAATTTTACAGGTTTAAATATTTATTACTTTGGTGAAGGTCAGTTCTCACATAGTTTGCAACCGGTCATTCAAAAAAAAGGACAATTCTTTTCAAATAATGAGGTCAAAATTCCACAAGACCAGACTCTTTGAGAACTTGAGTTGTGAAAACATATATTTTTAAAGAGACAGATTTGATAACTCCTCTTTGAGTTCATGAGGGAGGTTTGATGGTTTTACATGCGAGGAGAGGGTGTATGAAATAATAAGAGAACAGGATGGAGACATAAAAAAGACAAACAGTTGGACACGGGAGGATAGGAAGAGGAGTGTCAGTTAGAAGCTGAAGAAAGGGGTAAAGGGTGAGGAGAGGAGATGGAGGAGAGGGAGGGGGCAGACAGACAGGCAGGGGGAGCGATTATAGCAGGGTTTATGTATGAGCTATTGATTGAGTCGGTGGTGACTTCTTGAGTGGTTAATTCGGGAAGTGAGAGCGATAGAGAGTAACTCACTGACTAGAGAAGGGCGGGTGGGTAAATGGGGGGGTAAAGAGAGAGAGCGTGATGAGGATGAGTAGAGGGAGAGAGAGAGAGAAAAGCATTTCCTCAGGAAAAAGTGTGGAAAATAGATGCTTTTTTGCTAAGAACTATGTTGTGGTTCATCATAGTGATTAATAAGGGCTCTATTAGCCCTTGTGTTTTGCTGATATTTGCCTAATTTCCATGCTGTTTGGGCAACTACAGTCCCCACTGGCGCCAGTGTAAGAAAATTTATATTTGTTTCTTTTATTTTAATCTTTTTTAAAACTCAAAATACTGAGAGGTATTGTACTCTTCTCTCTGCCACAGACAGAGCTTTTACTGAATATGAAAATATCCACAAAGCCTTTGTATTAATACCTGACAAGGTAAAAAATGTTATGATTTATTTGTTATATTGGCTTTGCATGAACAAATATATATATGTCTGTACTTTTTGCATGTTAAAAGTCATTTACAGACATAAAATGTACAATATGTCCTCCTGTAGTTCTGTTTGGTGTCACTAAGACCCCAGAGAGGTCAGACCAGACTGGGTTAAACACACTGTTACTGCTGTCAGTACAGAACATATGAATGTTCATTGTGTTTAATGTTGTTCAGGGTCTCCGAGACCTCAAACAGGACTAATGTGTAAATTCCTGTGGCAGACTTTTGAAACATGTCATCAGTTCAGAATTGTGTTTTGAAGCAATTTTCACAGAATTAGGAAAAAAAAGCATTTGTATCATTTCTTTTTTAAAACTTATTTATCAAAGGGGGACTGGGTTCTGCAGGTCTCTTAGCAGAACTACATGAAATACAGGCAACCACATCATCATTTATTATTTTAATCTTTACACTGATAATAAAATTATGTAAGGAAAATTGTATGCATTTAGCTTAAAGTTTCCAGTTTAAGTTCATTACAGGATTATTGAACCTGCTTTCATCATCTTAAGAAAAAAATTGCTCTATCATGAAACAACGTAGTTGCCCCTCACAAACTCTAGACATTGCACCCACCTCTCGCTCCCTGGCTCTCTGTCTAACTCCATCTCACACATTCACATACACACAAACATAAAGGTATGCAAAATCACACGTTTACACACACACATCTTCCTTCTCTATAGACAGAAAGTTGAGCCCATTGGATACTTTTCTGCTCTCTGCAAACAACAGATGGTTTCCTTGTTCTCACTGTATCACCTTGTCGTCTTATTAAGTCAAAATCAAGAGCAACACCTTGGACTCGTAAGCAAGGTGATGCGTGCGCGTGTGTTTCAGTGGTTTGAGGAAGAAAGTGATGGATCTCTGTTGTTGCCTATAAATAGGCCTAGATTGGTTATTATTCTAAATGCGTCCAATGCATATTCGCCTGCAGTTTCGTTTGTAATGCACCTCTCATAGTTTGTTTGCTGGTAGGATATCCTGTAGTCAAATTCCTAAAAGCTGTGCGCGTGCGTAGGCTACTTGGGTTTTGCATAAATGTGTGTGTGTGCGTGTGTGAAGGTCAGCTCGCCGGCGCAGTTTCTTTTCCTATTTCTCTTCCCTCTCGCGCAGGTTTTGATCTCTCAGCCGCGAGATCAAAGGCGCTCTCTGGCTATTAGTCAGCGCGAGCCATTGATCCCTCATCGATCCACGCGAGACACAGCCGCCCCGTGAACACCGCGCGAGGCTCCCCAAAGCTCCTCCCGCGCGTCCGGAGAGAAAGAGAGAGAGAGTGAGAGAGAGTAACAGAGAAGGAGGGAGGTGGAGCAATGTGTGTGTGCGTGTGTGTGCGTGTGTGTGTGTGTGTGTGTGTGTGTGTGTGTGTGTGTGTGTGTGTGTGTGTGTGTGTGTGTGTGTGTGTGTGTGTGCGTGGTTATGTGCCTGGTGTCGCTGTACCTCAGGGTCCGATAATCTTCTTGTCAAATGACCATAAACCCGAGAGTGTGTGGTCGCTGTGACGGCTGCTGGCTCTGCGTGTGTGATGTGTGACATTCCTGCCATACCAGACGATCACGCAGACTAGAAGTCAGAGAGAGAGAGAGAGAGAGGGAGTGGGAAGAAGTAAAAAGGACCAAGAGAGAGATCAGCCAGATCTCAGGTCAGTGGATTCTCCTCAAAAGCCTCTGGATCTGACAAGATCAGTAATTTTGACATGCAATCAATAAGTTTCAAGACTGTCCCTGTTACAACTGAACACACTGCTGTATGATACTTTGCATGTAGCAGGTGCAAGCAATAACTTTTGTTAGCAAGTATTCCAAGTTATATCCTTTTCTCGTCACCAGCACCTGAGTCACTCACGTTCTCATGCTGACTGGTAGCATTTGCAATTTCCTGACTGTCGAGCAGAAGCAGCACCGTGTCAAAGTCTGCTGAAGAAGTCGACAGACTTAAATCAAGTGCAGTTTCTGCTTTTTATGTTGGTCTCAACAGAGCACACATTGTATGCAATCCTTGACTCAGGAGGCTCACGTTTCTTTTTCTGAAAGCGTGTTTTGTCTCATCTTCAGGGGTGTGTGTGAGCATGAACACTGTAATAGAAGAGTTAATGTAAAGGAGAGAGAGTTTCATAGCTTCATAACCCAATTTAAACCTGCAATAACCGCCCAATTTTAACCAAACACTTATGTTCTATGCAACAATTACATATAGTTATATAAGGATATTATAAGACATATTTGCACATTTTTGAACATTTGGTGTCAAATTTCCAGCCATCTGATGCTTAATATCAGTCTCTTAAGTTTTGCTGTTGATGTCCAGCTAATTTTAGCTAATTGCAAACTTTGTCTGCAGTCTGCTGTTAGAAAGGTGACGTTGGCCTTCAGTGATCTTCTATAGTTTATTTTGCAGAAAACTGCTGCCTGCTTTGGCATTGCAATCAGGTGATAATTCTCTGTGCATACATCAATAATCTGCAAGAAGTTTTCTGATTTATTCTTGATATAAAAAAATGATCTTTCCTGTAAAAGTGTTTGCCAACCAAAGATTTAAGAAGCCATTTGTTTCTATTTTCATTGAAACGCCATCTCTTTCATGCCATCAGTCAACCTGCTCTGTTACATTTTATCCGGTTGCTCTCTGATTCTAAACCAAACTCCTCCACTTTCATTCTCCAAATCCCTCCGTGCTCCTTAAAGCTCACAGAATATTCATCGTTAAGCCTCTGGAGATGGCCAGAAAGCAGAAGAGCATCTTAAAACAATTATGGGCCTCAGCTTCATAAAAACAAAACTCTGTTTGAGCGAACAAATGAGCATAAAACTGGATTTTAGTGAGGGTTGCTAGGCAACCGATTGACAGGGATAATGTAACTGTAGAAAACAGGATCCCAAACATCCGAGGAAACACATTTATTTATATCATGCCTGTTTTGTAACTTAAGCCAGAGACACAAACACACACATAACTGCGGTACACACACACACACACATACACACACACTCGGTGGTCAGATTTACAACATCCTCCAACACAACTGAGACAAATGGTTGTGCATAGTTGTGTGAATGGGAAGATGAATGTTGGAGCAATAAAACAAAGACGGGGCAGCTGACATCTTGTGTCTGACCCAGTCCTGCTACGTGCTCTCTGCCATGTCACATGAATCAGATGGTGTTTTTCTGTTGTACCACTATCGTTTCTGTATGAGTCTGCCATGTTTATGGTTCATTTTACTGGCTCATTTCTCCCCCCGCACAAAAAGATTTCCAGCGCATTAAGGCCATTGTTGATGAATTCCATAAGTTGCAATTGGGGAAGTAAAACTGAACCAAATGTTCCAAAGTGCAGAGTTAAATCTCAGTTTGCTGAATCATGCATGATAGCAAGGTCTCGTGTTTTCTCTGATCCATTAACAGTCAGCTTGGCCTTGGCGATCCTGCAGGTTATTGTCCTCACCAGTGTCATCTTCATCCTCTGTTTTCTGCAACAAACATCATGATTTAAAGTGCTCTCAGGTATCCGGCACACTTAGACTGCTCTCTCTTATAAAAAAACCACATCATCCTCCCATTGGAAGGATTACTGCCTCCTAAATCAAAGCAATAAAAAGCTTGCTGTCTATTTTCTTACATTTTCCACTTATTTTTTGTCTCTCACATCATTTTTCCCTCCTTTTTTTTGCTCTAAGTTATCTTTCACCACTTCTCTCCCTGTTATTCTCCCCCTGCCTTTTCTTTTTTTTATCAATTTTGCACACAAGCTAAAAGTTTCTGGACAGAAGTTCAGCCTCACTGCAGACTGAAAGAAAGAAATACTGCCCTCCAAAGTGATCTGCAATGAGCCTCTTCACACTTACTCAGAAAACCAGCGGGAGGTCTGAGCTAATGTGAAAAGCATTTTCACAACTCTGTCCTGCAAGTCACGAGTCTTGGAGAAAAACACATACATGTATAACCAACTGTGTCCTAATTCAAGCATGTGTTAAGTCATATGATATGTAACACTTTCCAGCGGTCACTTTTTCAACAGCAGTCAAGATTAAAACTACTCAAGAGCATTTGTTTATCACAAAAGATAAAAAAAAAAAAAGAGGTTGCTGATGGACACAAAGCAGAATTTCATGTTCACACTGCAAGCAACACCACCAGAGAGTCAGCGGAAGTCATTCACTTCCTTCTGATGAGTGACCAGGGCAACTCAGCCAAAGTGTGGAGGATTAACAGGCCTGTCGGTTAGGTAACTTGAAATTCTGGTGATAATCAGCCATCAACAGCCAATCTGATTATCGAACTTCATGCTTTCCTCTTGTCACCTCCGGGCAAAGTCATCAACAGCTCGAGACACTGAGCTGGCGCCAGGATTTAGAGGTGAAAAATAATCAATGAAAGTCTTTATGCTAGGTTGAGCTAATCACTTCCCTGGCTTAAGGCTCAGGCTACACACAGACATGAGAGGTATCAGTCTAATCATATGGAGCTGAGCTAAGAAATAACCATACTTCCAAAAAATGTCAAACCACTCCATTTATTAAAAAACAGCTGTTGCTTGTAATAGTAGTAGCTGTTAGCCCAGGTAGCTTCAGATCAGGAGTCTGTGATTAGATGTGTATATTCTTAATAACTTACTTTTGAGTCCGTTTTACAAAGCAAACATTTCCGGTTGGAGGCTTGCAATTCAAATGACACCCTAACTGATAAAAGACGGAGCGGAAGCCTGGTTTCTCCAAAGACATATTCTGTTATGTACACACAGTGTAAAGTTAAAAGCTTAGCATTTGTGAAAGGCCAACCTCCTCAGGCATTTCTGAGTCAGTGTGATTGATTTACTGTCTACTGTGGTGAGGAAAACGCCTTCCAGAGAGATGGTATCAGCCTTACCTGCAGACCTGAAGACTATCCCAGTCCATTTGTCCTTTATCTCTCTTTCTCATTTTTTCTTTTTCTCACAGTTTTCTTTTGACTTTATTCAGCATTTCCATGCTGGATGATTTGTTTGACTCCCCACCGTCTGACTTCTCTTTGTCTTCCTTCATCTCAAGTATCAAACCAGACATTTCTCATTCAGGCAATTATTCAAATGACTGCAGGGTCAAGCTGGTCCTTCTGCCCACGGCTACATTTCAGCTCCTGAAACTGAAGAGCTCTCATATACATTCACTATCCTGATTTCCAGTGTAGCTCTAATTCTCAGGTTATTTTAAAAATTATGCGTTGAGTTTGTCTGACCTTTTTGAAAAATCTAGCAAACACCTCTAATGAGTTAATATGGTGTTGCTGTCATTAGAAAAGTGCAATGTCTAGTCTTGTTTTATCCTTTAACTAAATATTTACTTTGACATTTGTGGCTTTGGGCCTCTAACACGACTTTTTATATGAACTTTTTTCCCATGTTGGCAAGCTTGCTTTCATCAGACAAGACAGTGCGGTTACACTGACCTGGCTGAAGCTAGCGAGCATATAATTTGTTGCCGGACATCCCCTATCAACAAATCACGCAGATAATGGCTGCATTAGCAGCATCCCTGACAGAGCGAGGAGACATAGTGCTGCATTTGTCTGGAATGCAGCAGACACACAGATAAGGAGACAGCCTGGACAAGCTACAAAGAGAGCTAAAGGCTAAGCACCAATCATATGTGTCTTTTTCCCCAGTTCTTTCCCACACCACACTCCTCATTTCTCTACCTCATTTTTCACATCCTACGCTCTTAATTCAGCTCCTTTTCCTCTGCCCTCTCCTCCACTTTTAGCCTTTTTATACCGCCTTGATCTGGCTTGTGTCATTCTCCTTTTATTTCACTTTAAAAAGAGTGAGGAAATGCTCTTTGACACCCTGATTCCCGGTGAAAATCCAAGTGTTGACAGCATTAAGGAACAGCCCTGCATGTGGGTATATGAGTTATATGCCTGGCTCTGCCCACACACTGCTGGCTGACCCCACTTTGACCATACTGTAATGCAAAGGTACAACAGCTAATAGCTGTACGCCCACTCACACTTCCAAATACACATTCACAGCTGAAGATACCATTATGTGTGAGATTAGTTGTTATAAAACAGGACATGGCGGCATATACATGCATGCATCCCTTGTTTTCTTCTTGTCTAACTTTGGTTCTTATCTTCTTTTAACTGCATGTCTTTTTCATCCTGAAACCTCCTCCACATGTAACTGTTAGGTCAGTGTTTGGCACACACTGCCTGATCGGCTGTCTTGGACTAATCGTGCATGTCTGTGTGTGTGTGTGCGTACATACTGTACATGAACTTGTGTGTCTGTACCCACAGCTGGAGTCTGAACACTGTGTTGGGGGGAAAACATTAGTAAATCCTGGCTAAGCAGACCACATCCTCTTCACCCTAAAGCCCTTCAGGTAATGAGAAGGGAGGGGGGGTGTTACCTCTTAAAGCTGCAGTAGTTGATGACATGCAGGCGAAGTTGGTTGCCAGACGCCTTCATACCATGTAAAGACAGCTTTTAGCTGTGCAAAAGGAATTATTTTCCAATTTGTTGCAGTGCTTAAACTTGTCACTTTCTCTTTCTTTTTCCCTCCAGTTAATTAACCTACATGTTAACCTCTGAAAAAGTTTCATGTCACAGAATTTTATTGTTTGCTTCATTAGAATCCCACCAGCTGAGAGGAGGCAATGAGAAACAGAGTCATGTGGATTAATTTAAACGGTCGTCAAATGAATATTGGCTTCAGTTACACATCCTCATGTTTGTTCTCACATGTGTTCTACAACAGAAAACAAGACGCTTAATGAATGTCATTTGAATCAGAGTTGATTTGAAACATGCAACAAGAGAAACATACAGAAGCAGGCTTAATTTTCAGACTAAAAAAAATATAAATTTAAACACCTTATCTTGTAATTATGAGAAAAGATCTCATAATTACGCTATACTGATCTCACGATCATGAGAAAATGTCTCGCAATTATGAGATCAGGATCTTGTAATTATGAGAAAACATCTTGTGATTATGAGACCAGAATCCAGCTTGTAAATTGTCACCAACCACAAAATAAGACAGAGGACTATTGCAATCAATCTGCTTTTACTTTTGGGTATGAGCCACTGGGAAATATCAATGTTACTTAAAAATGAGCATGGCATTAATTTAGCTTGTCTAAAGAAGAAGCATCTCAAGCTGTTGGGATTTTCAAGGTGGAAAGCACATTCAGACGTGCTGGAAGTCACCCTCACTCTGTGGAAGAGGTTAATCAAATACAGGATGCTTAATGAATATAAGCTAATGCATAACCACAAGATCTTTTCTCATAATTAAGAGATTAAGAGTTTAATTTTTTTTAATCCTGTGAATGCAACGCACTTCCGTACAAACAAGGTGATTCCACCGATGAAAACACTAATTTGCATTTGTATGTGAGAACCGACACCAACTGACTTTAATGTGCCTGCAAGCACATGGTTAGAAAGGCACTGAACATTGGCTAATGTCATGTGAGAGTGAGGAACAGTATCACCTTATCCTCGATTCCTGGATAAAAGTCATGAGAAAAATGAAAACATTGGTGATCATAAACTGTAGTAAGGTAAAGACAAGCAGGGCTAAGAATCTAAAGAATGCTAACAGTGCTGTGAGCCGATACTAACCTCAATGCTAATATTAGCATGCTATTATGCCCATACTAACAATGCTAACATGCTGCTGAGTTGCAGTTGTACCATGTTCACAATCTTAGGTTTACGTCTTAGCATGCTAATGTTTGCATTGATTGTGAAAAACAACTGAAGCTAAAAGGGAACTTAGTTTTACAGGAATATTGTTGCAAACCAAAATTTTTGACTCATTAAAAATTGACCTGATGATGACAATGGGCCTATAGGTAAAGTTTGAGAATAACCACAGGTATAAATCATCTAGAGAGGGACAAGAATGTCTTAATGGCAAGCCATCCATGCAAACCACAAGCACAGACCTAATGTTGGCCCTTAAGGAAAAGTCATTAGCCACCAGGATACATTGTCTTGGAAACATGAATGTCTGTACCAAATGTTGTGCTAGAAGTACATTTGGGGGTCTTTCATTGGATGATTTAAAAACTCTGATTTCCTTGTGGTGCCAAATGGAAAGTAAGGGGAAAGTCATTGGGATTCATCCTCTGGGGTCTATGAATATCTGCACTAAACGTCTTAGCAACCAACCCAATTGTTCTGAAGACATTTTACCAAAAAACAAATATATCATAGCAACTTCATGGAGAAGTGAGGGCATCACTAGTCAAGAGGATGCATCTTGAGACGATGGATGCCTGCACAATTTCATAGAAACCCATCCAATAACTGATGTCAGTCTGGACCAAAGTGGATGAACAACAGATGGAAAATGTTGCACACACTCTCAACACAATACATCATGCTAATTCATACTGAGACAACATAGGTCCGTGCATTGAAAAGCAAGACAAAAGTTCATTGTCCCTATGACCAAATCCTGAAAAGAATTAAGCATGATTCTTTCAGAGTATGTGTCACAAACATATGTACATGCGTCATTCAGATATTGTATGGAATAATGCTATTCTGTTTCACAGAGGGGATGTTGTGACCACATCCTTGCCTCGGTAAAGGCTTGTGTTTAATACACTTGTTTTATTTCACTCCTCATTGCTGTTTTTCTTTAGCTTAGTTTTATAACACTCCATCCACATCCTGTCTTTTGAAGCTGTGAGGGAAAAATAAAAGAACTGAGAAAGACATGAATATGACGTGCAGTTAACATGCAAGTGAGTTCGAGCTGCGCTGTCCATCTTACCATCTGCTGGGTTAGAGCCTGCAAACTGTCCAATTTAAAGCTTCAAATATGCATCGCTAAGCCTGTCACATGAGAAAAACAACTGTAATGAGCCAGCATAACTGTCATGGTTAATGTGCAGGTTATAACACAGCAAGATGCAGGTAACCCATTGTGATATTCACATAATTATATCAACATTTACTGAGAGAACTGCAGCTATGTTGTATAACTACGCTGGCAGACATTTGCACCTACTGAAGCAAAAAACAGGACTGTAGGTCTGAAATTAGAGCAAAAAATTTGTTAAGATGACTATTTTTTTGTGGTGTAAGAGATGCCAGCTGAGGACAAGGCAACGGGAAGGAGAACAGCGCAGAGGAGAGCTGGCTGTGAGTGGATGTAATAGGAAACAGACCTGCTGGTGGAGAGGTAATTAAACTGCACAGCACAATGGCGTCACCACTCATAAACTCTTCAAGAGAAGTTTTTACCTCCTAACTCTCTCTTCTTTTCCTAGTGACTCCCCTGCATCAGAAAAAGGTGATTTGATGAACTTGGTGACAGGATTAAACTTAATATCATCACCTCTTGTGGAGAACATAGGTGCCCCTTGGTCCTTCATTGATGATTACCTTTCTGAGGTGGACTGAACTAGGAAGTACTACTCTAATTTTTTGTCAAGATCATAACGCGCTAATTTTAACATGAATAAATTAAAACCTTTAAACTAAACTAAACTAAGCGCTTTAACTTAACACAATGAATCCCCCCTCAGAAGAATTCTGTATTTTAAGATCTGAAATAAGTGTTTTGCCGAAGATATTTTGCTGACCAAATTTCTGCCAACAAATAAAAAACAAAACAAAATACTTTGGTCTTTGGTTAATGTTCTCTAATTTAACCAATGTCAGACAAACTCATGGATGCTCTCCATCTCTGCTTGCAATTTAAGTGTGGAAGGAAGCAGACTGTTTAAGGTTTAGATTAGCCAAATTTAGCCCTATTATTGGATCCCTGCTAAAGTTATGCACCAGTTCAAGCAGTTTGAATTGGTACATACCCTCTCAGAAGTGAAGAACTATCCCTCCTGCAGCAATGTTAGATTGATTTGACAATGCTATATTTACATTTTATCCTAAATGTAATTGCAAGTGCATAAATTTTCTGTGCTTCCTAAGAAATGACTGTGCAGGATGTCGTGTCAAAAGTGTTTGTCGATTACAACAATACAACAAATGACTATGGATCAGGTGATTGTGTGCAACATGAAAATGGTGGCCTTGTGGTGTCAAACCCCCTCAGCTCTGCAGTTCTTCTCTGCTCTATGGGGAGTTTTAGTGTAGTTAAGCTCAATGGTTTTTTTTTTTACAGCCCACAGCCATTTCAGACAGTTGTTTTCAACAAAAAGATTTAAAAAGCCACTCCACACTACCTGTTGAGATTTAAACTGGGACAGACAAATAGGCAACTAGACAGCCAATATGAAGCAGACTTTTGCAACTAAAACACTACATATTTTCTTTCAGAGGTGGTGAGTCTTACAACTATGTAGAAAGGTGACTGAGTTCGGACTTAAAAAAAAAAGTAATATCAACTGTGTCTGCTGGAAGTGTGCAGATGCTGGCAACTGTTTGCTAACACATGCCATCAAAAAAACACCTCAACAAACAGACACTACTACTGCTTTAATTTAACATGTTATGAACTTTTGAATGTTAAGTGTTTTTATGCCTTAATGTCCAGGTGTGACAAAGAACAATTTCAAAGTGAAGGATGCTTAAATTAAGAAATGTTTGACTTGAAAAATGTGTCATATGCACCAGCCATCTTTAAAGAGGTGTCAAGGTGTATCCTGCTACCTCTTTGTGTTGGCTGGTGTAACTGGTGTTTAACTTGCACATATCTTCTCACTGAGTTAAGCTGAGCTCAGTCGCCTGCACAAAAATCAAACAACGACAAACCCAAACCATTTCAAACTGTTTTCTTAATGATAAACGTGACATTTGGGGTTAAACCTTATCACTTACACTTTTCTCCCACTCACTCCCCTGGTTAAGTCAAAGGGAGAGCACACCCTGAGGAGGGTGTCAGGGTTCAGGGGGCATCAGAGGGGTGCAGGTCACGACCTGCCATGTCACGCTCTAATTGTGATTGTCATGTTGATGGAGAGGAAAGAGACTGGAAAATTAGCAAGCTAACATAAATTTTAATGATAGGTACTGGGCCGTGGAAACGTGAGTGTTTGTGTGGGAGTGTGTGTGAGTGACAGGGAGAGAGAGTTTGTGTGTGTAGGGGAGGAGGAGAGTCGAGTTATTTTGTCCCGGGGCAAACGGAAACCATTGTTTAAGTCACAGCTCTAGTCTCATAAGTGTTTGCTGTTGTGGGAAGGCTGTGGTTTTGGAGTCACAGAACAAGAACTCAGTGTTGCACTGACAGAAACAGAAACAAAGCGCGGAGGAGAGCGAGAGCAGATGGAGGGAAGAAGAGAAAAAAGAGAGGGAGCTGCAGAGACAAGAGAACAGCATGAGAACATCAGACAAAATGAGACACGAGAAAGACCAAGAGCCAGGAAGAATTTGCATGCAAACCAGAGTCGGAAATAAAATAAACTAAATGAGAGAAAAAATAGACAATGAGATGCAGATACAGAAAGAGAAAAAGCAGAAAGTGAATCAAAAATCATAAAAAAAACCAAAGGGAAAATTAAACACAAAAAGAGAGGGAGATGCAAAAAGACAAGGAAAATGGAGAAAGAAGAGGAGAGAGGTGATTCCCTTTCTGCCTGTCATTTATTTTTGCTGTGATCATTCTCAACCTCAGGCCGTGCATATCCTCAGGCCAGAACGCTGTTGGAATTTACAGTCCGGTGGGCCTGCCTGCTAATAAAACACATGTGGACTTGTAGAGGAATGGGGAGGGACAGGGTCCTGAGAACAGCCTCTCTCTGTGTCGGAGCACTTACAGCACACACAGACGCACAGACAGGAACAGGACGGGCCGTTCATATACGTACACAGACCTGCTAATGCAAAAGCAAACGCTGACACATTCACATGCTTGTAAACATGTTCACTACACATTAGTAAGTCTGCTCCCACAATACTTTTTGAAAGCTAGTTTTCCTTTATTATATATATATATATATA
>JAQMCX010000037.1:2932364-2944737 GCA_029814765.1 Acanthurus leucopareius | reverse complement strand
TTATCGCGTTAAAATCTTTATAATTAATTGATCGAAATTAACGCGTTAAAGTCCCGGCCCTAATATATATATATATGGGTATGCATCTGTGAATATACATTTAATATTGCTGTCACCATCACACAAAAACACAGAGTAAATATCAAAAGCTAATACGGTTGCTGCCTACTTTCACAACATCTTTGTGCATGTTCCTGTTGACAGTTGTGGTCTTATAAATTGAAATTTTTCCATCATTATCTTTACTAATGTGTATGATTATGCTATATGAGAAAAACAAAGTATCATGCTAGCAGCTTTACGAGGCTTTAATTAGGCCCAGCGGTGCATGGAGAGAATGTCTGTTAGCATGCTGACAGTGACAAAGCAAACTCTTACCATGTTCCCCATTTTATGGTACCATTTTAAGGCAAATGTTTAATTTGCTAATAGCATTACACACAAAGTACAGTGGAGGCTGATGTCATTAGTTGCACAAGTATTTCATCATAAACCAAAAATTTGGAACACTTTTACTGGAGGATGGAAGCAGTTTTAAGGTCACAGTTGCTCCAAAGTCACTGGAAGTCATCCTCATGAATGTCTAAAAAATTTGCATGGTTATCTATCTAATAGATGAAGAAATGTTGAAATATTTCTATCTGGACCGAAGCAGTGGAGTGACCCGCTGACATTAGCATCCCTGAGCAAAGCATAAGATGGAAGTTGAAAGGACAAAAAGGCAAAACTCTGTGATAGCAAATCTTTTTCAGACAACTTTTCCAGTTTACTCGATGTAAACAAACTTGTAAGTCCATATTAAAGAAATTTCTCAAAATGCAATAATGGCTTGGAAGCTAGCGCCTCAAATGATACGGTCGCCTACGATTGATAACCATTTCTAAACACACAAAAGCTGTCCAGGGATCAGTTACAACCATATATTCCAAATTTGTAAAGTGCATCGTTGAGGGATTAGGCAACAAATGTTCCACACATGTCGTTGATTTGCACTTGGCACACCACAACACGCTGGCCAGAGCAAAGTGGCCTCAAGTGCAACTGAAATCAGTCCTGTGTGTCTTTTTTTTCTGCACTCTGGTACCAAAAAACAACTGACATTAAGAACACATGCAGCTCCTTACAAAACTGTCCCGCTGCCCTCTCTCTGCTAATTGTAAATGTGGGCTTACAGGATAACTAGCTTATTCTCTCTTTCCTCTCTCTCTCTTGTCCTATTATGTCTCTCTTTCTCGGTGATTCATCCTCCAGCTGTCCGCAAAATATGTCCTTGCTGGGTAGATACGCCTGAGGATTATCCCCTGCGTAGAAAAGCTTTCAATTAAATATTTTATATACTTGCCTCAGGAGGAGTGTGTGTCTGACAGAAGAAAAGAGAGTGTGTGTGCATGCCTGTGTCATGTGTGCTGTATGGCTTCAAGCAGGGATTCTGCTTCCAACTGGGGCCCCTCTGAGTTTTGTGGGACTCCAGGGGGTCAAGTAGAGAAAGACACAGAGATAGAGGGCCCTGTCACTGAAACCTCTCCGTCTTAACCTCTCTCCTCATTAATCTCCAGTCCTCAGAGGGTCCACAGAGATATCTGTGTTCAAGAAATATGCTCAGGCTGGTCCACTGGTCAGCAGGCTTGTTAAGTGTCGAGAACACAGGCACTGAAGTTATCCATAATGCACTTCTAATATATCTTTGGGACTAAAATATACGAGGTGCAATCAAAAACTTCAGAGAGTGATCGTGTTGTGCGCGAACAGAGCGCTGCGCAGTAATGAGCATGCAGCAGGTGCAAGCAGTAACTTTCATGAGTAAGTATTCCAAGGTACATCGCTTGATCATTATCGGCTCTTAAATTATATGCGTTTTTTGTGACCGCTGCTGCGTGCACATTTGGAATTTGATAATGGAGCTAAAACTAGGGTCTGCAGCTATGAACCAGAGATGAAACTTTCCTGAAAGAAGAAAGAAGCTGCCGGGAGCTAAATCCAGTGTTGTAGGTGAGAAGCAACAACTGCGATTTTGCACGCATGAATTTTGCTTGTTTACAATGACTTCTTGAGGATGTTGCTAACATATCGTTTCCTTGCTTTCTGTGGATTTAATTTACTAGAACTTTATTTACTTTTATTCACAGTGTTTGTCATTTTTCATCAGTTGGAGTCATGGCTTTTAAAAACTGTCAAAACTCTTAACTATAGCCTTGGCAACTTGTTTTTTTTTACTATTTATCTATGATCTGATGATGAGTTACATAATTAGGAGGATGTAAACAAAGAGACGGCGCAGACATGTCTGCTAAAAATTCTCCATTGTTCTTCTAGCTGTCCTGGTTCATTTGGACATACACACTGAGGAGTGGGGGGTTGGGATGAAACAAGGGGTAAAATTAGAGTTCAGGCTCAGTCTGTATATTATTAGGATGACAGCAGATAATGGATGCACAATAAGAAGAGAGTGAAAAGTGACGCTTGTACAGTCTGCTAAAGTAAGATTTGGGCATGCAATTGACAATTTAGATAAAAACGTCTACAATATTATATGGGCGTATGGAGAATGCTTGTTTTACAAAGAGGTTGGAATAGTCATTTCTTTTTATGTCTGTGTGTTTTCTTTCTATAACCTCAGATAATAAGGAGGTTAGTCTAGACAAAGCTGCAGAATATAGGACACAGAGCAGGATTATTATATTAATTAATCTCCAATGCAAAGTCACTTATATGAGGACTTGTTTGGGTTTTTTGTGCATGCCCTAGAAATAAACCAAGTCACTGTCGTTTTGTTAAGGCAGGCTTTACGTTATTTTCCACAGTGGTTATCTCATTATGAGAAAAAAAACCATTTTATAGGTCCCAGAAGACACAGGTCTGTGGTGGGGCTTCTAACCCACCGGTGCTTCAGCCGTGTCTGACAGCAAAAACCTCCACAGGGACTCGTGGGGAATCTTCTGTCTGCATGTAAGAAGGAAACGGATATTAAGTTCAGGAAACTTCCCCCCCCACTTGTGTAAGTTACATCAACTGTGTCCTTTATTGTCAGTGTGTTTATCCCTTGAAACATTTACAGTTCTCACAGAGAATAAACCAGTTTGCCAGTCCTGGTTTTTTTTTTAGTTCTTTAAAAAGACAGCCACATCTAACAAGTCTTTGAACCCTGTAATGGCATTTAATTTTCTTTTAATCCTTTTTTCATTTAATGGTTTTAAAATTAGGTTTTTCTAAATTGATACCATATTAAAGTCTGGGAATTTTACCTGGAGCTAAATAAGAATAATGGGTCACACAGCTAAGACAAGCTGTTAAACCTGAAAACTGTAATAATCTACTGTAATTCTGCAGCCTCACATGAACCATATACAGATGGAAAGTTGTTTTATCTGTGATTTTTGTGGAATCGAGATAATTTTAAGACCCTGGAGAAATTTGGCATCAAAACACAAATGATTGAACCTTTATTCTAAAAATAATTAATTGATTTTTACTTTGGCTCATAGTGCTAATGAGTTTCTGCTCTGCATTAGCTCAGGTAGCATGACTTTCCTGTGTATCTTACTGACAAAGTTCTTATTTTACTTGAAGTAATTCCTTTTTTTCTGCTTTTTTTCTGTCTTTTGGTGTGTCTGTATCTCGTTTGTACATATTTGACTGTGGGCTGAGTTTGTGCTAATGTGCTTTACATAAACCTATAATTGCTTTCACATCTCTGATCCCTGCCGCAGGCCGGTTCCTCCAGTGTCAGCCTGCCACAGTGTCAATAACATGCCAACTCGAACTGTTGCATACATAATTGATCGTTTTCCATGGGGACGTGAACCTGAGGAGTCACCACCCAGGCTATTTTAATGGACACACAGGTTTCTTATGTAACAGTGTCATGCTGTATGTGCATTAAAACAATCTAAGTGATTTTAATGGTTCTGTTAGTGGTTACTCTCATTACGAGCTTTAATTTTGAAATATTTCAGGTAGCATTTGTCATTTCCGATAAGTGAGATGCTGTTATTTTTGCCTAAATTCCACATATTTGGAGAATTACTAAACAGGACAGAGTAATGAGATGAGTAATCAGTGAAGCTGAGGCTGGTGAACCCGTCACTAACGATTTGTATAAACGGCCACTGTGGTCAGACGAGTCAGTGCATTATCCTAATGCAGGATGTCTATTCAAAGAAAAGGGGTCATGCGCTGTATTCTCATTTCATTATGAATAAATTGTCATCGTTTGAGGGGCCTATCTATTTATGCTTTTTTGCGTTAACAATGGCTTTATTTGAAACTGTGCTCACAGCAAACGACAGAGAATGAGACATCCTCTATTTGGAAAACTCTCTCTCCCTTACATGGATTAATCGTAATAACAGCAGGTGCGTTTTTGAGCATAAATCACAGTTATATCTCTTAAGCATAACTGTAATTCTGCTGCATGCTGTAAATGGCCTGGAGTAAGCGGGATAAAACTGTGCCACAGGTTAAAGTATGTTAAAATAGACCGTCTTTGCCACAGGTGCACATGTGTTTCAACTTCTGATAGGTTGAGGAAAGCTGCAGCTTGACAGTTACAAGCTGAGACTGATGGGCTTGTGCTTGAGGACGAATGAAAAGTCACCCAGAGTTCAGACACAGCTGCCCGTCTGTCTTTCCGTCCCTCAGTCTGTCTTCCCTGTCTGGCAGATGGGGATGTGATGTGAAAATCTCAGAGGGGTGAGCCAGAAAGGGCACCGTTCACCGAAAGTGAACAAGATTTAAACTAAACACTAAACTCAGTGTGCCCCCTGTCTCTGTCAGCGTGTAATGAATTACAACAAATCATCATCAAAAGCTCCTAACAAAAAAATTTCCCTTCATATTTGGCTTTAATGTGCAGCTTTGATTTGGTGGGAATGTGAGGATGGAGAAGTGTTTCCAAAACACAGAGAACAGGTTAGATACAATCGAGTGATAAACCTGAGAAAGAGACATTTTTCCCCTGTCTAGACGAACAGCTAAAACAGGAAAGAAATAAATGCCAACACACCCAGCTTGGCTCCACAAATAGTAAAAGTCGGCGAGCTGGGAATGCAAACACTATGGTGTGATATTTTGCCAATTTGAGATGTCATTATCTGGATCCTAAAACAGCAAGAAACTGGACAAAGACAGACTATAAAAAACTGGGAGAGTATAAACAAAATTATATTTGCGATGCAAAAGTATCAGGAACAAACACACAGATATCAGATTGCCGTTAATAATTGCTTGTTTCTGCAGAGCAGCAAATGTGTGTGTATGTCTATGTGTGTGTGAGTGTGAGAAAGACAGGTCTCATCCTGTTGCCACCATCCTGACATTACTTGACATTACTGAGTGGATTGATTGGCTTTATGGTTCTCACGGTGATATATGGACAAATCTAATTTGGACATGTGACTGGATGAATTCATCTGATGTTGACACACACTCACACCGCTGCCCATGTGAAAGTTCTCCACAGCACATTTTACATGGTAGATAATTTGATCTGACATGTACAGGCATGCAAGCTGGACCTTATTGAAAGCAAATAAAAAAGCATATAAGTACTCCAATGGCCATTGTTGATTTGTTCTGACCTGTTGCCCCTATTGGCAAGACCACAGTGTTTGCATTTCATTCTGCAATGTCAAATGCATATGACAGCTACGAATATCATTCATATGGACATGGATTATTTTGCAGCACGATTACATAATAGTGTGACCCTACCTCTACCTTTGCTTTAAGAATAACTTAAATCCAGGTTAAGAAATAACCATGGTACCTTTCAACATTGGCAGTATTCATTGATTTTGCTTTTTTTTATGAGTGCAGTCTTTGTTTGATTGAACTGATTTAAAGAGTTCATACATTCAGCTTCATAAAACTCCAGTTTGTTTTCTCATATGATGAGTGTAAAACTATCGCTCCAAATGACTTTTTTTTCCCTCAGCCCCATTTATCAGGTTTCTAATCTAAGAAATTTGGATACTTTCTAAACAATAAACAAGTAAGCATATGTTTGTGTAGTTAAGAAACACAGGATATGTTGTTTTGTGAGGGAACTGGTTATATAATTTCTATTGTTTTTGACATACATGCATTTTAATAGAGACCGCATGCTGGTGACCTATATTGCTGGTGGCAAAACTGTAAACAGTGCTGTTTGCATAGAAAAAGCAACATAACAATTTGCGTCTTTGTGTCTTCTTACCCTCCATATAATCACTCAGTGTACAGTAAGTTCACATAATGAACATGTGGCACTCTTAATCCTGAATGAACAGATTATCACACAAAAGGCTGGCTAATCCTGCGCTGATGCAGAATTTGGAGCATCACTTGTTAATGTACCACAGATCTTTGTGCTAACGAGTCTACTGTACGACACTCTTACTGCTTTCTCACAACAGCGCCAAACTCGAGCCACATCACTTACAATGGCTCTCTTATTAATGTGGTTGACGTTGGCTGGCACGGCCCCCGCAGGCTGCAGAGTGATGTCTGTTGCTCTGCATTCTACCTTGTAATTAACCTGTTTACTTCAAAAATGCTTTCTAAATAAATTTCGATTTTCTTGATGTGATGTATGTGCGGTTAGTTTTATGCATTACAGCTGACTTTTGAAGAGCTTTGAGTGTAAAACGACCTTGTTAGTGCAGGGAACCTATATTTACATTAAGCTTGGAGGTGCAGGGGGCTGCGGCACCGGCCAATTAATGAACGCTAACAGCAGACGGTTACACACACACATACATAAACACACACAAGACAGCATACATAGGCAACGCACAAAGAGGAAACACATGCTAGTACGTATATACGTATGTGCGCACACACTCATGCTCACTCAAGCAAACGAGGTTAATCAAGCTAGCATAATTTAGCCCCCCTTCAGCTGAGTGCCCTCTTGTTCACTGTCTGCGGTGCTGCTGGGCTGCTTAATTCCACCTCTACCACTGTGTTTAGGCTTTACATTTCACACACTTAACTGATCCTTCTCCTGATTTTTCTTATTTATCTTACCATAAACATGGAGTCAAGTTGACTTTTTTTGCTAAAGACGAGCTTAGTTTCAAGATCTTACACATTTTATGGGCACATGAGAAGAAACTTAAGGCATTTTAATCTCAACACGCATACACAACAAGATTTGAAAACAGTGGCACATCACACACTACAGGATATTTTTAAGATTAGGGGCACCAATGTACCACCAGTCCTGCACACATGAGGATACATATTCCTGCTTCAAAAGTTTATATGTAATGGTAATTATACATTCAAAATATCCAGATTTACCTTTAAATATCAAACAGGATTGAAGAGAGACTATTTCCATAAACCCTTACATTAGATAAAAATCCAGCAAAGCAGAACATAGTCATCAACATTAGCATTTAGTAACATTCAGAGTGCCTTGCTGGTAGCGTGAAAATTCTACAGAACACATGTGCTAGTTGTGGACTGGCCTGTTTTTTAATATAATCTTTAAAAATGCTAGCATTATTAAAAAGTAATGCTGGTTATTGTGGGAGGTAAACTTGTTAGCTAGACATGCTAATTTTTGCAGCTTACAGTACGTTAGAGCAGAAACACATACTGTTAATCCATCCTTTACACTTTTACTTATTTATTTTTAGTTTCAGAGAGATTAAGAAAAAGTCAAACTCTTTAGTATAACAGTATTACTCTTCTCACTTTCCATTGCACATCACTTTGATATGCAGAAGAGTTCGAATCTTGACTGACCCGCCATGTCTTGTTAAGTTTGGAGGGGCCAAGCAACAGCCAAGTGACCTTAGACGGACATCATTATCTTACGGACAGACAATGGGATGTTCATTTGATTGTAATGAAATATAATTACAATATTCTAGGATGTCAGTTAGTGTTTAAACATTGTAATTTGAGCACCAGCTGAGCATTACGCTGCTTTTAAAACTAGATTGTGGGTTCTTTTCTGTGACCTTTAGCACAATCTCTGGCACTCATCTAAGATTCCCTCCTGCTATAAAGCTGCACCAGCTGACAGGATGGTATGGCGTCACAAAGGGCAAAAGGATGCAGGCCATACCTTATTTTATCCTCAGTGGTCATTTTTCTCCCTACTTTCCATAACATCCCCCCTGGGCCTGCAGAGAGTGGCTGTGCTGCTATATGGACCATGTGCTTGGCTCGACGTTGTGTTTCATTGTGAGTCAATCGGGTGTGAATAACAAGCATGGGCTTTCTGTATGACACAGTCAAGCATTAAGAGATGATATGCAGTAAACAAAGGATCAGAGAGTGTGAGGGACAAACTGTGCAGGACTGGTGAGGTTTACACACACTTCAAGATCACACTATAAAGCAGAAAGGTCAGAGAAGAATGGATTACCTCATGTCTGCCAGAAACCACTCTTTTGTTTTTTGTGTGTGTTTCCAGTGTTAGGGAATGCTGTCTTGTGCATTAGTGCTCTTTCTGATTCATTTGAAATGGATAGCGTTCACAAATTGTATTACTTAGAGCTAAACAGCTTAGTCAGAACTCGCATTTAAATTCATCCAGGCAGGGCCGGAGGGGTCTGAAGCAGTTTTCAGCATATGTTTTCGTGTTTTCTTCCCCCTCTGCCTAAGTCAACAGTAATTGGGCCAGTAAGTCAATGAATAGTGTCTTTATTCCATCTAGATGGCTGCAGCAAGGATCTGCTTGAAAATATCTCGTAGGTGGTCTCAAGAGCAGACTGAAGCAGCAGTGAATTACTGACCGAAACCTTGTGTTTTTTTTTATTTAAAAAGACAAGATTAGCTATGCATGAAACAGGCACCGTTCAGGTTGCCTTGAAAACTGAATTTGAAGAGAACCCTGCAGTAACAACATTAGAAAGCTGTGATGTGATTAACAGAGAGGCAGTTGGCACATAAAGTGACTTTAAAAGCTGCAGGAGATCGTGATGGTAGCAATCAGTTTAGCGAAGGTGTCAGAGTTGTAGGACACACAAAGAGGGACATAATCAAACATGATTTATGGTTTCGTGTTAGTCCTGGAGCTGGTTGGCAGGAAATGCACATCCATCAATCCAACAGCCAATCTCTTTAGTCTTGAACTAAACACTTAAAGTTGTGCATAATTTGATTGACTTTTGCAAAAAGATGTTTCCAAAACCAAATTTGCACATGATGCCTTGCCTTGTTTTGTTCTTCTGCTTTCTGACTGAAGGTTGTCCAAAAGCCAAAATGTGTATTGACTTTTTTCCAACATGGAATCATGATGTATTTGTTGAAGTTATGCATACATTAGCAATGATGGCATGAATAGAGATTTGATACTCTTAACATGATTAAGAATCCATGTTAGCGGCTCTTTCAGATTCTACTTAGCCACATTGGTTCTTTGAGCTACAAATGCTAACATCAGAAAGTTAATACCCTCAAAATAACAACGCTAACATGCTGATAATTTTCAGGTATAATGTTGACCCTGCTAATCATATTCATCCTCTGTTGACAATGAATATCTGTGCAAAACAACACACAATTTTGTCCAATACTTGTTAAGATCTTTGAGTAAGAACTGAAGTGATTAACCAACCGACAGACGTTCACATCTATAAAGTTCTGCACTAGCAGATGTGGATATGAAAGTTTTGGAACCACAAAATATCTTAATTGTCTGAGAACTGCTGGCAAGAAAATAGGAAACTGCTACCTCAGTTTTTTCTGCAACTTTCTGTCTGCTTCAAAACATTTCAGGACCGTTTAATGTAACACGCGCGACCTTGTGAATGTCTTTGTTTTGGTTGTGTGAACTGAGGTCACTCTGTGTTGTGTCCTCAGGCTAAAAGCGGGTTAAATGAGCCTGGCGAGTTGAGGGCAAGAGTCCATCTGAGGGGTCTCAGAGCTGATTATTCGTGGTCTTACACAATGCAGTATAAGTAATTAATAAAACTGCTGGGGTGAATGAGATGTTTTCATTGTTTGGGGGAAGTTTGGGTTGCAAAGTAGTGTAGTGTTCAGACTGTTCAGTCAAGCCTGTGGGTCTGGGGTGTCTCCACTCGTTCCCCTGGGGATGACCTTTGACCTTCTGGTAGCCTAAGGGGTCACCACACTTTGACCTTTGCAGTTACAAGGGTACATTCCCAGTGAGAGGCCTGAAACCCCAAGGCCATGAACACACACATTCAGGCAAACATGTGCACACACATACACTCACGGGCGTACAAGTAAACACATTCATTTTTTCACCAAGCTCTTGCGCTCCGCTGCTGAATCAGCAAAACACAAACTCCTAGATTACTTCGTTTTGATAATCTAATTTGGCTTTGAAGGTTTTTCAGTGAACATTATTAAATTTCCCCAGAGTCGCAAAGTCTGGCACGGCTTTATTAATTAGCGCAATGAGTCGCGAGTGATTTACGGTGAGAGTCTTTGGTGTCAGAGTTTAGAGGGGTGAAAATAGGTATCATTAGTCTGCGAGACGCTCTAAGTAGTGGCCAAACACACATAATGAAAGCTTTCATTAGGAATCTGGAAGGATTGGTTGTACGAGGGGATTGAGCATTTGTGTGGGTGTGTGCATGTCTGTGTTGTGGCAGCATGATATGTATTCAAGTATGCACGCATGCTTGTGTATGTGTATCGTTTTTATTTGGCTATGTTTGGCTCCCAGGGTTACTGTATTTGGCTTCGAGCGACATGTCTCATCCAAACAGATCTGTTTTCTCACATGTGCATGGAATTTTCTCTTTCCCGTCTTCTCTTTCGCTTTTTTCAAACCTCCAAAAGTGCTGACTGTCTAAGTGAAATCCCAGTGTTTAGAAGAGTCATTCTTCCTCCTCTCACATGATCTTTTTCTTCCTCTTACCATTATCTTTTACTTTCGTACAACCCCTTTCACAGATGCAATATTACCATTAAATCTTGCCAGAGATCATAACACAAATGTCCAAATCAAGTCCAAATATGTGTAGAACTGATATTAACACAAAAACAGTCATCATTACAGATAAGTGTTGCTCTCTGCCATCTTGTAATGCCTCCTGCATACTCTATTGGGTCCATGCTAACATTAGCATTCCAATCACAGCACCCTTGAGCTCAATGACAACCTCATAGAGCTGCTGCCGTGGCTGTAGACTCAGTGCTGTCATGCAAATGTAAGGTATGTTACACAGTTAGATTAACCTAAAGCAGTACAGTTGTACTTGATTGGATCAAAGAACAATTAACATTTTAAATTTGATTTGATTTTGGGAAAAGTCAAAGTTGAAACACTTAACTAACCTTGTAAACAGGGTTAAGGAATCCAGCACATCCTGTTCACTCGTCATGTTTTCACAGGCCGCCAGCCTCATGAATGAAAATCCACTGACCTCTTCACCAACTCTCCTCTGCAAGATGTGAATTTATGCTTCACAGTAACACTGAAATGTTAAAGTGAGCAATGTTTTCTGCACACATGTGTGCTGCTGAGCTGCCAGTGGATGAAACTACACTAAGTCTGACAAATCTCAGCAAACACTCTTTTTGCACACACATGCACACACATGCACACACACACACACACACACTTACTGCCAGTGTAAAGCAGCCAATTAGCTACAGACAACACCAGTTCATCATTAACACATTGAGTCTCTCGGTGAGTGTGTTTGTGTGTAGACAGAGGGATCTCTAACCTTATGTAATCTGTGTATATCCTGTAGGCTTGTCATCTGTTGGTAAATTAATCATTAAGTCCTCCTGCTGCGTCGAACCATCTCTGGCCTCTCCCTTTTTTCAAGCTGTGCTTCAAGCTGTTCTTTTATATAACATTAAATCCAGTGCGAAAAATGAAATAAAATTAAATCTCTGCTTTGCATACAATTACTGTCGCAGCAATTACTTCTCGGATCAGGTTGCTCCTGCTCTCACACTTTAATTCCTCTCTTTGTTGATTGTTAAAAAAAAAAAAACATGCTGATTGAAGTGTATTTTGCACTCACTGTGAGTCAAACAGCAATTACACACCACTCAAGGAAATTAACCAAAATAAGACCTACACCAAAGGTTCCAGGAGATGGAATTGCATTTGGGATAAAATTAAGAGCACATCCACAGGGGCATCTTTTGTGATGCTCCGGTCCCTGGAGACTCATTGATCTCAGCAGCAGGTTTTATCTCGGTTCCTGTCTTCCCTGCTGGTGCATGCAGATGGTTCTTGTTCCTTCAACCAGCTTAAAAGGTTCTTTAAAAAGCACCTTTGTGCTTTAGCAAAATGTATTTTTGGTATCAGTTCTTGTCCTTTCTTTGAGTGTAAGTACTTTTTTTCTCTCTTTTAAAAGACACACACACAAACACACACACACACACACACACACACACACCACACACACACACACACACACACACACACACACACACACACACACAC
>JAQMCX010000037.1:2895887-2932264 GCA_029814765.1 Acanthurus leucopareius | reverse complement strand
CACACACACACACACACACACACACACACACACACACACACACACACACACACACACAAACACACACACACACACTCTGTGGGAGTTGGCTGCCTTGGTGGCGGAGTGTGTGTGATGCCAAGGCAGCAGCCTGGTGCGGCAGTGGCGGTGATTCATAGCTAGCAAGAACACAGTGAGGAGCCATGGCACCCAGTCAGTACAGCACACACACTCACACACACACACACACACACACACACACACACACACACACAGACACACACACACACACACATACACACAAACTCCAGGAGTCCAGACAGGGAAGAAACCAGGTGCAGTGCAGATGAAGCAGCTTCTTTGATTCAAGTTCGAGTCAGTGCTTTGAATAGATGAGTTTTCCCTCTCCATCACTATGTCTCTGTCTAGTTGTATATTTCTCTCTTTCCTCAGTGTGTATTTATTTCTTCTTCATCTTCATTGCTCTCTTTCGAGTTACATGATTTTTCGGCCCACTCAAACACTTGGCCTTCGTACCGTCAAACAACACATTCTTGCAGAAAAGTCGGGCACGCGATCAAACAAACAAACAGACTCAGCAGAAGACAGCATTAAGACTCCTGCTGATCACTTTGTTTACATACTTGAGAAGATGGCGATGCCGTGCCTGGTTGAAAAGATCTATGGTGGTGCAACACATGCTGACGTCTGTGCGCCTGCATGTGAACATCAGCATCCACGGCCTGAGTTTGCATTAAAAGCCCCTATTAATGATCGAGAGATGCGATTAGATGGACGAATTGATTACTTTTCTCTTCTCTTTGGGTGCTAACCTGAAAAATCAGCTGAGGGGAGCATAGCAGGTTAGCACAGCATAGCATGGCACGGCTCTGGTGGCTTTCTGCTTCAGTGGACTGAAATGCAGCGTGTAGAGTAGCAACGCAGATCAGGTATAATGGGAGTGACCTCAGAGCAAATGAAGAACTTAAGAACAAAACAACAAAATCAAGTCATTTGAAATTTATGAGTCTCGGTCTAATTACTGGGTTAAAGTTGAAATAAACTGCCAAGAGACATCGGAAAATACTGTATTTATAGTAAGTAATTAAACAATTAATGAGCATTTTCAACTGGACTGACCGCAAATAACAAATGGTAAATCAGAATTTATGAACATTAACAAGCAGACAGGGCAGACAAATGGTGAGGTCATGAGTTCACTCTATACAGCTTCCCATTTGTTGCCATTACAAGCCAAGTATTCACTCTCAGTTTGAGCTGTTCTGACTGTTTTGTCTCGTTGTAAATCACTCTAATGAGAGTGTTTGCAAAGCGTCCATGGCACAAATGCAAACAGAGCGATATATATAACGTCATCCGACAAGATGGCGCGTCATTTTAACTCTGTGTTCCTTGTGCTGCAGCGCCATGGTTGTAAACAACATATGGGTTCCCGAGGGTGGCATCTTTATTGCGGATAGTTTGTCAGGAGGTGCACTATGGGATTGAGTGTGAATGCAAAAAAAAACTGTTTTCTCTAATTCTCTCACTCCATTTCTTCTCTACACACACCTGCGCTCACCTGTGAGTGTGTTATTCCACACCCAGCTGTATTCCCAGGAGAGCTCAAGCAGGTGTAATGTTACATCACTGACACACTTACCATTAGCCACAGCTCATTAAGGTAAACTGGTGCTTCTCTGCTAGCTTATCACTGTTTGGGAAGTTCTCCTGTTTCTTTGCTGTGATGTTATTACTTGACTGAAAGCTGAGCTGTGAATGTTATTGACTTGTTAAACTGTAGTACAAAGATGTTAATGTTTTTTTGACACAGGCAGCTGGAGTACAGACTTCTAATTTGCATGTTGTACTAAATAAAATCTAATTTTTAGCTTGACGTGTGATATGGGAGGAGATAATTAACACCAGGATTTGTTCTATCATACTAATAGAAACACAGACTATATAAGAGAGAGCCAAAGAATGAAAATGAAGGAGATGCTTCAGTTTTCTCCATTAGTAATGTAATATAGACAGAAAAAATAAAAGTTCCTGTTGCACAAAACAGGTAGACATAGTGCCATCCATCTTTATATGCGCCAGAAAAAAAAGAAAACTGTAGCAGTTTGATGTAAAAGCCTACAAAGCTGTGACAAAAGAAACCAGAGATGTACTGTCATTTTTTCCTCTTTTCGATTTCAATTCCAATATTTGAGCTTTGTGTACCAGCCAATACCTATTGCTGAATCTGTATTTTGCACCAACCATCCTGACCCCCCCTCTCTGCCAAGTGTTCCACTGTTTACTTGTTTCAATTCATTATTTGTTGACATGTCTCTCCAGCGGTCTCCAAACTAAAACAAATCCTTGTTCATTTATTGCACTTGGCAAAAAAAAAAAAAAAAAAGATTCAGAGTGTGATTATGAGAGTGTCCGGACTTGGCTCAGCGCTGCTTTCAATACTTCTGAGAGATGTATGAGAGACGAAGCAACTGAGGGGGTGGGGGTGAAGTGTTAGAGACAGAATGATAGATGGACCAGGCATTGAGGAGGCATGTTCAGTGGACACGAGCCAACATTTCTGTTGGAGGGGCAAAACCCAACAGGGAGAGCTTTCTCACATCCTCCCCCTGGAGAGTTTCAACTCCTCCTCTCCACTCTGTATGTCCCACCCAAAATCCCCCATCCCTCATAGACCCCCTCTCTCCTTCTCTTTTTATAGGTCTCCCTTCCCCTGATATCCCTCCATCTGTCTCCCCTCTTCCTTTCCTTCTCATTGCTCTTCTCCCTCTCTCCTCCACTCTTTCACGGAGGTGATGACAGAACTTCCCTGGCACGTGTTGCACAGATGAACCTCCAGAGCCTCTAGACACACACCAACATGCAAGCACGCCCATACACAGAACACATGCTGAATGGATTAATTCAACTTTACCATTCCACCTGGCCTGAGGAGACGCTGATGGAAAAGTGAAGCCTGCATCCCGTCTATTTATGACTTACAATGCAAGATTTCTTACTGCCTTAATATGAAATTCCATTTTCCTTGTACTATGCATGGCGAAAAAATAGAAAGAAATAGTCTAAAATACTCAGGAAAAAAACCTTTTGTTTTATTGCTGTGTTAAATAAGAACATCAGTACTACTCTGCTGTCTGTGTAGTATATATAAAGCTTCAGCCAGTAGACTCTTAGCTCAGCTTAGCTTAGCACTGGAGGTAGAAGGACAACATAAAAAAGACCACAAAGTGAATGAAACCACAAACAAAATGTAATGTGTTTATTTGTGAGCTTTAGAGGCTCTTATTTAATGTATATTTGTGCAGAACCAGGCTTGCTGTTTTTCCTGATTGCAGTACTGTTTATGCTAAGCTAGGCTAGGATTTTAGCACTTGTGTTTTTCCTTCCACGTAACAGCTGAGACAGAGTTTGTTCAGATCTGACATAAGACTTTGTCCCAGTAGTGTCATGATAAGAGACAACTACTCTCTGCTTTTGTGTTGCCTCACAGAATCATGGGATATCATGCAAACTAAAGAGTATTTATCATGATTAATTATCAAATATTACATGCATTTGCATTTTTCCTGTGGCGTAAATGCAGCCAATTTGAAAGATGCACGACTGTGGATGCATCTGCAGCTAGAAAAGATGACTAACCTCAATCAGTAAACTAGATAATTCTCTATTGAGTGGGAAGTGAGATGAAAAAAATGGAAACACATTAAGGTTTTTTTCCTTCAGGGATGCATTGGCATTCACAAAACACAACATATGTGTTGACTTGTGATTGTGTCCTGAGAGAGCTGATCACAGCCTGTTTGTGCTTGTAAAGACTCAAAGCTTCATCCATTTATCTGCCAAGTGTGGCCAGAGTCAAAGTAGCTTTAAAGCTCAAGTTTGACTCTGGCCATATTGAAGCAAGTTAATGCTCACACATCTGTTTTGAGCTCTTTTCTGCCTTATTCAATTTTATGATTAATTGATCTTGGAGAATTTGTGTCCTCTTGTGTTAATAACATTGAGCAGATGAGAAAAATAGTTCTTTGAGTATTTTTTTTTTTGCTGGTTTATCTGGATTACATCTTGGAATGAGTACCTACCCTGAGCAATAAAAGGTTGAATTCAAAACAGCACGCAGCCACTGGAAACTTTTATTAGATTTGCTGTCATCAAGCAACTGAAAACAACAATGCAAAAATTTCTCAGAAAAAAATGTGAAACAGATGGCAATTTAAGCTGGTGAGCAACAGACATGATGGTGCAAGAAGAGATGCATCGAGCTAACTCACTGAACTTCAAACTCTAAATATTAAATCAATATGATTTGGTGCAGGGCTCTGTGAAATTGCCAGACACATTTTTTGTTGTCAGAAAGTGTTTTGTTTCTTTTCAAAGAAAATAACGACCACATTATCTGGCCAAAATCTGCACTTGTTTTCTGTCTTGAGCTCGTGGGAGCCTGTTTTTCTGTTGCCTGCAAGCATTAGTTAAGTCCATACAGTACACAGTGGGTGTAGTTTGATAGGAAGGCATAAAACACAGCATTGCATTATCACTCTCTATATAACAAGCTATATGTTATGAGGGCTGGGTTGCTGATTACTGACTGTGTATACACTTTCTGTGCATTTATCATCTGAAACATAACACAGCCATGGCTTTCTGCGAATGTGTGTGGGGTAAGAGCTCTCGTTCCTGCATCAGAGAGACTGTCCATGTGTGTAACATGTGTTTCTCATTGGGTTTCATTGAGTTTCATTTGCGTATCTGAGCCAGGTTCTCACCTCTAAAGCCTCTGGGTTTATGTGCAAAGGGAGATATGAGGCAGGTTTGAGAAACAGATTGTTCTAAGGTTTCAGATGCAAAGAGGAGAAGTGCACTGCTTTGACCACATAGATGACAGAATGAATGACATGGAATAGGGATGTTGGAGGAGTACCCATTATGTTTTGACCACCCACTGCAGGTTTTTTGACTTAGAGGAACAGGAACATTTTGGGTAACACTTATTAGCTTCTCTGTTAAGAGCTAGCGGAGAAGATTGATACCAGTCTTATCTCTGTACCCAAAGGCTAACATTTCTGTGAGAAGCAGGTTAAATTAGCAAAAAAAATAGAAAATTTAAATGGAAAAAACAGCTTGCCTGGATTCAGCTATATACTAATTGAAATGTTCTCTTGTTTATTTAATCTTAACAAAACCAAAGCTTAATAAAAACACATTGTGGCTTTGTGAAGTTAAGCACCAGGCTGGCTGTTCCTCCTCTGTTTCCAGTCTAAGTGCTAACCGGGTGAGATTTCCCAAAATGTCAAAACTAATCCTTTAACATCTTGTGGGTGGAAACAAAAAGTTAAAGCTACAATTCTAATGGTCCCTTTAGGCACCTTCTCTTGACTGATGTAACAAAATGAAAGCAAATAAAACAGTCGGCAACTTCCTCTTTAAGTCCTTGACAGTGTTGCCAAGTAGATGCCAAATTGTTTGAAAGTTGTTTGGCTTGGTGTGTAACCTCTAAAAGAAACAAGTTAATTGCAAAATGGCGAAACTGGACGACTTGAGAACGAGACTGGGCTTTCAACCATCTTCCTTCAGAAGTTACATCGCATTTCTTTAAGTAGCCTTTTTGGAATTGAATACTTTATCTGTGAGAGAAAGACAGCATCTCATGAGACATTTCAGTTAGGAAAATACTGTAAGTTGTAAAATCTTTGGAGGTTTCCTACTATTTTATCTGTCTTTGACACGTTGTGGTCTGGGGACTGAAGGGAGGGTTTGACATATTTGGCTGCAGTTGTAACAACGGCAGGAATATTCATTTCTGGACTGTCAAAGACATTTGTTCTCCCTTGCCTCCCAAGGCGGGAGTGCAATCCAAGGTCTTTCTTCCCCTTTCCTTTTTCTTTCCTTCCCTCTGTATACTCCCTCCCTCCTTACTCACTTTCTTTCACCATCTCTCTAACCTCCACTCTTGCCCTTGGCTGACATATCCTTTAGATTTTGTGTGTGTGTGTGTGCGCATACATGAGTGTGTCTCTGTCAGATACATGCCTCAGTATGGTCCAGGAGCTCGCTGCTGTCACACACTTCCTCCTTGAGGCCAGAACCCTGAGGAGAGGAAGGAGGGTTGGCTCGCTACTTGTAGATACTTTTGAAAAAATGCACAAAAAGGTGAACAGAAAGGTGAAACTTCAGCTTATGCACACTATACACACATAAAACACACAATATTCAACATGAGGCTCTGATGAGAGCGAGTAGCTGATGAATGTTGAAGATTGGTGATGTGATATCATGCACAGTTGACAGGTTACTTCCTTTATTAGACTGAAACATACCAGTGAGGCCCCCTCTGTCATTCTATCTGCTAGGTGGAGCATGTATGTATGTGTGTGTGTGTGTGTGTGTGTATGTGTGTGTGTGTTTTTTCAACTCGCCTAAATGTCTTATGTTTGCTTTTTAGCTTGACTCAGTAAGCGCTAATCCAAAAGGCTCGTTTGTTAAAACCGCCTCTCTCACACACGCTCACAGAAACATACACAGAGTCTACTGTCTACTTGAACAAGCTTCTTCTCATAAACGTTGTTGAAACAAATCAATCATACAACTGACAGATAAGTCAATTTGTATTTTAATGAGTAATCATCCCACTCTTCGTAGTTTAGATGTCTCACATACCTCGCTTTACGTTTGATGATCTACTTACTTCGGAGGAGCTGTCATGTGGGCCATCTTTAATAATGGTGATGCATACTCTAGCTAGTAGCCATCTTTAGCTTGTTAGCTCAGTTAGCTATAGGGCTGGGGGCCTTATTATCTTATCAGCTTGCCTGACCTGGCAGCTTTGTTTTTATATTGTGGGCGACAGAACCAGGCTCAGCAGCCTCCCAGAGAGCACAGCCGTTTAGTTTCCATCAAGTCTGGATGAGTTAAAAAGACAATTAGCTTGCTAACCAGGTAGCCCTGGCCAGTTCTGTCTCAAGCCTAACATAAGTAGATAATTCAATGACTGAACCGAGGGACGAAATAGAATTGTTACATCTTCTCTTTTGATGGTTTTGGACATTCTGGCCACATTTCAAACATTGCTCCTTTCAAGTTAAGCTAAAATCCATGGTATTTTCATGAATATATTGTTATCAAAATGTACTTTCCTGTGCTACTGTATTTTCACATCAGTAAGTGATATATTCACCTCACATGGTCAATAAACTGTAACCTAACAAATACAGCAAAAGTCAAATCTGCTATTAGTAAAGTTACATCTGTAGGTTTAAACTACAACTAATGTTACATCTATTTAAAATACTTTCCTTTTTTACTGCCTTGAGATGTGGTCATATATGGTGGTCTTTGGTGGGCAGAGAAGGCTTAAAGATTAGACAATGTCATAGAGGAGAAGTTTACCATTAACTCAAAGAATGAGGTAATCACTTTAAGATCTGTGGACAGAGAAGTAGAGGAATGTTTCTATATATGGTCACAGATTTGAGCAACAGAGCAGCAAAACAAATGTATTTATAGTACTGTCACGTCAATACCAAGTTGCCAAAAAATTGTAAATCACAATACATATAAAGGGGATAGTGATGTATGCATGATGCAATGTGGATTTCTGGTGTGATGCACCATGCTGTATAAAGTAATTTTACTCTCTCTTCTTTAACTCAGATTTAAAGTTTGGTTCATTTATTGACCCCTTATGATTTAGACATTATTCACAAATGATGACAAATATCATGGTGTATAATAGTCTCTGCATGATAGGTTAGCTTTGTCTCTTGGTCGTTGTCTGGTCCCTTTGGTTGTTGAAGGTTAACCTCAAACACAATCAGTGGAAATTAGTGCTCCTGTGACGTACTGTGAGGACCTGAACCCTAAATCTTCAGTTACAGGATTAACGCTGCTGCTGCTGCAGAGTTTGGGGTTTCACTGTCTTACAGTACAGCCCTGAGGGGTAAACTCCACTCCAGAGACACAGTCAGGTGTTACATTGCAGATGTGGATGGGGTTTCTCTGTAGACCAAACATTAGCTTAACCCTCTTTGAATTTTAAATACATGTTTGAGTTAAAGGTCCGGACCTCCCAGGCAGTTACTGGAGGCTACACCAGGCCTCTTTCTTTTTAGATAAAACTGTATGTATAGAATCTTCAGTTAAAAATGGTTTAAAATGATTGGTGACTTTGACTCAAATAAGCTTTATTTTTTCACAGATTATACCTCTGCTACGAATGCACAAGGTTTCACGACATCACGTTCTTTTGAGGCTCAATTCAGAGAGCCAACACAATTGGCTAAATATGTTTCCTGGTTCAACTAATGACACACAAACGAGGGAAAAGGCAGAAATGTGAATCAAAATGGCAGAACATAAAAAGGTTTGGTCCCCATATCGTGCTTTTCCGTTCAATGGTCAGTTTTATTTATGTATCCTAAAGTAACTAACCACAAATTTGCCTTAAAGGGCTGTACAATCAGTACAACATATGAAATCTATAGATCCTTGACTTGGATAAGGAATGACGCCATTGAAAAAAAATCTCTTCTGGGGAGGAAAAGGACAAAAATGACTTGATTCAGTGGAATAAAAGCATTACCAAGATGTCTTAACTTTTAAACTAATTGCAAACACAAAAGAATACTTTTACCTCTTTAGTAACAAATGCTTTTGCACTAAATCCAAAACCAGATGATTAAAGCAAACTCAAAAAGGCATTTATACACGAATCAGTGATAGTAGGCACTTCCAGGTTCCCAACCATTCTTAAGGGCTGGCATTTAAATCCTTTGTGTAAGTCAAGTGTGGTTCTTTTGGCCTGGCACTGACTGACGTGTCCAGTAATTGTGTTCAGGAGTTTGGACGTAACAGGAAGCCACAGGCAGCGATGTGGCGACTTCTATGCACTCGAGCTGAGTTTAACGACCACCCAACCTAATATGGTCAAAGCCTCAAGAGTTAAACAGCCAGACTCTCAGGGGTTCAAGTGCCTGATAAAGTGCTCAGGTATGCCAGCTATGGTAGCTAAACCGCTGGAGGTCCTGCACAGGTTGGAGGTAGCACGCCGGATGTCCTTAGTGTCCTTAGCCTAATTAGGGCAGTTTGAGAAGTATCACCATAGGAGTTGTTATTGAGTGTGTGTGTGTGTGTGTGTGTGTGTGTGTGTGTGTGTGTGTGTGTGTGTGTGTGTGGAGGGACTGGATGTGCCTTGAGCAACGAACAGCACATCCACTTAATGGGATTAACATTTAACCAGTGCACTCACTCGCTGTCACACACCTGTCTAAGAAAAACACCACACCAGCGTGTCAGGAAACTGTGTGCATTGTGTGAGTGTGTGTGCATGTCTGTGTGTGTGTGTGTGGGTGTGTGTGTCTGTCTGTAGGGGGGCACCGACTGTTGATTTACTTCATTCAACAGTTACCACTGAGAGGTGGCAGGAATTCCAGAAATGAGGAAAGATTGTGTTCCACATGGAGCCCTTCCTCTCATAAAAATACCTGAATTAGTTGAATTAGTTGGCTAAGCCTCTCTTGTGTCATACCTCATCTCACCCTTAAAAGTCCACTTGTCATTCTGAGTTATTTTTTTCCTCTTTGAAATGACTTATGTTGTGCAGGCAGGTAGGGGTGAGGTACTGCTCTAAGTTACACTTGGAAAGGGCATTGGACTACTGAAAGAAACTGATTTTCTACATGTGTTTATTTTCTTTTTTTGCAAAGAGTTTGATGAAGAGATACTACAATGTCTCTGCGGTAAAAATTGAGCTATTGCTCGCAGCCATTTGGCTTAGCATTTAAGTAAAAGCAGGGGGAAATAGCTGGCTCTGCCCATCGGTCATAAACTCTGCCTACTAGCTCCTCTAAAGCTCAACATTTAATATTTTCTTTTTTTCATTCACAGAAAGTCTAAAACCGATAAAGGAAAAAAAACAAACAACACCAGCCATGTTTTCTACTAACTCTCAACAAGAAAGCAAATTTTCAACTTCATTCACTCAAAATTCACTGATGGCATGTTAAGGAGTTTAGGAAGAATAAACACAATGTAGGCTAATAATTGTACTATAGCTGTAAGCTAGCAGCTAACTGACAGAACAGCCATGGAAATACACCTTTGTGTGCCTTTATTTTTATGCTGAGCTGAGCTGAAGTTATTTCAGTTTTTTCGCTCCAGTTTCTTTTCTCTGTCCTTGTCCATACCTTTAAAAACCAAGACCACGAAAGCTTTGCTTATATTCACCAAAGCCAAATGAGGCTAATGCTATTTTTTTTTCTCCCATTCTCTTAATTTGTCTTGGGAGGTACTACAAGCAGTTCTGCTTTAGCTAAAGCCCACATAACTTCTTAAAGCTTCTCTTTCTTTAATGTGACTGTCAAAACTACAACTCTGATTCTGAAAAAGTTTCTACACTTTGTAGAAAATCAATAAACACAGAAGCAAATCATTGCCAAACAAATTGTGTTTAGTGATAACAGTTTTTCAAAGTGTTCCCAAGCATCCCTTCCTCACCCCTCCCTTGTTTGTGAATGACTGAGCCTCCCACAGGTGCTCCTTTAATACACAATCATGACACCATCACCTGTTACCAATTGACCTTTCTACCTGTGGAGTTCACCTGTGAGCTTTACACAACTTTCCCCAGCCTTTTGTGTACCAACTTTTTCTAAACATGATGCTGACATCAAATTTAAACAAGCATATATTTAAAATAAACATGAAGTCGATAAGGTTAAAAAATAAAATATATCGTGTTTTTAAGTTTTAAAAAAATTATAATGCATGAAAAAGGATTAGCTGGTTATTACATTGGGTTTTATGTTTTTTTACAACATCAAGATTTTTTTGAATTGGTACAAAAGTTCCTTCTTAAAAAAAAAAAAAAATCTGTATGTATAGAGACAATGTCATGCAGCAGCCACTATGGATCCTTCAGCTAAATGTAACTTAACCTCCCTGTCCTGATGACAGTGCAGTGATAAGTGTGCTAACACCCCTCACTCTGACAGAGATGACACAGACAGATAGACTGATGACATGGGAGAAAGACGATTGACCACAGGTAGATTAATGTGATGAGTGACAGTGACCAGCTATGTATCATTTATAACATATTCTAGTTCAAAAAGTGAAGAAAAGGATCATACTTTTGTAGACCTTATTAGGGAATTGTTTTCACCTCTCTCTTAAGGAGAACACTCAGCTCTGAGTTTATTTTTAGTGAGACGATCAGAGGATGATTCAGACAACATTCCTGTTCACTGTCTCTTCCAGATGATGTTTTGGGGACGACCGGACGGTTAAGAAAAGCAGCCCAGATCCTCACAGTTTGATTGGCACTTTTCCTTTAGGCCAAATCTGGAACCACTTATCTCATTCTCACAACAGAGGTTGGAGGTTTTGGAGCTGGGTTATACAGGGTCACAGAGAGAAGGAGCACGAAGGGTCATGACCAGGAAGAGAAAAAGATTTTTCTTGTGCATATTGATGATGATCCCAAACCATTTTTACCAGCTAGCTAAAACTGAGCCAACATCAAAATTCTCTATTGCCAAATATCTGGATTTACAGCACTTTTGGGTGTAGCTTTTTGTTGTTTTTCCAGCTGGTTGTTATCTTATCTGTGTGACATAGGAATTAAATGCCACTTTTATGTGGAACTTCATCACTTTAACGACACAGTGTGTGGTTTTGCAGTGTTTTTAATGACTGGATATCCCCTTTCAGACCAGTCATTAAATCATATACCATATTAGTTTCAGAGTTTCACTTTCTCCGCTGTCCTGTATACTGGAGTTAACATTACAACATTTATCATGAACAGAGACGTGAATCATGACTGTGTTTTCCTGATTAAACAAACTAAACAAATCCGGAATACTAACCAGGCCAGTGCATGACAGATGATCCTGGTGTGGTTCAGGTAAGATGCCCTTTACTGTCTCCGACAACAAATGCACTGATGGAAAGATAACCTTCCTATGCAACAGTTAGTCATTCATTACTCATGACATCCAAGCTGCCGTCACAAAGCATGCGGTCCCACATCAATCAGGATTGTTTTCAAAGCAGCGTTCCATAAAGAAAAAGAAAGAGAGAGGGAGAAAGGGACATGGATAAAAAGGCAGGATCAGAGATGTACAACGTGCTGCGCTTGCCTCTGACACTTTCATCAACCATGCTGTGATTCTACGCACCAGAAGGTTACAGAGGGCAGGATTTACTGACCCAGAGGCCCCTTTTGTGCTCACCATGCTGCACTGATCCTCAGCTTCCTCTCCGGCTGCATGTGTAGGACTATAGGCTTACCTTTTATACGCCTCTCCCTCTCTCTCTCTCCCTCTCTGTCTGCTGTAAATAGGCTTAATGTTACAGATGTCTGTGTGCGAGCACAAAGAGCCGAGGTAAAGCACAGAGGCCGGCTCTATTCTGCAGGGAGGCGAGCAGAACAGGTGGAAAGAGAGCAATCGGGACACAGAAGATGATCGGATTACCTGTTAAAAACACACACGTAGCTCCTGAACTTTTTAAGTGGGTAGCTTTAGATGTCTGTGTGTGACATGACACACAACAGGTGAACTAAATGATGAGAATAGTTAAGTAGAACAGTTTTTAAGAGTTAATATGGATTTTTTCTGCTTTATTTACTGAGTTTTTGCCTCTTTTGCTCCACTTCAGCAGCCGTAAATGAAATATTTGTTCATATCTGTTGCTAGGGTTTCAATCCAATAAGAGCCATACCACTTTTTTTTATTATAGTGTTAGATGATCTATGACTTGCTGCTTACTGTACTGTTTATTGTAAGTCACTCTGTATAAAAGTTAAAAGTCCCAAAACGTGAAAGTGAAGTTGTAAATCAAGCTGTCAGATGCTGTCAGAGCAGCAGCCAGCAGGGTGAACGAGGGCGTCCGTGGGTCCCTCGCTGTGTGGGCCGGCCAACTGGCTGGCAGGGACAATAAGCTATACTGTTTGACCTGGTCTGCCTCTCTCGCTGCCAGGTTCACGGACATTCAAACGACTCCCTTCACTCCCCTGACTCCACCGCAGAGGCTGAAAAAAATTTCAATCCAAGCGCTCCACTCCACAAATCAGGATCTGCTGCCTTTTGAAAGTCTTTATTACTTGATGTTCATCCAACTCTGAGTCCACAAGAGTGACTTTTTGATAAACATACCCTAAATTATATGTCATCAGGAAAGTTTTGTTCATTCTCTTTTCATTAAATGTTGACCCTGGCCTAATGAAATGTCAAAGGCTTTTTTCTGACTGGCTTTATTACTATGGTCACCTTGTTTTTTTTTTCTTATGATACTACTACTGTGTATATTTTAGCATACATGATGTAGTTCTTAAAATTGCATATTTGAAATAATGCTCTGGTGGGTTTATTATTGATCCATCAGTGGCTCTTAACCTCTCCCTGTGACTCCATCTTTTGCAAGCAGCACTGGATAAACACACTATCTTTTAATCTAATATTCAATCTGCAAATAATAATGCTGCAGAGTAACAAAACCTAAATTGAGTATTTTCTTCCTTAATAAAACATTGTCAAGATGCAAATGTAGCTGC
Organism: Acanthurus leucopareius; assembly: GCA_029814765.1. NCBI lineage: Eukaryota > Metazoa > Chordata > Actinopteri > Acanthuriformes > Acanthuridae > Acanthurus > Acanthurus leucopareius. The sequence continues at coordinate 2,918,712 of JAQMCX010000037.1, read as the reverse complement.
ATGGAACACAAAGTTTTCTTGCTACATTTACATTGAACTCAGTTGTGAGATAGACTGTTTTTAACTCAACTTTCTTGCTGGCAGTAACACCAGTTTCTTTCCTACTTTTAAAAAAAACTTTTTCTTTTGCTCAAGTTTCTCTATTGCGCACCCAACCAGCAATGTCTCCATATTTCCCTGGGTGAGCAGCCCAATGATGTTCAAAGACAGAGTAGGAAAAAAAGTTTTACACTTTCCAGTTGTTGAGAGCATTGTTTCAGGAAATCTGGGTCACAGGTTGAAACATGAAATGAGTTTTTTGGGGTTATTTATGAAGAAATATGACTCAGTAAACAGTGGGAACGGGACAAAAGTATTTTTCAGTCTCGAAAAATTTGCAGGAGTCACTGCCTCCCTATCTTACAGCTGCACACTCCCTCCTGAGCAACCACTTCCTACTGCACTCTGACCGCTGGAGCACTGGGTTGTTTAGCATCTTAGTTAAGCTGACGGAGATAAAAACTAATGCTGCTCCTTTTTCCAAGAAGAGAGCTTGTGAACATCTGATACTCACTCACTTGTATTTTAATTAAAAGCTCAATGAGTTTGCATGTAAATTAAGCCACTTTGGATTTTTGATATACTACTGCACAGACATGGTTTGACATATTAGACGGAGCTTACAGAAAGTCTGTTCTACACCCATGGGTATAACATGCTGCACAGTACGTAGCACCTCCTTACATCAGGACAGGGTGTCAGCTTTGACTTTCAGGGGGCTACTGTGAGGTGCCTGCATAGAGCATGAGAACATGTAGTGTGACATAAGTACCACAGACAGGAAAGGAAACTGTCATCTTCACTGACCTTCATTACCATAATAATCTAATATAAGTCAGTCTAATACTGTGTCAGTCTACTCTGGTCCTATTTCAATCAAGTGTTCCTGGTAAAACTCTTGTGTATTGTTAATAAAGAAGAAGTGAACCCAGTGGACATTTTATTACATAATTGCAGCTGTAATCCTCTGGGCACATAGGTCAGTGGTCACTAATGAGTTTACAATGAGCTACATTATACTTTATAGTGTTTTTGACGCATGAATTGTAATTGAACATAAGAATTATATTGAAAAATAGACCGCATGGACTTCATTTTGCTTTTAAAATCCACCCATAAAGTAAATGGATGTATACAGTAAGCTGTCTGCCTGTAAGCGAGAAGGAGAGGGAGGCGTGTGTGTGTGTGTGTGTGTGTGTGTGTGTGAAGGGGGGTATGTTTAAGCCAATAGGCGCAGAGCAGCGCTAATGTCATTTCTCGACACCAAAAACTTGGTGTCAGAGCTGCGCAGCGCTCAGCCCTGGTGAACGTCTCAGTCCCTCCGTCCATATCCATGACCATGCACTAAAAGACTACAATCATCGAGCTGATTCGGGACACACAGACACACAAAAAAACGGCACCGAGTTGTGTTCGTTGCTTGCCTTGCAGCCCGGATGCCTCCAGAGTCGTGATTTTACTCTGATAAACGGAATATTCAACCCGGACCCCGGACCAAGTTTTCTGAGAGGTGAGACTCATGTTTTTGGCTCAGAACTAATCAGGCTACAGTCATTTTCTTGTTTTCATGTTGAAGCTTCTCTGTTTTGGTGTGTTTGGGTGCTGGCAGGTTCAATAAATTTATGTTGATAAGGGAAAATACTGCAGCGTAAGACTGGAGAGGCTTGTTTCAGGCTTCATCTGCTGGAAATCATCATGCACCAACAAGGATAAAAGATGGAAATGATTTGTCTCTCCATGACTTCATGACCAGACACATCAAAGCCAGAGGAAAAAGTTAGTTGAGGTTCTCTAAAACATTTTTTCCCCGAAGAATGAGTGAAAAAAAGTGAAACTTTAGGCTGGGTTGGAAGGGTTTTCAAGCTTGTAGAGAGAATGCGCGTAAAGACGCACTTAATGAGGGGTTGCGTTTTGGTTTCCAGATGTGTGAACTCAGCTGTTGCTTGTCACTCAGGTGGTCTCTCTCGGTCAGTCTACGAGCTCTCTCACTTCTTATTTTTCATGCGGCTCTTGATCTCTTCAGAATCACATCAGTGTTGACAGACCACAGTCCAGATCCACAGAAACATGACAAAGAAGGGAAGCCACATCACTTCAGCCACACAAAACAATGGACCAAGGAGGGCTTTTTCTTATATTTAAATTATACTTCAAACTTGAATCTACTTTTAAAACAAACTTTGAAGTGTTGGCCTTGATCTTTTTCACATTGTTTCAAGCTTATGTGAGCGTGATTCTCTCCATATGATTTCTCTAATCTGCCTTGATCTGAGGTATTGACTTTTGTCTCAGATGACACAGAAATGTATTTAAAGAACATAAAGGAAAATGTTTTTAAGCATTGAATATGAATCCTAGAGTGTGGACTTTTCAGATGGACTTTTCAGTGCTGTGTTATCTGTATTGAAGCCAGTGGTGGCACCTAGTGGTGGAAAAGATTTGTAAAGATGCTGCAGTGAGAGCAGCAGGCTTGTAGATCATCTGAGTCTGAGGTATAAACTTGAAGAAAGCTTGTTTGATAAAATCTGATCTGAAAATTTGATTTTGAAATAATTCAGTTTGCAAGTATATCTCCCCGGGCAGTGCTGCCGTGAAGGCTTGGCCTCTGTATTTGAAGTTAGCTGATCCAGGATGAGAGCAGCCAAGGATCAGGTGACTGAGGTGTGTTCCCCCTCTGTGGGAGGCCAGTCAACCAGACTGTGTGCTACACTTTGCTGGGGGTATACACTCTGCAATGCTAAGCCTTTGTTAATGAGTACGTATCTGTGTGTGTGTGTGTGTGTGTTTGTGTGTGCGTTCTTGTCTGTGTGTGGTACTGGGCGCCAGGGCTCGCGGACCTGCATGTCTATTGCCATGCATGCATGCATGTGTGTTTGTGTGGGTGTGTGCATGTACGTGTATGTCTGTGTGTGAGTGTGCGTGTGTGTGTGAGAGAGAGAGAGAGAGAGAGAGAGAGAGAGAGAGGTGTTTGAAAACCAGGAGTTAAGCTGCTGTTAATTGGTCAGCCATTTGAACCACATGGGAGAGTCAAGTCAGCCAGTAGCAGCTGAAATGATCGGCATGCTTAGCTTGACTCCAGCCTGCTATCGGACATAATTGATTCTATGCTTTTTATATATACTACATGTAATTAACAAATCAGTCCTAACTCATGTGAGCAGGGGGATTAATTTAAAGAACATCTTGGGAAACACACTATTTCCCTTTGCATGTCGATGCTAAACCTGGGGACGCTTAGCATAAATGCCTTAAAGGGTTGGAAACTGAGCTTTTTCACCACTAAATAGAGCCAAGCTTGCTAAGTAACATGTTATGTCTCAGTAATTTAATCTATGTTAGCTGCAGTCTTGCGGTCCCTATGACCATCACTTTTGCCAGGCAGCTAGCAGAGATTCCAGGAAGTCACTGCCCCCCGGCCAAGAAATAGTCAGACACATTGCTGACCCTAAACCACAAATTGTTGTATCTACACTTCAGTTTTGGGATAAATTACATGATCCTAACTTGTTAGCATGTCAGTTTCAGAGGTGCCTGTTTGCAGATTTTAAAACCTTTGGACAGCGCCAGGTTAACCGTTTCCCCCCTAAATCCTGTTTCTGCGCTAAGATAAGCTAGGTGCTGACTGAAGTGTCTATTTTTAGAGTACAGACACAAAATTGGTATCAATCTTTTCATCTAACTCTCCCCCAAAATATGAAAAAAAACCCCTCTCTTCTGGAGAGTCAACTCCATGGAAGGCATTTGTGTCCTCAACAGTTAATCTTTCATAACGTTTTTTGCTTAACAAAACCAAAGACAACCCAGGGTGAAAAGGTTGAATTGGTTCAAACACGTCAAAGTAAAGAGAAGAGAAAGATGTTCCTCGCTGAGGAGGATGTGAATCAGAGGGGAGGATGTGAAGCAGTTCTTGAGAAGATGACCTTTGAGGTTTTGATGAAAGGCAGAAGATGACTGCTCATGTGATGTCATACGATTATGAGCGAAGCTTTGGCAGGAGAAGTGGACGATAATGAATGCATCGCTGACTTTTCTGTTGCATTGCTGTTTTTAGGCCCCTGGCGACTTTTTCTTGTTCATGGATGAATTCTAAAATCGACATTCTCGTTTTTCTAAGCAGTGTCTCTGGCTTTTGGAGAGTCTTCATCCTACAGTTCCTCTCTCATATGCAACCCAGATTCTCATTCTCCAGTGGGGTTTGAGTGCCAGAGAGGAAATCCAGCCTGGAGATTGTTTTGATATTGTTGGACACTCTCCTGGAAATACTTTTTGCTCAGCGACCAAGGGTGTTCTAGATTTAGAGCCATTGGCTCCTTGGTTAAAACACCTCATCTGATCACAGCGGTAAACATGTTTGAAGAGCCCAAGATGTGCCATGTTTGTTTGAAGCAGAACAGATTCAATCTAGAAGAAAACAGTTGCCATTTTAAACAACATAGAGACATAGCTGCAACTTTGCAACGGATATTAGGTGACTTAAATTGCTGCTTTTTGGCCCCTTCTAAGTAATGAATATAGTGTTTAAGAGCAGTTACTTGCAAATAAAGTGCATAATATTATAAATACATACATATAGTGTCTACATTTTGGATGGTTTGCTGCTGACTCTGGTCTAGGGGGGTTGTGCAGCATTCATAGATTTCTTCAGTCCCAGTGTTTGAGTTGGAGCACAGATTGGCATTAGATTAAATAAATGGAACCAATAAGAAACATAAACATGACTGTGAAATGTGTATGTGTTTGCATGTGTGTGTGTGTCTGTGTGTGAGACTCTTTAAAAAGAGAGACCCCCATCTATTAGTAAGTCAACACTGTTCTGTCTGTGAACCTCTTTCAGCCTAATACCTCAGGCCAACATGTGTACACACACAGGCAAGTTTGTGCTGTCATACTGGAATTAATCGAGTGTGGGGTTGTGTAAATCATTCCAAACCTCAGAAAACACACCTTCACACACACACACACACACACACACACACACACATTCGCGTGCGTGCTTGCCAAGCAGCTATTCCCTGTAGTTGTACATATGAACGGCCAATCGCTGTATGGCAGAAACAGCACAGTGAACAATGAAAAACAGACAGAAAACAAGAGATAAACAGAGATAAAACAAGCTTCAAAGAAATATTCTGAATTGTACGTTGGGACCACCCAGTTTTAGCAATTATCAGCACCATTATTTCCGGTGCAGTCAGTGATTACATACAAATAGTGCTGGGAAGAACCTTAACAAAGCAAAAATGCCAAACATTTTGTGGTCGCACAGTAGCTTCTGTAATTAAATATTCAAATTCGGGTGTTTGGACTCTCAGCTAAGGTTAAACTTCTGAGTAATTGTGATTGGAGTTCCTCCATAATTTAACTCCACCTGATTTATCAAGAGATCAGTTTAAAATGAATATAAATGTAAGCTTCAGACACAAAATAGTTGCTGTCATTTCACTACATGTAAAGGAAATGTCTTTCCAGGTTCACTCTGTCAGATTGTTCATGTTTGAAGAAATATTGTACTATAAAGAGAAAGAGAAGCTAATATTGTGTATGTACTATATATCAACTTACAGTAGCCATAAACCATGTCTGGGCTGAGGAGGTGAAGGGTGTGGTGTGTTAATGTGTGTGTGGCGGCTTGATCTACGAACACTAATCGTGATCCTTGTGCTCACTGAGCGGTTACAGACGAAACCCTGCAGGCCGCATTGGCTCCACAAGCCTGGTATTATGGTCAGCGTGGTGGGAGGAAAAGTAATCCAGGGCTCAGAAGAATATCAGACACTGAGTAATGGACTCTGAGAAGGAGATGCATTCGCTTCTGTGTTAAAACTTGCTAGAGGAGCTGAAACAGAGCCGCAGCCCACGCTAAGCGAAGCAATGCTGAGGTGTTGTTAAAAGTTCCTGACTCGTGCCTCCGAGTGATAGTCGATTTGGCACCACCATAATTACCTATACACACAGCTCTATTTGATGATGATTAAAGCCACTTACGCACACAGATACACACGCCAGCCCAGACACTGGCAGTCGCCAGTTGCAGTGGTTATGTAGACATTAAAGGTGATGATTATTAGATGACAATAATTAAAAGGCTTTAAAGCTCAAGTTAAGGTAAACAGTATAGATAGAAGTCACGGTCTCGTATAGGAAGACAAGATTGCCGCGCAACAACCACGTAATTATTCCCAGTCAAATGACCACCCTGAGGCAGAACACAAATGATAGCTTTCAGTTTTGTTTTTGATTGGGAAACACATAAAAGATCTCCATAACAGAATCAGGTTTGTTGGGCTCTAGATCACTCGCGCCGTATCGCTGTTGGATGTGAGAACTTCCTAATTCCAATTTTGGTGATCATGTTTCACAGTTTTGATGTACGGCGGTTTCGTGTTCACATGAAGGACCACCCTAAATCCGTGGGATAATGTCAAAAATGCATCGCCAAAGAACCAAAAACAATCCGGCTGTTGTCTGTGAAAAGCTGACAGTGTGGAGATACACGGTTTAACATGAGCCCGGCGACTGCTGTGACTGAACACGGTCTTGTTCCATCAAGGCTGTTTGAACTTGCAAGTGTTTGCATCATGCAAAGATTATATTTTTTAAAAATGTCTTAAATTGCAAGGCACACCTACTCATCTTGGCATGATGAAGAAAGCCATCACTGAGCTATCCTTGGCTAAAAATAACTGTATTTAAAAAAGACAGAACTAGATCAAAAACATCATAACTATCACTGTGCATAAAACAAAAATCCAAAATAGATGTACAGGGAAACACTTTTTATGTGAGTCTGTGGATCAGTGTTTGGGTGTGTGCGTCAAGAAAACATGACTTAGCTACAGCCTGCCCTCCTTTAATTGGTCTCATGTGATCTCGTGAGTTGGACAGTGTGTTCCTGACGCTGAGACGAGCTCCTGAGCTAAATGTCTCATCTCAGGCCTAATCAGAGACAGTCTGCCCTTCCTCTCCCTCTTTTTCTCCCCACATTTCTATCCTCCACGTCACCCTTCCTCTCCTTTCAGTATGCATGAAGACTCAGATGACATGTGATGTTCCCATGAACCCGGCTCTGTTTACTTCATGAGCTAATCATTGTCAGTCAGCTTCAATTAACAGAAGCAGATATAGCAAGAGGAGAATTTTGAAGCTCCTGAAGACAGTTTTATGATGAAACATGTAGTGGACAAACCCTCTGCTGATGGGTGGTCTTTGGAGACATGTCCTATCTGTTGCTGTATCTCCATGTTGCCTCACACCATCCCAGAGGAATGTATCCAATCTGATGCCACTCTGAGTCAGGAAATAGCCTGTGATAAATACTGTGTGAGTGAGGGTGGGGGAAGTTACATGATTTTCACCAAATTTGACAAAAGCTGCACATTTGCTTTTGCTCCAGCACTCACAGGAGTCCTGCTTTTTGACAGAAATACACATTAAAGCACATTAAAACACACACATTAAAAATTAAATGTTTTTATGTCATGGCTTCTGATCAAATGACTACATGTTATGAGGAAGTGGCCAATCTCGTGACAAACTCACAAAAGAGAATTGACTACCAACTCTGTAGTTTCTCTATGCTCTATGTCTACATTTATGAGGGTTTTAGCATCTGTCCTTTCCTCTTCTTAGTTATCTGTTCCGCCATTTTTTTTATAGCTCTTAGTTGTTCACAGCCGCAGGAAGCAGCAAAAAGTTTTAAAAGACAAAACTTGTGCTACCTGCGCAACACAGACAGCCGACAAAGTTAGCAACTAGCTGGAGAACATAGCGGAGATTTTAGCAGCTAACAAGCTAAGTTTTTTTTCCTCAGGTGTTGCTGGAGACCAAAAATAGAGCTAAATGAGGAGTGAATTTTGAATTAACGCTTCCCAGCTGACTAAATTTTCAAAATAAAAGGGATGCTAATGCTGCTCAATATAAAAATGATGCATAAATAGGCAACTGTACGCTAACGTGTCTGACATATCAACTTAAAAAGATCATTATTTGTCAATATTGTGTTCACAGCTTCTCTCTGCTGCCCCCAAATGGCAAAAAAAAATCTGGCATTGCAGGTTTAAATTACATTTGTTTATGCACAATCCATGCCAGGCGTTTCTTGATCTTATACACTCCTCAAGGGAAATCTGCACTTTTCTTACACGAGGTAAATGGTCTTCCTGTATAACCTGTCCCCTCATTAACTGCCGTTGTGCTCTGTGGCAAGTAATCAAGAGGCAGCGTATCCTTCGGCTACGACAATTTCATCTCCCAGAGAGGAAGAATGTAACAGATATTCAGTCGTGGTTGTTAGCTGATGAAAGCTCAGGGGGCTTTCCAAGCGCTTGTCGCAAAACCAATGCAAACAGTGATTTGACAGTTGTCTGGGTTTTGGCACTGTGAGATCCATCCGCTCTTTTTTTTCTTTTCGCCTGAGAAAAAGGGTGCTTAAATTGCCACTTGCATTAATGAGGTAGTAAATAAATCTCTTTTGTGTTTACACTAATGACCTCAAAAACCAGACGGTAAAGTGTGGGGGGGTGGGTTAAGGCGTTCAGTATGCCTAACCAAGCCACCTGCAAAACCCCGACATGTGTGGCCTTATTTATGTGTGCACACATGTATGTTTCTGTGCTCTTTTTCCTTGTTTTCCATATGTTTTTGTTTATTCAACACCTCACATATAGCTGTTAGAGTGTGTGAATGAACGTGCCTGCATGTTCCCTTCAGAAAAAGCCCTCAAGAACCCCACCACCACCACCACCACCACCACCTCTGGGCTTTTCAGACATCTGGTTGCAGATGGACAGCTTATATCTCCAAGCAATATGTCCTGTTAAGCCCTTGGGAGTTGCCGCTGTGTGCACATCATTACAACCCTCCTCCGGCTTTACTTGGAACTTCGCTGAAACCCTATCGTTTGGTTCAGAGGGGTACAAATATGCTGTATATCCTTTTATACTACTTCCTCCCCAGTTCGTCTCCCATCTGTTGCAGATTAGTCTTCAGTGTGTGTTTAGAGAGCTGAGCCTGTCGCCGAGTGGGACAGATAGTAAACCCAGAAGGTTTTAGTCAGAACTGTCAGGTAGGTCTGAATTAACTAAGAGGCCAACTGAGGATATGGCTGACTGAGAGGGAAGGTAAGGAGGGGAGAGAGAGAGAGAGAGAGACAGACAGGCAAGTGAGCAAGTGAGTGAGTAAGACAGGCCCCAAAAATTACACAGTGAGCCCACCAAACGGTTTGTCTATTTACCCATGAACCTCAGGCCCGCTACTCGAGGGTCAGTGTGGAATGCCAACAAGCGGCTGCCTGGCCAAATTCAACCACAGCCCCCACCCCACCCCCCCCAGGGAGAGGAGGGGAGACAAATACCCCGCAAAAAACGGCCAGTCACGCCACTTTCCCTGTGATAGTGAGTTTATTTAAGCGCCGAGCTCAAAGCCGCTTTCATATAACACATAGCCTCGATATCTGTCGCCCTCGTGGCATCCAAACCCTCCACCAAAATGTTACGCTTGCCGTGCTGAGCTAAGCTGATATCACTCAGCTGTTTTGTTATCCCTTTTCAGGATCTCTCTCTGCCTATCGCTGCCTCAGTTACCCATAGAAAGCTCAACAAAAAAAGGGCTTTGGGAGTAAGCTATTGGAACCAAAGGCTATATAGTTTCACACACACACCCTTCTCTGACACTATGCTGCCTTGAGAAATGTGCCAGCCAATGTAGGCCAAATCACAACCGGCGTGTGACAAAGTGCCCGAGGCTGCCGACTCGGTATTACCCAACCTTTCCCAGCCCCTTATTGTGTTTCCAATGCTAAATTATGGGAAAGTGATGGTGTTGGTTGTGTAACACACAGCAGGTTTTATGTGTGTGTTTGTCTAAGTGTGTTTGTCTGTTCCACTCGACTGATGTGCCATCCCTCCAGGGTCCTGTCATTAAGCTTCTGTGTACACAACCCCAATCCCTGGCCTACATTTATCTCTTATTCATAATTCATTTGGGATTCATACACGTACCCTCCTCAAACACACACACACACACACACAACCACATGGATTTTTTTCCCATACTAAATCTGATGCAACGCTGCTTCATGTCTTGCGTGGTATGTCGTCAGATGTGGCTGTTTTTACATTTCGTTCTCTCTCTCTCTCTCTTTTGTTTTTTTATTGATTTGTTTTTTCATAAGCGACGCTTCCGTCTAGCATGAGTGGCAGAGTTCATTAGAAGCCCTGACTTACCTGTTTGTTTGGCTGAAACGTACCACGCACTGTAAATCAGTCAGATGGATACATAGATTACTGGAAGGAATGGCACGTAAAGGCAATAACACTGCTGCATCACTCTAGCTTCAAAGTATCTTGCGGAGGCCTTGTGATAATGAAAAAAACTGGTGTATTGCCGACACGTGCAGCTGGAGAGTGTCACTTTTATTCTTCTGTTAACGATAACAAGAGAAACTGGTCTCTTATCTTTTACTTTCACCTGTCAGACTCACATCTGTGGCCTAAATAGCAGTTTTTTTGGGACGTTTCCTTTTAAGATTAGCAGGAATATTTCTCTGTTTATCTGACATTTAAAGTATTCCAGTTTGTTGCCCTTAGATCAGTGGCCCAAACATGAACACTGTGCTTATTTTACCATTCAAGTGAAGCAAAACTGTAGGGACACGTACCTTTTTACCGTCAACAAGAACTAGACTATCTGGTTCTTTCTATTTTTTTTTTAAATTTTTCACTGTCAGCCCATCACTCATCTCTGTTTTAGTAATAAATATCTGCCTGTTTTTCCTTTCATGTAGAGAATCATCACTAAGAATGTGAGGCAATGAAATCATAGCAGCCTGTGGTTTCATTAAGATGCCTCAAACACACGCAGACACCCTTCACAGTTGAGGTTACAGTGACCTCTGGTTTATGTTAAAGAGAGAATGCATCACTTAACAATATCAAATTAGTGTTTAATGAGATGCACAACACACACTGTACCATGATGACAATGGGTTTCCATTGTTTCTCAATAGGTGATACAGTTTTGTGATTGTGTTTCTCACTTACATTCCAGTTCCTGCTGAAGTGTAAAGAGTGTGTGAGACTCATTTGATGCAAATTCCTAAAGGATTTTCACACTGGTCAGTTGAGATGGATTCCTTTCCTTGTAGCTGCAGATTTGAAGGTTATTCATCAGTGAGAGCTGGGCTGAGACGGATCTCCTTTGGCTCTAAATATAACTGTACAGTAATCAAGAATTCATCAGCTTCTGCAATCTAAATATTTTCAAGCGGGTTTCGAATCCTAAATGTGCTGGACGAAAATATAAACACAGCAGGAGGAACACTGTTTACACTGCACACTGATTCCAGGTGTACCTTTATTTTTAACACCATGTACTGTCTGAACAGGAGTGTGTCATGTGAAAGATCACTTTTATGTTACATTACTAAACAAAAAAACTTCACTACAGAAGCAGTACAAGCTCTGACCTTCCCTACAAATGATAAATAGTAATAATAATAATCTATTCAGTGCTAAATTGCAAGATTTTGATTGGTATTTTTGTTAAAAAGGGACAAAACAATTAATCTAGTAACGCAAGAATTTGCACAGTGCAATTGTTAGGGTGATATATTGCACAGTGGAATAAGTATTTGCATATTAGACCTTAGGTATGCACAGTAATATATTTCATTATTTATTATCAGTTGTTTTCTCAGTTGCCTGATGGAACAGTTTTTTTTTTTCCACGAGGATACTTTGGCTTGGCAAGACATTTTTGCCTACAGCGACCATCGAGACTTTCATGCAGTTCGATTCAGGTAATGACACGTATTAAGCAGATTAAGTGAGGTGTACACTGCCAAATCATGAGAAATTAGTTACCTCCAGATAGACTGGTTAAAGCTTTTGTGCTGTGTCTTGACAACCCCATTTATCCCCGAAATGGCACAATTCCTCAACATAGTTTAATCAGCCTGTGGGTAGTGAAGGGATTTACAGAAAATCCACTTGAACGTCAGAATAATTGGCTACATATGCAGGGACATAAGCAGAACCAAGAGCCCAAAAAAGATTGACGGATACACATGTGAGGCTGAACAGTAGCTGCATTATTTTCATCTTGCAAAGATTTATCCAAAATTGGATACCTACTATTTTGGAAGAGAATGAATAGAAACATTGAGAGGCATCTGCTGCCCGGAGCTAAAGTCCGCTTTAGTTTTCCAGCTCTGAACCGGATAGATTTATTGATCTTGAGAGGAATTGCAAACAGCGGCTGCAGATGCGCAAAAGGTCCATGTGCAAAGGTTTCCTGTTCAGTCAAAGGGGGTTACTTCAAAAAGACGAATCAGTTAAAAAAGGTAGAAGCTGAAAATGTTTTTCAAATAACACCTTGTAGCAACAGAGGAAGCTATGGTTCATCTTCTGGGCACCATAAATGCCTGCACAAAATTTCATGGCAATCCATCAAGTAGTTATTGAGATATCTTAGCATGGGACAACCAACCTCACCTCCCCAATAGTTTGATAAGAAAAATGAATTTCCAACTTTGTTTTTTACCTGTAAATTACATGAATTGAGTTCTGAAAAAGTAGAAACTCAACTTCTAAGCTTCCCAACCAAATCCCTACCTAAGCCCTCATGACAGTTACTTGACAATTTCCTGCATTTTACAGCACTTTTATTGCTGCTCCTATTGTCCCCGAGGTGTGTGGGTAACACCCTGCAGTGGTTAACAAATCTCAGCAGAGACTTTTATGACTAGAAACTTAAATCACACTCAGGCTGGGGAGTGTCAGGGAGTGTTAACGCCGAGTTGCCGCCGAGACTGCTGAGCAGCACTTCCACCTGATACGCAGCAGCGAGTCGAGCTGGTGGGCCTTGTTAGTGAGGGCTAAAGATCCATTTCCTGGTGTGAAAGGCTGCAGAGAGGCGTCTGTCAGCGTGAATGGGGCTGAATGGGGAGTCATAATGGATGTGAATTGAGACGTGGATCTGGGGTCTTTTTGTGAAGCAGATATGTGTGTGAGCTGGTTTGACAGCCATTGTGGAAAATGACCTATATAAGTGGGAAACTGCTGTCTGTCTTTGTCTTAATTTTTAAAGCTACTTTTAAAGGGATTCAACTCATGGATGTTAATATCATAACAACAAATAAGACTGAAAATTTTAAATATACTTGCAGTCATACAGGAGAGTCTTCTTTTAAAAAATAAGTTTCACTTTCTGAGTCTAAATTGCCTCATGGTGTTATTTTGTCTGGGCTTGTCAACTTGGATTGAGCATTGCTAATTGTTGTGTTTAGAGTTTTAAGGTTGTTCTTGTAACTGACAAGATGAGCAACTAGTTGGGACATAATCTGCACCATCATCTGATTTGCGTTATTCATTTGCTCTCTCCCTCCTCTTCTCTTTCCTTCAACTGTGCTGGTGAGAACAGAGATGAACATTTTTGGGTTTCGACTCGATGGGACAATTCTTCTGGTTATGAGATGATCAGTTCTTTTAGGTAACCCACTTTGCTTTGTTCACTTGAAACAAGCAAACACACTGAAGAAGAGATTTTTCTTAATTTTGCACTCTTAAAGCTGCTGAACCAGAGGGTGGCTGGCAGTGTTGAGAGGAAGGATAGACAAACAACTGATGTAGATTGTGCAGACAAAATGAAAAAGAAAAGCTTTTCACGAAAGGAAAACACATCTCACACACTTCATCACAACATAAGACCAAACATTTTTAGGAGAGAGTCAGAACAGGTTTGTTGTTTCTCCCAACCCTTAATACCCTGCCTCTTCCTGTCCTCGGCCAATCAGGGATGCTCTCTGAAATGAGGGTTAATTCATCCCAGGTGGCATCAATCAGCCTCGTTTGAAGATCAGTGAAACCAAGTTGTACTTTGGCAAGACATTTGAGTTGACCCTCTCATAAGGCATACATACACACACAGCTATGTTAATGATCAATACATGTTCCCTTCCTTAGAACTGATGATTAATACAGCCGAAAAATAACCCTCATATATCTTTTAAAGCCATTTTAACAAGGAGGTTCCCTTCCTCTTCACGCAGGGTCAGGCAGGTCAGGAGCAAAAGTCTACGAAATAGTTCAATTCAAGCATAGCTTTGGCTTTTCAAGGTTGTGAGACAGGAAACATGTCTGTTGATGGTTAAATGCAACTGTCAGGTATTAAGACAACATCTTCACTGACCCTGTCTCCATCACCCAGGATGTTTTTCCTACAAATTAAACCCACTGGAGACCTTTAATTCCACCATGATCTCCAAACAATTACATTTAATAAACATGTTTAAGCATTAAAAGTTGCTTTTATTGCAGCAATAAAATGAAATTTCATGCAAGACATATTTTTTTCTTTAAAGGCTCAATTGGTTTAAATCCTGTGAATGACAGCTGTTTGCACAATCATGTATATTTCATCATGCATTTGAACTTTATGCAGCTTTAACATCAGGAATGGTCTCCATGCTCTGTTTGAGTTTGGCTTTTTTTTTTTTTTTTTTTTTCCTGATGAGCTGTCCTGCAACATGTTGGGACACGTCACTGTCCTTGTTGATATGTGTTTCAAACAACCAGAGGGACGTCTCCCCCCCCTGATTATTTGCATTCGAAGGGATCCAGTTAAACCCCTCTTTCGCCTCCGGGGGATGAAACACAGCACTGGTGCAACAGTTCAGGTGTGAATAACTGTTAAAAATGGAAATGAGAAACAGCTCTGCAACAGCTCTCTCCAACCCTGCTCAGCACAATGAAGGTTAAAGAAAGTCCAAATTACCAGTTGAGTTCTGTTCCAATAGATAAATGAAATGTGCAGCCAGAAGGAGTGAGTAAGTGTGCCTGGTATGTGTAAGAGTGTGTGTGTGTGTATGAGTGTGTGTGCAGTAATTGTGTGGACCAGACTTGGTCTTGGATTTCAAGTCTAGAAAAGGCCACTAGATCTTGTCTGAACTCTGATGCAAAACGTTTGCCAAGGAAAGAAAATTCTAAGAAGAAAGTCCTTTGAGAGAACTTGATCAAAAGGTTTCTATCCAAATTACATCTGACTTTGCTTGGCTCAACGTTGGACCAATATTTCTGGCCAATAATGTCCTTTTAAAATAAAAAAAATTTGGATATCAGCCAAAGGTTCCTCCATGAAATCAGATTCATTTTCATTTTCAATTACTGTGTTTTTCTGTTTCCCTACTCTCAAATAGCTGCTTGTGAAATGTGAAGCTGCCTGGAAAGTGATACGGTTTCAAATAACACAAAGTTCCTGCCAACAGAACAAATATAAAGCCGCTCTAAGGGGTGGTAAAAACTGTGCGTATGCTATTTTTTGCATCATGTGTTTGAATTTGCGTGCTGGGGTCAAAGGCCGCTGCATAAAAACGCCATTAGTTGGTTCCTGCTTATCAGCCTCGGACATGTGAATGAGACCACAGTATCATCCATTTCGCACATGTCCAGAGTGCTAATACGTGATGTGTTTGCCATATAATGGCTAAGACGCATTGAAAACCTAGTTTTTATTGCAAATGAGGCAACAGGAGTCAGACAGAAATTTCTTGCCTACTAAACAGGTCTGTTGTTAGCTTGCGATCCTACAAATTAAAGTGTCTATGGAAAAAAAAAACACCATAAATCTAAGAATAAAGAATGACGCAAGTCCAAGACGTCTTTCCATGATGTTTCTTGGCTGTTAAAAATAAACAAATGGATGCCGTCAGTGCTAACGGGAACACACTGCAAAGTCAAACCTTCACTCCCCAGAGAGAGAAAAGGGGAGACGGTAAGATCAGCTGTCGTTTTTTTTTTCTTTTTCTTTTTAAAGAACTAAGAGCTTTTAACCACAAGTCTGAAAGGCTAATGTCTGCCAGTTGGTACTCATCCCCTGACTTGTCCTTCAATTCACACCAGAGCAAACACAACACAACTGGGGATTGTCCATGTCAGACATGTTCTCACACTGGAAATACTCTCAGTGAGGTTTGGCACTTGGGTAGAGCGTGCAAAAGGCTGGATGTGTGTCTGTTTACATCAATTAATGATGGGGAATTATGCGTAATGATGACTGTTTCTGTGTTAATATTATTGCTACATGCATTCAGAGGAACAGCAATATCAACAAAATTGCGGTGAGCAATATCCAGGCAAGCAGAAAAAAGTGCTAAGCAGCTGCACTCCTTGCACTTGCATCATTCCACGGAAAGAAAGCTGCATCATCTCGGATCTGCGTCTGACTGCAGTGTGAAAACATCGACACGCCCACTCGCCGTGACCTCCTTGGACAATGACCTTGCTTTATTCACACATGGGCTCAACCGCACGGAACGCTGACTCTGTGCTGGCAGGGTAAAGTCTGAGCCAAGTGATTCAGGCAATTGTATTCACGTGTACAGCCTGTCTGGGTGATGACTGAAAAATTAAAAGTAGCAGCTTATGTGTGAAAGGGGCAGTTGTCTCTCTCTTTTTCTTTCTTATCTAAATTAAGCCCTTTTCTGTCACAAAAATAGATTTTTTCGTCCTTACTGGTCTGATTGAAGTATGATTTTTTTGTCAGATACAAATCTCAGGAAACTCAGTGCACATCTTTTAGAGAGTTAAACACAAAGTGGATTTTGAAGAGAGGTGCCAAGACTTCTGACAACCTGAAAGCTTTTCTGAAAGCTTCACCCTCTGACTCGACTGCCAAGCTCCTCTCTCTGCTCTCACTCAATTTCAAATATGTGTTGACATGCCAGGAAAGAAGGTCGCGTTGGCCGAGCGCACGGAGGGAGAGATTCCCTGTGTGCATAGAGATCTATTCCACTCCTCTAAGCTAGTTAGCTTACGGAGTCATTTCTCATTTGTAACAGGTATTTTGGCATGAGACAAACAGCCCTGTTGCCCCCACTGCAAGTCACTTTGTGGGGTTGTCAGGGGGGGGAGAGGGCGTCTTTGTCTGTGGGACAATTGAGTAAACTCATTTGTCATTTTAGACCGTTTAAATGAAGCCGTTGCTGCTTTTCAGCCTTTCACAGTGACGGATGGTGCAGAGCTGTCGTCTAAATAAGTTACATCCAACTTTATTGCAGAACTACATTTTCTGAACTGCATTTTTTTTTTTTTTTTTTTTGCGGTCGTTTCGAGCAAGAAGTGCAGCTTTTCACATTTTTTGAAACAAAACTCCTCTAGTTCTGCCAGATTGTCAAGAGTTTCCTGTAGTGAAGTGCTCCCTGACAATAACGTCATTGTGATGCTGTGTTGAAGTGAGAGATGAGGACAGGAGACCCCTCTCCTCTCCCTCATTCAGACCTCAGAGATGGGAAGGGGGCAGTGGGATCATTGACGGGGTGAACAGAAACATCCCCTGCGTGAGAATTTCTTGAGATGGATGAGGCTGATTTGGGAGGAAGCTCAGTCAATATTTAACCAGAAATACTTCAAAAAAGACATAAGGAGTTTAATTTTAGAGATACGAGCCATTTGCTGCTTTTAAATCATCCTACACCTTTAAATCTGAACGTTCCTCCTCTCATGCTTTCATTTAAAGCACTTAGGAGAGTCTAATGTGGTTGCAAAATTGTCCCATTAGCAGCCAGAGAGCTTCGTCCTTTCTGGGCTCTTGTAGAAACATGGCAGATTCTGTGGAAGAGGACCGACTGCCTCTGTAGGTATTAAAGGCTTTTTTTAAGGTGATATAAGTACAATAATTGTTATTTTTAGATGGTTATACACTAATGGAAACATATTTAATATCATATCCCTTTTCTAAACAGGGGACCTTTTAAAGGGTGTTTACTTAAAATAAGAGTTAACACAAGTTTAAGGCACATTATGTCCTTTTACTGTGATTTTCCTCAGCATTGTGCATTAAGCCATTTTCTGAAAACAAGTCTTGATTTTCATCAAATAGCTTTTGTGGTCAAACCCTTTTACATTCTCTGATGTTGCTCAGATTTGTGCACAAATGATCACTTTCGTGGTTAAGATAATGGAGCCACTGGGCCAAGAACACTTGCATTAACAGCGTGATATAATCAGCGGCTGAGCAGAAATTAATGTTACATTATTAGAGCAAATGTCATGAGGTGGATTAGACTGGATGACCCCCAGGAACCATTAAAGAGAGAGAGAGAGAGAGAGTGGGAGGATGCAGTCGCTTGAATTACAAAAAAGAGATATTTTGTTAGAGGAAGGAAAGATCTGCGAAATCTGCGATTGTGATGCATGAAACTACGAATATTTCAAAATATTCAGTGGGCACTGATGCTTTGTTACACTTTTATACATGCAGCAAATAGGAAAGCGGCACCTTTTTTATCTGCAAGAAAAAGAGGAGTGTGAAATTGACTTTGACATAATTTACACTTGACTACTTTCCTATGAGGCAGTGAATAGCCGTCTGGGTTGTAGGACAAAATTTTTTTTGAAAGAATAAGACGAAGTGAGAGAAAAAAGACAAAAGAGAAAGAGTGTGAGAGAAGAGTGGACATGTCATCTGGCTTTCAGGAATCCTGCAGCCCAGTCTTTGGGGGTGGGGTGGGCTCGGTGTCGCTCTGGTGGAGGAAGGGGTGTAGGGATAGGTGGGGTGTTGACTCTGGAGTGTGCGTGTGTGTGTGTGTGTGTGTGTTATTGAAGTGCAGTGGCAGGCAATTTGCTCTGGAGGGGAGGAATGAGGGAGGGGCCGACAAGGCTCAGCTTCCCCAAAAGCGTTCACACTCTCTCACACACACACACACACACACACACACACACTCACACACATCCACTCACTCCCACACACTCACAGGGATCAGAGTCACTCCAAATAGAGCCGTCACCTCTCTGCCCTCCCTCTTCGCTCTTTGGACCTGGAGACTTTTTGGACCGCCTAACGTCTTGCTCCCCATCTGTGGGTCTTTTCAGCCTCGATCAGCTGATGGTGACTTTCAAAAGACTTTGAAAACACAAAGAAGAACACTTCCTGACTGAGTGGGATCTGGATCTTATTAGAGCGTGGATCCGCTCAGCTTTATGGCAGGACATGTAGCCAGAGCTGGAGCGCTGTCTGACCAGGGGGACTGTGAAGAAGTGAATGAGAGCTTTATGTGAAGGTGGAAAAAAAAAAAAAAAAAAGAGATGCTTTTCCTGGAGGTAAGAAGAAAACAGATGATTACACTTCCTGAAACTTGCAAATGCAGAGGGATTGGGTTGAATGAAGAGCACTTTTGCAGCTCTGCTGTGGAAAAATGCTTGCACCTAAAAAAAGTTCCACCGTTACTTTAAGATGTGTCGATGAGGATGAATTGTTGGAGATTTCCTCGCTTTAAAGCGACGCCTGAAGTGTTGAAAAAGATCTGAAGGAGGAGGAACGGCTAAGCTTGGCTTCGGATTAAAGTGCTGTGCGTCTGAGAGGGATGTGTGCGTTACTAGATTTGTGATTTATTGCGTGAGTGTATGTGTAGATCTCCCCAACCAGGCTCGTGTGTATAGGTGGTCTCACTCCAGCTGTGTTAAGTCTCCCGTGTACCCCCTGACACCCATTTGGCCTTAAGATAACACTCTTCACCAGTCAAAGAGCGATGACCTCGGCCTTTGAACTCTGCAGTTTAATAGTTTTTCTTAAACCAATCCCATGATGTTTAAGGAAAATACTCCCTTTTTAAAATTGTTTTGGTTTCAACAAGTGCTAAACGTCTCTGAATCTGTCTTTCAAACCTGTAACTATTTTACCAGTTTGATATTTTAACACGTATCAGATCACGGAGAGAATGTGATACACTTTTGCAAAAAAATCTGTGCAAGTCAAACTTCTCAGTGAAGTAGGATGCGTTCCTATAGTTCGCCTGAGGTTGTGTTCATTTGAAACTGGGATGTGTTTGACTAACTAATTCCTCAGTGAAGGAGAGCCTCCTTTTTAAAGTGTCAGTTAAGCGGGGGAGGCGCACGTGATTGACCGTTAGCTGGCTACATCTGGCCCGTGTTTACACAGAGCCAATGTTGTGATTCTCTAAATGCCTTTTTTTCAAAAACTTTCCCTTTTCAACCCCCTTAACCTCCTCCTGTCACATCTCCAGCCTGGCCCGGGGTTTAAAAAGCAGGAATGGCTGGACCATTTTGTTTTTGTTTTTTGACAAAGACGGCCATTGTGAGATTGCCAACGGGTGACATGGTGTAATGTGAGTTGCTGTGTGTGTTGGCTCAGGAATCTACAGTCACCTTTCCCCCTTAACTTCTGGGGATGAAAAGGCAGGGGAGCTGAGGGGCAGAGGAATGATCTCTGAAAAAGCGGAGTGAATGTCAAGATGGATTGATTGCTTTAATATTTAAATTATTAATGGTTCTTTATTACCTTTCTTGCAAAAAAAAAGTCAAATATTTTCTTGCTTTAGCCTCTTGAAGGAGAAACTGGCTGTTTTATTTTGTCATATATGAGAGAAAACTAAATACCTTTGATTTAAAACATCTGATCAGAAAACAAAAAAGTCATTTGTCACTCTGATCTAAAATTGAATAATCAAGAAAAACTGCTATATCAATCAAGAATCCAAATAATCATTAGTTGGTGATTTTTGGCTTACTTCTTTTCAAACATTTAATGGAACGAACAGTCATGTTAAATCACACTAATGTGGCCATTATATAATCAGTCAGGTTGTAAAATTTTATTTAATTGTAACAGCAGCCCGAATGTGTCTTTAACAACTTTGGCTTTAAATCAAACTTCCACCATCATTGTCACCAGAAACCAGAGGCATTTTTGGCTCCTCATTCCAAAACTCAAAGCTGCACAAAAATACCTGACAAAAACACAATGGTACTATTGAGATAGTGGCTCAAAATAATCTCGGGAGAAAAAAATGACTTAATCTAATTGCACCACTTACTGGTCTTAACTAGGTTAAGTGAGATAAAGCAGAACTGGTAAAGAAAGCCCCTGGGTGATAACATAATCTATCCCACCATAAAACATGATAGATTAGTCACTGAAGAACAAAGCAACGGTCAAATACTCTTTTGTCCTGTGATAAGAGCTTTGGTTTGACTTGTAACGGCGTTTCTAATCTGCAAATTCAGTGTTTTGAGGCCCCGGGCTTCATTCAACTGTATGCTAATTCAGTAAATGCTAATATTTCCTCAGTTCTGTTAGTGGGGTTTGGCAACGTGGTGCGGTCAGAGGCCTCGAGGGTGAACTGAGAGGACACGGCTGACATTTCTACAAGCTGCACAACTTTAACATTTAGATTTTGGGTTCAACTGCAGCCGACCTGTGACCTTTGGGGGGTGGGGGTGGGGGGGTGGGGCAAAAACAAGAAAATCCTTCTTCACGGGATCAGTAAAATAACAAGAGCAGTTAAGTCAATAGGCACAAATGTAATTAGAATTTCAATATTCTATTTCATTTTATTATCTGATATGTGACAGTCCAAAACTTATTAGGTAGGTGGGGTCAGAAAAGAGAAAGAGTTATGTTTTTATTTCTTCTTACTAAAATGAGTCGGCTGATGTCGTTTTTGGCGACAGAAGAGGGGTGGGGTTTTCATTTTTTTCCAGGCCCAGAATTACAAATTTATTTCACTATTTTCTTACTAGATTTACTTTATCACAAAATTGTGTAAATTTTACATGTCAAACTGGTCCATATGTTTGTTGCCTATTCATTAACAGTTGTAATAATTGTTTATTTAGTAGCTTTTTGTCCAAAAGTAGAAAAGATGGAAGGATCCAAAAATATTACACTTATAATCTGTGACTTAGATTAATAGAAGTTGTACTTCCATTATCCAGTAAGCTTGAAATCATGGTTAAGTTAAGAAATAAATAAGCTGAACTTAACTTCAGTTCTTTTAAGCCTAGCTTTTAAGTTAACCCACCCTGAACCCTAATAACATTCGTACAGTTCCTAAGTAACTGATTATCACCTGGGTTAACTCACTCTAAATGAACTTAAGTGCTTTGAAGTCCCAGTTAACAAGCATTATGTTTGGTCAAAAGAAGCCATCAAGTCCCTCATAGTGCTGCTTTTGTGTGAAAGATCAAACCTACAAGAAGTTTTGAG
Source organism: Acanthurus leucopareius (assembly GCA_029814765.1). Taxonomy (NCBI): domain Eukaryota; kingdom Metazoa; phylum Chordata; class Actinopteri; order Acanthuriformes; family Acanthuridae; genus Acanthurus; species Acanthurus leucopareius. The sequence continues at coordinate 2,896,674 of JAQMCX010000037.1, read as the reverse complement.
GGCCTCTGTGAAGTTTCTGACTGTTTTACCCCAAACAAGCTCCATTCTTGCAGAGATTTGCATGTCAAAGAGGCAGAGCGGGACATATCGCAAGTGGCTTTTTCAACACCTTCAGACCAAAGTGCAGTTATCAGGCTGACAGGGCTCTGAAGAACATGGCTGCTGAGATAAGAAGGGCTACTGCTGAATGCTGGGGGACACAGGACAACAAGACTGATTAATCCCTATTCATGGAACAGTCTGACCGTTATCAACTTGTAAAGAGGGAGAAAATAGCCTGTTTGAAATGCTGCTGAATGCCTGAATGTCATGCTGCAGTCTTTGAGGAGATGCATGCAGATGGTTTGGGAATTTTTTTGTTTTTTTCCACCTTTTTAGTCGTCGTCTTTTGTGTTTTTTTGATGAAAGTTGTCCATTTATACAGACATGTTTTAATGCGCACAGCTTAGATCACTGTTGCATCATGGGCTGGCAGACTGAACTCTTTAACAACTTTCTATACTTAGCAGAGGGGATAAAAGCAACAGATGTTTGGTTGTTAACAGCTGGAAAATTCTGTCGCATCATGTTTCATCAAAGCAGTACAATCCTGGTTTAAAAGAAAAAAACTGTCTAAATGTAACTGGATGTCATTTCCACAAAATCTATCCCAACAAAGTCCTGGATTCTTAAGACACAAACAGATAGAGGAGCCGTTAAACCTAATGTATATAACAGTGATGCCTTTTTTCTTCATGTGTTTTTCATGCAATGTGAGACAAGTCCAGTAAGGCTGGAAAGAGTAATA
>JAQMCX010000037.1:2876105-2895787 GCA_029814765.1 Acanthurus leucopareius | reverse complement strand
ACACAAACAGATAGAGGAGCCGTTAAACCTAATGTATCTAACAGTGATGCCTTTTTTCTTCATGTGTTTTTCATGCAATGTGAGACAAGTCCAGTAAGGCTGGAAAGAGTAATGTACACTTGTTGAATAAGAGCACCACACAGGTAAAAGGCTTACTGTGATTTTCCATTATATATCTTTAGAAGTTTGTGTTAAGTTCCCTTTGAAACTGGTCAAGTACTATTTTGATGACTTTTTCAAGCATAATTCTGTAACGGATAAACAAAAGAAGTATGACATATTGCACTAATGGAATGGAAAATAACATATTCGTTATTCTTAAGAGGAAACTCAAGAGGAATTGTTTGATATTCTAATTTCCTGGGTTTTTTTCCCCTGTAACGTGTTTTAAAACACTGCTGGGAACACTGTTGAGAAACAGAGATTAAACTAATTGTTGGGATTGCAGGCATATGCAAGATGCAGAGGAATTAGCAGTAAGTGCAAAAAATCCTGGATAGGCATTATCCCAGCTCATCAGTGACAAATGTGGAGCGGTGAAAGCCAGAGCTTTGTGTATAATTAAAATATACACTGTAAAAAGCTCTTTGAGAAAACTGAAAAGTAGATTCTGTGGATTTGACTCTGAAATCCTCTGTTTTTTTTTATCCACAGCGCCCTTGTGTGATGAACCTGGAGCGCAGTGAAAGAGGGGAGCGTCCTTCTCCTCGAGGCCCGGAGATGGAGCCTCGTGCTGGGGGAAAGATGGGAAAGATATCCGTGGGCTTCCAGAGGAGCTCCACCTCGGATGATGACTCTGGGTGTGCTTTGGAGGAGTATGCGTGGGTGCCGCCGGGAGTCAGGCCTGAGCAGGTCGGTACCTCAGCCATTTAAAACTTCTGCTCCAAAATTCCTAAATTTGACACTCACTCTTTGCTTTTAAATATATTCTTATATATTACATCCATTAAGATGGATAAAAAGTCAAATATAAGGTTCTTGGCTCACCAAAAAAGTAAAAAGTACCCAGAGGCATAATTTTCCTTCAGAGGATGAGAGTATAAACCTGTTTGTTAGAAGTATGTGGTTTTAGTTCAAATGAGGTTATGTGTGCAGACATTCTGTTCTCTACACCATAGTGGTGGATTAGTAGCGCTACATGCTAATGCCCAACATCTGGCTATGTATTTTTTTCACATTCATTATAGAGTATTTAAGATAGACATCTTTAGAAAGTGTTGGAGGTCTCCCACAGACTGCCATATTTTCTCATGGAAATGCACACAGACAAACAGAATGTTGTCAGTGTTTCCTCCCCCCCTCCCTGTCAGCGGGAATTATACTAGGCAAACATTAACATTTCCAGACCCTTGCTGTCTCTTATACGTGGAGAGATTTCACAGTCCGGCGCCTGTGACTGGATTGAGATTGACATGTTTGCCCCACAGTGTCTCAAAATAATGACACACAAAGCAGCAGTCATTCTCCGCTGACATCCAGCTGCCCTCTCTTGCCTGATCAAAAGTGAAAAAAAAAAAAAAAAAAAAAATCCAAGAAAGCATGGGCCTCTCGTTACTGATAACAACACTGACATCCCGGCTGCGACGCATCCCATTCATCCATGTGGTCTAAACGACCATACAGGAGACAAAATAGAGGCTTTCAAACTTAGCTTTATAATCCATCTTCTTTCCTGCTTAAGTCAACGAAACAAAGCCGCCAATGAGGCTGACAAGATGCAATTTCTCTCCGTCTCATAGAGTTCATTCATCTGTCTCCATCTGCAGGTCCAAATGTATTTCTCCTGTCTACCGGAGGAAAAGGTGCCGTACGTCAACAGCCCCGGAGAAAAGCACAGGATCCGACAGCTTCTCTACCAGCTGCCACCTCATGACAACGAGGTACAGATGATGAGAGAGAGAGACAGCGACAGGATGTGTCTGTGTGTGTGTGGGTGAGACAGAGAGAGAGGGAGAGAGGGAGAGAGAGAGAGAGAGACAGTCTGTAGCTGAAAGTGAAATGGGTTTCTGTTTTTCATCCTGCTGGCGACAAAGTAACCTATTTTGGTTACTGTCTATAAATTTGTAAAAATTTGACATGTTTACTGTCAATAAAATATTCTCTTTGAAAAGAATTTAGTGAGATGAAGATCTGAAAAATTGACTGTTTGCTGGCCTTTAATTTGAAACTAGTAAAGGAATAAATTTTCCCAAAGATTTTTATGTGTTTACTGCTTAGAGTTTTATAACTCAAACTTTTAAATGGTAGAAAAACTCAAAAGAGTTTTGAGGAGCTGGCAGACAAAAATACAAACAGTATAAGTCATGCAAGTTTATGTCTTTAAACTGGAAGACAGTGTCAGTTTAAGTGCTTACTGAAGTGAAAGTACTGCAGCTGAGCATGCTAGCTAGGGTCAAAGAAAATTTTGCCTCTCCTTTTATTGTTACAGGCAGAATATGTCCAAAAAGCAAGGTGAACAAAGAATTACAGTTTTGAGATCACTTTGGTATCATATTTGGAATAGGAATTTTCAAACTAAACTTAGCCAAAAACTCAATTTAAGCTAGCAGCTGAGTTAAGCTTTAACAATCTTGCTAGCCTTTTCTTGTAAAACTAAAACAATGGCCACATTCCCTTGACTGTTTAACAAAAAAAAAAAAACCTCTTGTGACAGTAAAGCACATGCCAGCTTCTTCTGTAATAATAGTTTTATGGTGTGTAAACCGGCACTCCTTTCACATCTGGGTTAATAGAGTTTACATTAGGAGATACGGTGGAGGGGTTATCACCAGAGGGGAGGGATGCAGGAGGGGGAGGTGGGGGGGCTACTGTCTGACGGAGGTGGTCTCTGTGTACACACACGGAAGATACACAATGGGAACAATCAACACACACACAAGCTGCACGGTGTTTGACTGAGCGGTTTTATGATGTTTGCAGGCAGATGTGTTGGTTGAGGAAGCAAACTGCCGGAGGATTCCTTGCGTAACTGTGGTTCGGAGGGATAAGCACTCCGTGTGTGTGTGTGTGTGTGTGTGTGTGTGTTGTGTGCATGAAAGGGAAAGACGAAGACAATATGTGTGTGTGTGTATTTGTGCGTGTGTGAGTAAGCTAGCACGCCGGCATCGTTTACTGTTGTTTAGAGAACAACCGAGCTGGTTGTTAGGATTGTCTTGGGCTTTTTATCTGGGCCTTCATCACCATCTCTAAACACAGATGAAGGGTTTGTGTATCACTCACGCCATCCTTTCAACACAGCCTTCAGTGGAATTAGCTCTAATTAAACTCTGTTGCGGCCATATACGGATGGCCTGCGATACACTTCCCCAAAGTTCAAAGCGGAGATGAAAGATGAACCATTGGCTGGAATGGGTGGATGTTATCAGTGCTGTTTCCATTTTCTCTGTCTAAACCGGCCATCTTTCGACCTCTTTTGTTCTTTCAGTTTGTCCACTTCACTCATCCCTCTCCTCTGTCTTTATCAGGTGCGCTATTGCCAATCTCTTTCTGAGGAGGAAAAGAGGGAGCTCCATATGTTCAGCGCCCAGAGGAAGAGGGAGGCTCTGGGGAGAGGGACACCCAAGATCCTGCCCCGAGCTCTGCAGCATACCCGCTGTGAAAATGTAAGTTCCACATGTATATCATGCATATGCACACATTTAGACCCCCGGTGTTCATATAGGTTAGCTAACATTACAAGGAAACCAACTTGTGGCTCTTAGCTTAATTATATCACAAGCAACTAAACACCCACAAAACCATCCAAACGCATAGCAGCCCCGAGGCACAATCCTGATTGGCTAATTCCATGGTTTTAATCACGGACATAAACTTCCTCATTAGGGCTAAAGGGGAAGCGGGTAAAATTGGGAGGCTCGTGTTCAAGCCGAGCGGAGAAGCCAGTTCCTTAGGAGGAATCCAGCACATTTCCTGCCACCCATCTATATCTCAGCGTGAGAGACTGCAAAAAGACGTGCATGTTACTGAGTAATTCTTGCATAGAGTCTTAAAATCCGACTTTTTCCAAACAAGACGCAGTATGTGGCACATAATTCCACATCTACTGGTATAATTACATGCAGCTTAGCTCGGTGCATACATCTGGTTTTAAGACTTTTTTCTTTCCTGAAAGGAGAAGGCAAGTTTCTTCATCTGTCTTTGCAAACCCCTAAATGAACCTAAGTTGGAGATGTGTCCACTGGTAAAACATAAAATCCCTTTGGATTTATACAGTGGATCAGCTATTAAACACATAAACAGAGTTATGTAAGCATGCTCTCAAAGGAAAGTAGCCATTTTGTCCTTTGTATGGAAAGAAAGAAGTGATTTTTCTATGAGTCTGTAAAGATGGGCCATTACTTTCTGGAAAAGAGAGACTTCTAGGCTCCATTTTGACAGTCTGGTTGAAGTCATAGTGAGCTATGAACAAACACATTATTGTAAACACTCCTAAAAGATGACCTTGCTGTCCTACTTTTGATTTGGTGATGGAGGTTTAAACATAATATCCAGTTCTATTCAAGCTGCTTTTGATCATATTTCTGAAAAATTCTCTTTCAATGCAGCAAACATAAATATTAGTGTTATGTGGCTTCCAGCAAATTATGCCCTGACCAGGAAGTATACCACATCCTCTGAGCAGCATCCAGGAAGAAAAGGCCAGCAATGTTAATTATCGCAGACAGGCTGATGAAGTCTGTCACCACTTAAACCCAGATGCTGGCTTAGGGATGCAAGGTCACACACACACAGATTGAAAAATGACACACAGGAATACCAACGGACGCTCAAATCCCGAGGAGACATGCTGCATATGCATGTGTATTTCACAAATGCCCTGCAATCACGCACAATGTTACACTGTACCATCCACTCACTCAATGCAGGCACGTATGTGTTCACTCATACACCCATGAAACCATTCATACACATGCTGCACATACTCAAAAGGATATGTCATTCACACACACTTTGTCAGGCTCCGTTTTCCTGGTGCCGCTCCCCCCAGGGACACATGGCACTCCCGCATTCAAGGCCCCTGTCCACCCTGATAATAATGGTTAACAGCTGGTCATAGCTGCCAATGGGTGTCCCATAGCTCAGCTGGGTTAAATAAAGAATTGACTGCACGTTCAGACACGCTCTGACAATCTCCGTGAAGTCATACGATCTTTAACACAAGACCGAGGACATCGTATTCTGTTCAGGCTGAGGGGACAAAAATGTTGTCTCATTCCTTAGCAACACCAAATAAATCATTGATGACTTTCAAGCCATTGTGAAAGAGCAACCAAATTAAATGTAGAGGAACAAGTTACTTAATTTATTATTGTTGTACAACTTTTGTTAGTGAAGAAGTTGTGTAGGAGTGTTAAATCCATTAGTGTTTTCAGGAAGACACTTTTTGGGGATGTCACAGGTGAAGACAACCATTTTTTTTCGGAATAGCTAGGTGTTTATGTATTTTGCCTTGAAAAGATTACATTGCACTGTATCCATGTTATCAACTGTCGCTGTATTTCTGCTGCGATTGTCATCACTGTAGGATTCAGTAGCATGCGTTTCGAATGGATCATATTCCTTTGGCATTAACGGCATGATCACCTGTTGTTTGGCCTCCTTTGTTTAAGCAGCACTGAGAATAAAACATCAGCAGATATGTGATATATTTTGTACAGTTATCTCCGTAATCTCTCGTTTGCTTATGTTGCATTCCCCATGTGTCACAGGCATTGACTGTGCAACATACCTATTTGAAATGTCACTCCTCTATGGGATTGTTTTTGTGTTTATCTCCATAGTTTCATCTCAAGGTAGCTTACTTATCCCTAAGTTTATTATCGATATATAATGAGCAAAGTCAAAGTCTCAGTGATGAACATTTATGCATTGAAAGCCCATTTGTGACAAACTGAATCAATAAGATCCCAAAAATGTAAATCTAATGGATCATCCGGTGTTTGTGTTTAATTTTCAGTGTGGTGGAGGCATCAATGGTGGGGAGATGGCGATATTTGCCTCTAGAGCAGGGCCTAGTCCCTGCTGGCACCCAGCATGCTTTGTGTGCGTCACATGCCAAGAGCTGCTGGTGGATCTGATCTATTTCTACCAAAATGGCAAGATTCTCTGCGGAAGACACCATGCTGAGCTTCTCAAACCACGATGCTCTTCTTGTGATGAGGTAAGATTCAGTAAAAGAAAAACTTCTAAGGACCAAGTCTCAAGAGCTCCATGGAACTAACACTGGAATGCATGTTTTCCTTTAGATCATATTTTCAGATGAGTGCACTGAAGCAGAAGGTCGTCACTGGCACATGAAGCACTTTGCTTGTTTCGAGTGTGAGACAATGCTTGGGGGGCAGCGCTACATCATGAAAGATGGCCGGCCCTACTGTTGTGGCTGCTTTGAGTCACTGTATGCAGAGTACTGTGAGGCCTGCGGGGAAAACATTGGTAAGTTATATTTGTGAGTTGCAAGGAAAATCTTTACTTTGCTTTACTTGTTTCCATCGATCAGGACTAGAATAATGAATTAATCCCTTTAAACCTGAGATCAAACATCCTATTAATGTATTTCTTGACTTCTTGTAAAGATGTAAAATTTCTGAAGCTATTCTTCTCTTCTAATCAACTCATGATCCCTTAGGTGTCGACCATGCCCAGATGACCTATGAAGGTGGACACTGGCACGCCACAGACAAGTGCTTCTGCTGTGCCCAGTGCAAGACATCCTTGCTTGGCTGTCCCTTCCTGCCAAAGCAGGGTCGCATCTATTGTTCAAAGGCCTGCAGCCAGGGAGAAGATATTCATGCCTCAGACTCGTCTGATTCTGCCTTCCAGTCTGCCCGCTCACGTGAGTCACGGCGCAGTGTCCGAATGGGAAAGAGCAGCAGGCCTGCTGAACAGTGGAGGCAGTCGCAGCTATTCAACGATGGAGAGGGTGATGGCGATGCCGATTGCGACATTGGTATCATCGGACGCAAATTGACTCATCTAGGCCTGGAGGAAGAGAGGTTCTGGAGAGAGCGGGAGGAACAGGATGCTGGTGGAGAGGAGGATCCAGAAGAATGGGCACAGCATGAGGATTATATGACTCAGCTTCTCCTCAAGTTCGGTGACCGTGGGATGTTACATCAACTTCAGCAGCCATCCCTAAAATCTCCCAGCACTAGCAGTGATAGAAACAGACTAATATCTGTCTCTGATCCATGGCTAAAGCCTGATACCACATCTATGGGGGTTACTGCCTCCTCTCCAACCCCTGCCAGTCCCACACAGAGCCAGACTTCCAATCAGTCCCGAGCCAACAGCCTTAGCCCTGGATTGATGAGCAAGAAGCACCTCCCTGAAATGTACTGGGCCCAATCCCAGGATGGTTTGGGAGACTCAGCCTATGGAAGTCATCCAGGTCCTGCCAGTGCCAGAAAGATCCAAGAGCTGGAGTTGGATCAGGATCAGGACCAATCTGGGTCAGGAAGACAGGCCTTTTGGCCAGATACCAGGCAGTGGTATGAAGACTCCCTTGAGTGTATTGCTGACGAGCTAAGGAAAGTTGAGCAGGGTGCTGGAGACTCAATGGACTCCCTGGCGCTCTCAAATATTACTGGTAAGGAGACTGCTGATCCCATGTGTTCACTGTAAATATATGCTTTTTTAAATTGAAACAGCTAATCAGAACGTGCCTCTCTTGCTCCCTGTTTCAGGTGCTTCAGTAGATGGAGATGGCAGAGATAGACCCACAGTCTACTCCCTTGCCATGCAGGATCCTTCAGGGTCAGACGACTGCGAGAAGATGAGCAATATGGGAACCTTTAATTCATCTCATCTTCACCACAGTGCCAACTCTCTCAACCTTAACATTGAAAAGGGAGGCGAGGAAGAGGTAGCACTGGCAATAAGGGGAGGCACACCAGGAGGACTTCTGACATTGTCCCCACATTCAGAAGGTCTCCCTTCCCCTTTTGTCCATGCTCCGGCTCTTAGGAGAAGCAAGTCTCAATCCAGGCCTCCTCAGATGGTCAAGTTCTCTGAAGACACTGTGTATAATGGATATAATGATAGGTTTGATGTCAATATTAGAAAGCATCCCATGAGTGAGAAGCCACAGCGGAGGATATACTGCCCAGACGAAATGAGCCGAGAAAGAAGTCGCCCGACGAGCCACCATGGAAGCAGCAGGCAGCACCACCACCGGCAAGGTCGGCACCACAGGAGTCGCAAAACCCGCTCGGACAACAACCTTCACATGGTGCCTTTGGAGAAAGCACAAAGGCTGTATGAGCCCCAGCAGAAGGGTCTGGTAAACCCTCCTCGTGGTGCCATGCTCCTGCAGCATGCTGCACACAGGCTGCCCTTATCCTACTCCCAAACCCGGTCTGACTTCATGCCTCAGGGCTCGGCTCAAGGAGATCCTCGGGTCGAGCATTTCATGGCACTGTACAGAGATGAGGATGACTCTTGTTCCACTTGCTCTTCCTCATCATCGGACTCTGAGGAGGAGGGATATTTCCTGGGCCAGCCAATCCCTCAGCCTCGAGTGGCTGGGCGCTACCATGCTGAGGACTACCCAACAAGGGTGACAGCCCTCTCCACCCAGAGCTATGGCTCACAGACTGGTCGCAGAAAGAGCCATCGCTCCAAAAATTGTATCATCTCTTAACAGCTCAGAGTGTATTTACATTATAATCTGCACTACACAAAGCAATAAAGTCAGATTTTCTGATCATGTGGTTTTTGCTGATTGAATTTGGTTTTAGAAAGGCAGTTTAAGACGAGATAGACTGAGACGATATTTTACGCCCTAACAGAGGGTGCATGGCCAAATGTCAAGATGCATATCATATTTATGGTCCAAATCTATGGAAAGAATGAATCAATCCAAAGTTTTAAGACAGTAAAAGAAAGACTGGTCCTTGTAACATAGTCAGAAAATAATTTTTTGGGGTGTGTCTGTAAATTTGGCCCTGATATTGGGTCTTATCGGATTTTTAGCACTATGATGCATTGACGCAAATTTCAAAGTTCTTCAATAGACAGTACAGACCAAGAAATTATGTACAGTTGGGGTGAGTTGCAACATCAAACTTTTCTTTTGTTTCAGCATTTGCCATTAGGTTTTTTCAAAAATGTTTTATGTTCAGTTAGAAGTTTTGCAGCAATGTCTCTGTGTGCATTAAGATGGCAACATATTGTACACATAGTTTGATAAAGTAGTAATAGAAACAAACCAAATTATTTAATGCATAATAGTACAAAGTGATAATGTATATACTAAGTTAAGATTTTAATACTGGTATTTTTATATCTGTTGTTTAAAGAATTGTTTTCTTTTAAAGTGTATGATAAGAAATTAGCAGTTGTAATGGTAAACAAACTATGGAAGCTGAGACCTTCTCTGCTTGTAGTGACTTTTTTAATGCCTTTATCTCAAGAACACAAGCTAACAATGGCATTATCAAGATACCTCTGCTCGTTTTTGTGTGAAAACAGGTTAATTTATCTCATTATCTTGAGGTATCTGTTTTGTTTTCTCAAGATAATTTATCAAAGAAATGACTTTTGATTTCTCTAGATATCTAGTTAATTATGGAGACCCCCAAATCAAGAGTCTGTTTAAACTGACTGATCCTGATTAAATGTACTTGCTTGCAAAGTTGCAGCCTTGCAAGTCTTTTTTACTAAATAAGGAGGACTGATCTTAATGTTATCTCTCACAAAAAGAAAACACAAATTCTCTACCTGTTTTATATTTTTATGAGTTAATTATCAGTGGTTCATAAAAACCGGTTAACTAAGTTGTTAGCTTGAGAAATCAGCAGTTTTTTATGAGAAAATGAGAAAAATTGACCCATTATCACATGAAAATGAGCCTGTTTATCTACAAATAATGCAATGTTTAACTTGAAATCTCAAGATAACGGCACTAATGTGGTTACAAGCATGATTGTTTATGGCTTCCGCACCAAACAGACCTCGTTAGTATTTTATGAGAAACAGCAAAGAAGGTGCCACTTCATAATCTGTGTTCTTCACAGTAAAGTGCCATGTTACTCTGTAACAATGTCTATTATAACATATATTCCACAATGCTCACTATTGGTGTACATAATATAAAACTAAGGGCAGTAACTTCTGCATTTTCCATATTCAGCTGAAATGTTCACTTGCCTTGCTCTGACATAACCAGCTAAATGCTTTGTGATGTAAAGACGCTTGTAATAAATTTTCGCCTTTCAAAGCTTCGGGATTGATTATTGTTTTCGCCCAAATGATTGCCATATTTTCACTTACAAGGTTTTTTGTAGCGATTGGATTGTTAGTGTTTTATAGGGAGGTAAATCAAAAAATCAATGGGATTTTTTAACACCGTATTCTATTAAAAACTTCTCTTAGTGACATGTATCATGCACATCTTAACAATATGGATTTGTTTATATATATTTAAAACTTATTGACTAAAAATGAGAATTTTAGAAATCATTATCTTGTATGCATTTAAATTTTAAAGTGAGGGATGTTTTGGAGTCTACAAGATACTAGAATCTCAGGGAGAAAAGCAATTAACCCAATAAATAGAGCTCTAGCATTGCCAGTAAAGTACGGTAATCCTTGAATGAAAATCGAAATATGAGGTCATGAAACTTGTGTAAATAGATCACAATAAAGCAAACTTTAACAGAAATCATTTTTACTTAATCTTCTGAGACTTTGCATTTCTGTGCAAAGCTTTGTCTCAACGCAATCAAAATAATCAAGCTTTGTACAGGTTTCTCAGAGGGGCAGGATATAAAGTTTGAAAAAGCAAAATAACACAACACACACACACAAAAAAAGGAACAAAACTGGCATTTCTAGACAATACAACTTTATACAAGAATGTAGAACTGTTGGTTTAGCAGCACCAGGTCATATATCTGACTGCTACAAAATACAAATTGACATAGCTGAAAATAGTACAAAACAAAACATTTTCTTATCTGGCTTTTCTTCTGCAAAAGTGTCATCATGCTGGAGGACTCAAACGTCAATATGTCTTCATCTTTATAGGTTAAATAACGAACCATGTTGACCATTTCCATAATAATGTGAGACAGGTAGATTTTCAAAACAGAAAACTGTGTTTTTTGCAAAAATTTTACAGAAAAAACACTTTATTTTATTATTAACATCATTCCACAGAGAACTTAAAGGTAAAAATTGTCTGGTCCAAACTAACACTGTTCATTCCGACACACAATGCAGCCCTGCATCTTTTCCAAGTTAAGTTGCTCTTCAGGTTGCTGTGCTGTAGTATCCATTCAGTCCAGCAATCCAAAGGATAACTGTTATGTTTGGCAGTCAATTCTACCATGTTCAGTCCCACAGAGACCAGGCTGACCAATGTGTCAGTATGATGAGCTGTGATTGACTCCTGTTTTTGAAAGTTTATGAGACGTAAGGGCTGTAGATGGGGTGGTCGAGTCACAGACGGAGGGTTCTGGCTGCCGAACCGCCTCGTCCAGTTCGCTTATGAAGTGTTTGAGGTCCTCCAGGCAACGTTCGCGGATCTCCCCGAGGTTCTCCCTGAGAGGGACCTGCAGCTGCTTCTCCAGGTTGGGGTCTTTAGCCACTAGCATCTTTACCACCATCCCAAATGTCTCACAGTCCTGACGATATACCTGGAAGAGGATGGGAATATAAATCTTAGCATTGAGGCTTAGTGTTTACAAATAAAAAAAAATTAATATTGGAATATTAAAGCATTTTAATTTCAAAACACCCAGATGCAACACCTTTAGATGTGTGTGGATTTATGACTAAGGAGTGTCAACAGGCAAAGGTCAAACCTCATGTGAGAAAAGCTTTTAATTGAGGAGCTTAAAAGCTGTTTCCTTCCTGCTCTACCTGGCGCCTAGGTGTAAATATTCCTGCATCATTGAGCACTAGCTGATCATTCTGGTGTTAACACACATCATGTAGTGTCAAATGATAAACACTTTTCCTCTCAAGTTTAATAAGGGGCCCTTTAAGAAGGACAGGGTAGCCCAAGGTGCAATAAAACCCCATTTTAGTGGCGGCTCAGAGGCTTATAACAGGTGTTAAAGGGACAATGAGGAAGAGGTGCCGGTATCTTGTTTGGGAGCTGCTATTTCACACCGAGCCTCAAATGTCTAATAAAATGACAGAGGAAGCCCACTGCTGCCATATAAAATGGTTTGATTTGCAAAATACGAAAACAAAGCTTCGTTTTTAACTCATTATCCTTCCCAGAAGCTGACTATGAAATTCCAGAGAGAGAAAATATCAGTCACCTAAGATGATGATCATTTTTTCCTCGGTTTCCATTTTCTCAGCTCCAGACGTGTTGTAGATGGATTTCAAACCACAAGAAATTAAGACAAATCCGGCACTTCAATTCTTGTTCTCTAGAGTATTTTTCCCCCTAATAGCTTCAACAGGGTGTATCAACTTACAAGTCACACTACTGCAGCACTTCAATAGTTTCTTTTATTCCTCTTAATGCCCCCCAAACCCCTGCACTTGAAAAAAATGAAAAAACAATGACAAAAGAACACAAAGTAGCAGAGCTACAACCAAAGATTACTTTCATTACTGATTAATTTGCCATTTTTATTTCAAATAAATAACAAATATGTTCAGTAAAATATCAAAAAACAGCAAAATGTCATTTACTAGTTCCAAAAGCAAAAGGTGGTATCCCAAAATTACTTGTTTTGTCAGACTAATGATCCCAAATCCAACAAGACAAGTTTTTATCTCCAAAAAACCAAGACCAAAGCTGAAGTAGAGAATCTATGGCTAACTTTGGTAAGATATCTGTCCATTGATCACTCAGTTATCAATGAATATTTTTAAGCTCCACAACAAAACAGTGAAAACATTTCCTCTTTAACTTGTTGGAACTGTATGACCCTGAAAGGCCTCAGAGGCCTGGAAGAGTTTGGGTTATCAAAACACACATCGTTATGGGCTGGAACACCACACTTCCAATCTGGCCGGGGACCTTTGTTGCATCTCTCTGTCCCTTGCTTCCTGTCATCCCTCCACCATCGTCACCTAATTAAGATGTAAAATGCTCCAAAATAAAAAATAAATAAATAAAACACACCACACATGATGAGGACCTTTTCTAATTGGACAGCATGATGCTCTGCTTCTCTACAAAAAAAAAAAGGCCAACGCCACGCTGACGGACCTCAGGGATCCACTTCAGTTTCTCTGAGGGATGCTGCTCTGCTCACTCCTCTCTCTGTTTTGCTCCATCTGTCCCTCCACTGTTTCATGACACATTTTTCCTCGAGGGAGTCTCTGTGCCTCGTTTCGTCTTAGCCTCCATCTCTCGGTCAGTTCTCTCCCTTCAGAGTGGAAGTGAATAACCCACTGATCCGGCCACTTATTAAGTTGTGCATCAAGCCTTCGATGTGGGAGTGAAACCTCTGTGCTGCAGGCGGACACAAGGCCACTTCCAATGGCGAGGGTTGTGTCTGTGTGTTTCTACACTTCATGTGCCTGTGCGTGTGAGTGTGTGTGTGTGTAAAATTAGGCCAGGGTGAGTTTCAGTCATTCACCGGATACCAACAGTGGCTTCTAAGCTGCAGGGCGTTCAAACTCACTGGCTTATTTATAGCTTTTTACAATGTTCCTGGAACAGAAAGCTTTTGCCGGAGAAGAGGAGAGATCACAAATAAAGATCTGCTGTCAGACAGTTTATTGCCACGATAGATGGCTTCTTTCCAAAATCTACATTAAACAAAAATATTTCCGCTGTTGCATAAAATCTGCAAAAAGTGTGATGATCAGAAAATTAAGGGATGTTTATTAGGACGGAATTGTTATTTCTGGAAGTTACACAATGAAAAGAAGAAAAGTACTGACATATTTACCTGGTTACTTTCTTTTTGAGATACAGCAAACACTATCAGTATTTTTGTGGCCACTTAGGGTTTTTTTTTTTAGTTCAACCTCTTAAGGTGACCTAAATTTAACAATGGGATGCAAAGTGTTTAAGGAAAGAGTGCTGACGTAAAATGGGCACACCAACTCCACTGGGCGGTTCTATACATTTCCTAAGCACAATAAACTATCAAGTGGAAGATGTTGCACAACAGTCGGACTAACAAAATATGTACAGAAAGTACACTTGTGATAGCATTATGCTTTACTGCGCTAAATTTAGCAACACTTCATTGTCCTTTTAATCATTTTGATGTCCTATGGCCTCCTTAAACAGCTGATAACTGATGACAGTACAGTTATTTATCAACCTTTCGGAGGAAGTATCCAATCAAATGTCCTGACAACAACTCCTCTGAATACGAGGGAAGTCCTTCCAAGATAACAATGTGGTGAAAAGGCTCTTCCTGTATTCGAACGCACTTCCTGAAGTCCCTCCCTTGTTATCCAATCAGGAAGGAAAGGACCATTTCTCAACTTTGGGGTGGGGTCGCTCCATAACTGTCTCTGCTACTAAAAACCTCTTTAAACTATATTTTCTATAGCATATTAGAACAGAACTAGGAGTAAGGGTGTGAGCCTGTTAGGTCTCAAAAAAGCAAAGTGAAAAAAGTTGGGGACTCAGTTAAGTTCTGCCATCTTTGTAACTAAAAAAAAAAAAAATCCCTACTGAGGCTGGAACCGTCTGGCTGTCTGTCTTGTAGCCAAATATATTTAGATTCCTTAACAAATGAAATGAAAATCCTTTTGTATCACAGCTTTGACTGTGAGGACTAAAACATAATACGCTTTATTGCCTCCCCTGCCTTGTCACTCACTATAACAAGTTAGTCTGTACTGCAGCCAAAGTCAACTCTGACAATGAGAGCGGGGTTCAGGTTGAATTTCAGCAGACCAATTTCACTTAGCTACACAAACACACGCTGAGGCGCTGGTATAACGCCGCCCAGCATGATGTCTAGCCGATGATGGAAAGTTCGGCCTGTGATCTGTGAAGTGTAGAGACAGTTGGTGAGCTTTTGAGGGGAGCTGCCGGACTGGGGTGTGTTTGTGTCCGCGTGTTTGGAAGAGATGGCTAGACCAGATATGATGCAGAAAGCCAAACATCTGGCTGACACTCGTCAAGTGGCTGAATGCGAGAGCCTGCTGCTACAGAAGCACTGCTTCAGACTTCGCTGTGCGCCTGTGAAAGTGACTTTGTTGTTTCTGACTGAAAAAGTGAGAGTCGAAACTTGAGATAGTTTAGTTGTGTGTTGGGAGAATGATGGGAAATGAATACCAGCCACCACACAAGTGCCTACACATTTTCCACTCGCCACTTTGGCAGGTAACCAACCACCATGTAAAAGCAGTTCTCTCAGGTTTTGATCAGTGTTTATGAAAGGTTTCAAAGGGTTAAACTGCTGACCAAACGAATAGGACATACTTAAGGTCTTTTTTTTTTTCAAATTAATCTTTCAAAAGTCGTACAGAGATTGAGGCGTTAAAAAAAATGACCTGATTACTTAAAAATTAATTTTGACCTGGCTGTGTTTGAGAGAAACAAGGGAAAACTTCACTTACACTTATGACAAATCAAGCTAGTCTTTTATAAAAGAAAGGGGACTGCCAAGTGACAAACAACCTTCATGCAAGTAATCTGGGTATTAATAAAACACAAGAGGACAAGAAGAGGAAAAAAGCTAAATCTAAAACTTAGAAATCCAGGAACTCCAGGAAAGAGAATCTGAAACTTCATATCCCTGGAATACCCTGTTCCTTCTTGTTTTTCATTTTAAACCGTTAATACTTTTTCCAGACCTTAATTTCATGACTACATTTAAGATTATAGTCGGGAAGCATGAGTTATAATAATAAAGGAAAGACAACGTGGTTTACAAGGTAATAAAATAGCTGAAGGTTATTCTTGACACTATGGGTCTTGGTACTCATTTTCCAAAAGATCCATGAAATAAAACATTCCAACTTTTCATTATATCTGAACGTGCGAAATAAAACTCACACAATAGAGCTCAAGTGGATGCGAGGAGACACAAATGGGGGAGAAAAGACACAGGCTATAAAACAGGCCAGAAGCTGCAGCGTCAGCAGCAGCGTTATAACAGCCTATAGGCTCTGTGGCACGGCTATATATGAGAGCGCAGTTTGTGTGTGTGCTCCAGGGCAGAGCTGGCTCAGGTTTAATGGTCCCAGTAAAGCAGCGGTAGTGCTCTCTGGTGCAGGAATGGCCTTCATTAGATAACTGAGCAGGGCTGAAACCTCCAGCCTGGGGTGGTTTTAGCTTTGTTAAGCGGTCTGCCTTCCAATTTATAGTACACGCAAACCAATACCACGTCTAGGCTGTGCTTGTGTTTTCTGCTTTCGTTTATGCATTCCTGTACCACATACATTATCATAGTGTACCCAGCTCCCTGCGTGCAGGCCTGTGTGCGTATGCACATTCGTGAGATGAGTCAAACACTGAGGGAGAGTTGTTCTGTTTGAGCCGTGTGGGATGTCGAGCTGGTGGAGGGTTTAATGAGCAGTTGTAGCAGTTTTGCCAGTCAGCATGGGGAGATTAACAAGAGCCACAAGGAAAACGCTGATAAATCTGGCAACCAGCTACTTTTTTAAGATAAATACCCATCACTTTAATACTGTTTTGAAACTGATATCTGGCTAGTAAATTGGTAGATTTTAAGGATGAAGCCTCCACTGGTGGACAGGAAAGTTAATTTCCTGCCTTGTTAGGAGCATAATAGGTAGCTGTTCCAGTAATGCCTATCCCGTAAAATAATCCACATGTGAGTCAGAGGAGTCAAGGCCACCATATGCATGAGAATGTTTGCCAGGGTTGCAGCATGTGCCATGCCTGCACCAAGTTGACATTTATAGAGAAGTCTTACAAATTTCCCACTTGCAATGAGAGGATTGTAAATGCAGTAATTTTCCATTTGGGGTAACTGAGAGCTGCTTCTTACATGTATCGTCCTTACAAGTGCTTCTTTAAGACACCAATAAAGGATTCTAGATAGTATCTGTGCAAAATGTGATGCATCAAATCTAAAAACGCCTCATGTTGGATGAAGTATGAAATTATGTTACTTAAGTAAAAATGCATGCAGAACTGTGGCCTAAAGATGAGAGACTAGAAAGCACAGAAAGCATGGTTTATAACAAGTGATGTGGTTTTTTCACACTGAAATACGACTCCCTGATCCATTCTAAACATCATCCAGTTTTGAAGAGGTCAGTTAAATGTAATTTCAAGATGTCAGAGTTGGGTTGAGTTGGATTGGTACCTTTTCTATCTCCTGAGCTTTAGCGGCGATGGCCAGGGCTCGTCGCTCTTGAAAGTTATCTGCAGATGGCTTTAGACTTTCCTCCACAGCTGGTGCCACCTGTGGCTCCTCTTTATCTCCCTCTGGAGGATGGTTGTCCTCCTAAAAGATGAAGGAGGGGGGAAAAAAAGAGTTACAGACATGAGAAAAAACTCAGAAAAGTGTCATAGCATGAGAGAAATAAGGTTTCAAAAGAACCACGGAAATAACGTCTAGAAAAGCAATTGGGCATGTTTAAAAAGCATAATGCTTCTGCTAACGAGTAACAAATGACACAATGCTTGAGATTAAATGACAGAGAGCTGGAGAGAATGCCTCAGACAGTCAGTGAGACACTATGATCCGTCATACTGATGACTGTTGAACTACCCTGCATATCTAAGCTTCCTCCTTTCTTTAACGTCCTCAACCACATCTTTCCTTTAGTTTCCTCTGCTAAAAAGCAAGAATATATTCTTTGTGACTTCTTAGTTCCATCTCCAACTAGATAAAAAGTAGAGATTCTTAGGAACCACAGCTCTCAGATCAGAGATAGGACTACAAAGCTGCACAACAGTTACAGATCTTTATATTTAACACTGTCCTCATTACTTAGCAAATTTGGCTGAGACCTGGCTTAACATCAATCTTGTTTTCTATCTAAAATTTATAAATTTACATTTAAGCTGTTTGGGTTGTTTTTTTTTTACCATGAGAATAGAAAATCTAGCCAGCCAAGCCATGATTAGCCATCTAATGGGTAGACTGGAAACTCCAGTACCCATAAGTATTACTGTGAAAGCCAAAAGAAAGAGCAAAGGGGAGAAATGAGGCCAACTTGGATCACTGCTCAATTTCTTTTGCTCATTTCCTGATACTATTAGGGTTGGAAGGCCAGAGAGAAGAACTGCCCAGCCATGACTAAAGTCCACTCATACATTAAGGGAAACAGGCCAGGGACTAAGTCATATTAAATCTCAAGATGCCTGAAGAAAGTAATTATAGGAGATGGTACATCACAACACCGAGTGTGGTCTAAAATAAAAAACACAGCTCGTAAAGCATCATCCAATTATTCCTCCTCCCAATTCCCTGCCTGGAGCAATGCTTCGGTGAAATGTGTGCACGTACGAAAGATCGCATTTGTCAAATCTTCAACCCCTCTTGGACCAAGTGGAAAAAATATCCTTGTCTAAGTCTTTTATTTCAGCTCTCTGGGCAGCCTCGACCTGGAAGGAATGTTACACTATCAATACTAAGCTTGGCATATACATTTTGTGCAAACTGTGCTGAAATCAAATGTCCTCCATCAGGAAAAAAGGTAATCTCTTTTCAATGTAATACTAAAGATGAATATAACAAAAGGTTATTAGAGCTTAAGTATTTTTCCTTTTATTTTTTTCTGCTGAGAAAAAAAAGCTTGCCCGATCTGGTGAACTATGAATGACCTTTAAAATAAGGGCTGTGGTAGATTCCTAATTTCTGCACTTACATTCTTCATTCAAGTTAAAAAAAAAAAAAGTTTGTATAAGCTAGTGTTGCAAACACAGCAGTTCTTGAACCAAATGCGAAAGAAAAAAATGCTCACAATAATTATGTTGCTATGCTAATGTTGAGCAGGTATAACATTAATCATGTTTATCACTCAAGTCTTGCATGTTAGTATGCCAACATTTGCTAATAAGCATTAAACCAAAACACAGCTGAGGATGGTAGGAATGTCAGTTTCTGGTCATATATCACAGGAAAAATTGACTTGAACCATAAATGCTAACGTCAAGGTGAAGATACTGGAAAAATACATCCAAAAAATCAGGGGGATTACCAAAAATATTAGGACTCACCACCTGGGAACCATGAATAGAAGTGATGGATTGACAAACTAACACTGCCATCCCCAGAGCTGCTAACAAAGCTAATTTCGCCCCGACATCCAGTAGAGGTTAAAGCCTGTGTGATCCTTTGACCGCTGACTTTCTGTGCCCTATCCACCAAATCTCAGCAATGATCTTAGTTGGTAAAATGTTATCGGACTGTTATTAATAGGAATTTGATGCCTTGTGATGGGATAAACCCCTCTGGTGACCTTTTTAAGTACAAGACCAGCTCTCCCACCCACCGGGCCACCATGGCTCGCAGCAAGAGCTGGAGCTCTTTAGGTGCCCTCTTTGGTCTTTTTCGTCTGGGATGGCTCCAGAAAGCCTGCATGTGTGTTTGTTGAATCCCCACAGCAGGCAGCGGCTGGGGCCGTGAGTGCAGGCTTTACTGGGGGCACAGCAGAGGCCTTTGATCTTGGCCAAGGTTACGGGTTTGTGCCCCCAGAACAGAAAACAACAATGCACCACAGGCTAGATCAAACACGGAAAAAAAGGAGCAGTTGTGTGTGTGTGTGTGTGTGTGTGTGTGTGTGTGTGTGTGTGTGTGTGTGTGTGTGTGTGTGTGTGTGTGTGT
>JAQMCX010000037.1:2727797-2875754 GCA_029814765.1 Acanthurus leucopareius | reverse complement strand
GTGTGTGTGTGTGTGTGTGTGTGTGTGTGTGTGTGTGTGTGTGTGTGTGTGTGTGTGTGTGTGTGTGTGTGGAGGGGTGGGGCACTGAGTAAAACTTTCATCACAGCAGTTGATTGGGTGGCGGTGGGTGGTTGTTGCAAAAAATGCACATAAGGTTTTTGTCTTGTAATTTCTGACTTATAAAGCGATGCATGCGATCACAAAGATATCCAAGTGCCCACCATAGCAGTCGAAAGGACGATGCAGTAAAGAAAATAAAAATAACAAAACATCCAACATACAAATTAGCTTATCCCCAGCATGTACAGAAAAAGATCTAAGGGCTGTAAATGAGATAATAATAAGAGTGTGTGAACAGTTAAGCAGCATTTAAGGATATACAAGAGCTTTTCGATCTAAGCGAATTCTTTGACATCGTGAGAATGTTATGTTAGTTTTTTTTGCCTAAAATGAAATAGAGTCACTAACACATAACCACTGAGGCAATTTAGCAGAGAAAAAAGAAAAAGTTTTCAGACTTGCTGGCTACAAATCATTGCCGCAGAATCTATATAACACCTTAAGATGACAGACAGTAGATAGCATCTAAAAAAACACGCACAGTATTTTTAGCCCTCTCACATTTAATGATACAATGATGTTGAGTTGTCAGATGTGTGAATAGTCACAAGTCATTAACGCTGGAATCCAACCCCGAAACTCTATCATTCAACACAATGTGATAGGGAAAGGCAGTTGACAGGTACGTTAAGGTTTTTCCTGTTAACCCCTAATGTTACACATCAGTGCCTCACAAGCGCAAAACCGACAACCTGCTTACATCTGCCAGACGGTCACAGCCACCAAACACAGTCAGTCTAACTTTTCAACAGAAAAAGGAAACGATTGTTCATTGTAAACAGTCTAAACACATCCCAATGAGCTCCCTTGAGATTTCTCCTGGCTTTTCAGCTCAGATCTTATGATAAAGCTATGACTCGGGCTACTGAGTTAGCCTCTTCACTTCTGGGTGGCCGCAGCCAGACGCAGTGCACCTAATCACATCTGATTGTTTTTACACTCCTTCGCATAGTTGGAAATGGATGATATCAGCAAAACAAGCTATTATTTGCAAAACAGACAGGACAGATCTACATTCAATACCGACTCAAAACAGTTAAAAGTATTTTTTTTTTTTAGAGCAGGAGCACTTTAAGGAAAGACGGCTCGTACTTGCGTCGACACTTGAGCCCTTTTCCTCATACCATTATAAGATCTTGTGACTGAAGTCTGCTTACAACACATGTAAACAAAGCACAGGCCTGATGGCTTTTATGCTCTGCGTGAGGGCCACTTTAAAACCCATTAACATACTTCAATGGGACTAAACACTTATTAGAAGGATGGGATTTAAGAAGTTCCAGATGCATCCTGCTATACAGTGACAAAGTCCTCAATATATGATACAATAATAGAACGGTATATAGTATGTTTGGAATGGCTGTGATTACAATGTTGATACAAAATGCTCAAATGCTTGTGCATTTAAATAAACTTACAGTAAAAAAACCAATATAGCAGCTTGGCACTTAGTAAAATGATGGTTATTTGCTTGTTTAATGTACTTGAGCTCACCTTGATTGAGGTTGCACTGTGTGGGGAGCCTTCTCTTGACAGGCCGGGGATTTTGTCTGAGGAAATATAAAGGGGACAAAGTAAAGTAAAGCTTGACACATGGTGGGCAAAATAACATGTTTTGGATTAAGAGAGTGATAAACTAGAGTAAAGAGAAAAACAGCAGGAGGCAGAAGTTGAATGGAAAAAAGACAATTACGTCTGGAAAGTAAGCGCAGCCTCATTACAGATTCCCAATTTCCACTTATCAACCGGACACCCCAACTTGTCTTGCTTTCTTTTCTCTCTTCCCTCAGGCATCCAAAGTTTTGAAGCTGACTGACCAACTCTAACAACAAATGTTATCTTTAAGGACCTCTTAATGAAACAAAAACACTCTGATGTGGAAGCTTTGGCTTCAGGAATATCCATCAGACATCCTATACTCTTTCCCTGCTCTTCCACACACGACCTGGTGGCATCTTTATGAGGCCTGACAAAGTGGCAGACTGAGCGGGGAGGAAAGCGGGCTGCTGGACACATTAGAAATGCTCTCTGTCTCTCTCGGGTTACCCAGACTGGAAGTAGGTTAAATTTAACGATTGTAACCTTTGTGTTTTTCCCGAAACAAATCCTCTGCATGTCATCTCATCTTGCTTTCATTATTTTGCACTTCAAAAAACAAACAAAAAAAAAGACGGACAGAAATCAATTAGAAGAAACCAGCACTTAAGCATGCACTCAAGGATTTAAGAGTAATACTAACATTGTTTAAATCCTTAGCAAACATGGTTTAAAAGTATAAAACCACTGCCAAACTGTATTTGATGCAACTTTTCTCTCCTGTCTATAGCAACCATACTGAACTGCACTTACCGATCATCTTGATCTGAGAATAATTCTCTTCATATCCTGTAGAAAGACCAAACCGTAAGGTCACTGGCTGTGCACATAAGAACGGGCCTTTAGAGCAAGCACACTCACTGCCCTGATGCTTCGCTAAATTGTGATGTCATCCTCTGCTTTCAGGAGCTTAAGATCATGCATTTCAAATTACCAAAATGATTTGGCCATATGAGCATTACTAACATCATTCTGAGGTCCACTAAGCTCATTTCATGAGAAAAGAGCCCCAATCAAAGTGGAGGTTTCAAAAGGGGAGAGCCAGCATGGAAGATGATAGCAGAGCTACATAACACTGTGCGTGGGAGGTCGAGATCTATAAACTAGTAACCTACAGACAGCATGCAGTTGATAGAGAGATACTTAAGCACTGTCTTAGTCCAATTAATACCATTTTTTGTAAGTCTGCTTAGAAATTATTTATTTTTATCCATATTGTACATGTAAAATGTTTTCAGTACAATTAAAAATGTAAAATCCAAATCAAACAAGGATTAAAATTGCTGGTTAGAAATTTAGCTGGCTACATTTCCAAACACCCCTCTGGGAGAACATTGTCACACAGCTTTGATAAAGCCTGTTTCTAGAAGCAATCCTCATAAAAACTGCTATATTTAAGAGCAGACAAACTGAGTAAAAAGTAGCTTTTCTTTAGTGTAAATCAAAAATCGTTTGTGACAGAAGGAATCTTGAAGTTTAGGGACCAAGCAAAGTGCTAACATACCTCCACAATAGGTACTAAATAAAAGGATTAATGTGAAAAAAGGAACAGATTACATCAAGTCACCACTAACTACTACGGAAGAAAATTCATGATGTGTCTGACTTTCGACCTGGGTGACAGAACTTTACCTGAGTTTATTGTGGTTGAAATTCTTGAGGGACATATTATTTTTAAATACATTCTATATGTTTTATTATAAATCTTTCATTAGACTTTATAGGTTCAAACATGAATTAAATCTGTCCCTCATCCTTGCATCCTTTTGTATACTTAGTGGCAGACATCTTAGGAGTAAGAGTGACCATGATATTTTCCTCTTACATTCGTCTGACAAGACAAGGATGCAAGGAGACACGTGAAAAACAAACAAACAAACAAACAAGCTCACTGTCACCCAGGTCTAAGCTTGTTGGCAGGGCTAAATGTACAGACCCAAATTGTCATGTCCACTCTGTTGAGGAAAGAGTGCCCCCCAGAGGTGCTCAGCAACACCTGTGTGACCCTCTGCACCATCAAGACCTGGAAAAGCCAGTCATCCAGTTATCAGTGATGGATAAGACAGAAATAACAGAGGAAAAGGAAGAGGTCTTGACAGTGAATGTGCATTTTTTGGGGTGGTTTAAGGAATTTAAAATTCGTTTGGCCTTGTTTGTTCTGTTTGTTCTTTTGTACTGTTTAACATTTGGTACGGAGCGTCATTTTTTTTAAACAACTGACATTTCCCTGAGAGCATATCCCTTCCATTAGCTGCAGGAAATAAGCCATGACTAAAACTGAAACCGGAGACACTGACTATAAATGTTCTCCTTCATTTCGGTGGTATTGCCACTTGTATATATGAGTATGTTCTGTCAGCCTTTAGTGCAATTTAATCCGTCTGTATGTTTTGGATCGGTCATATCCAGCTACAAAAGTTGGTATTCATAGTATTAAACTGCCTGTGCACAAGGGTGGACACAAAGGGGTTTTAAGAGCTCTTGGCCCTGCTTCAGGGAAGGGAAAACTAAGTTCTACATACTCTTGCCTTGCTGTGAGGGAAATGGCAGACCCTTGGCTCTGTCTGGTGAGTAGCCTCTGCTGCTGACGCTGGAGCCGGAGCGACTGTGGGGGGAGCGGGCCACCTCACGGCGCACAGGGGAGCGCTCTCTAAGTGGAGGGAACGGAGCCGCCTTTCTCCTGTAATGGTCTCTATCCTCCCTGGAAAAAACAGAGAGGATTTTGTGGACTGTTATCATTTATATGATCCAAACGTCCGCATTGTTGCGTGATTAACAAATTAGCCCCTCTCCCTTATCTGACCGAACTATCCCAAGTTTCATACTGATAGCTGCCACAACTATTTCAGAGAACCTAAATCCAAGCACTCTAAGTACCCTTTCCTTTTTCTGTGCCAACATTGCACAACTTAGCCATTCAGCATTGTGTGAATCATTTAAACCGAAAAACACATAACTCTAAGTATTTGTGTGAAAACCGACAGTGACACACAACCATAATTACAATGTAAGATAAGAAGTTCAAGAGAGAAGACAGAAAAACAAGAGATAAATACAATAGAAAAAGTCACAACAGGAAGAATAAAATAGATGGAATGGAACAACAAACAACAGAATCATTGCAACCATAAAAATAGCCGATCTATCATGACTTGAATGAATGCACAACTTGGATTTAATTAGTACAAATACTGTATCTTCCCTTTTCTGGGCTTTGTAGATGAATTTATCATGAAGCCCAAACATAAGCAGAGCTTAATTCTGACCAAATACTCTAATTGCTCATTATTGGAAGGTTTGGTTTCACCACTGAAGTCAGCAATGAGTGAGCTACACAAACACAGGCATGATTTTGTATGCATTCATTCGTACCCTCTGTCCAGGTTGAGGATGGCTTGAACTAGAGAGTCCTCCCCGCTCTCTGGGAGTGATCTGGGAGTTGGGTAGATGCCCTGGCTCCGCACGCTATGAGGTGGTGGTACACGAGCACTGAGGGAATAAAACACACACAAATGTGGGGTTAGTTACAGATTTAATGTGATGTGTCTCTTAGCAGCTTTAGTTTATGCTTCCCCATGAAAAATAAAAATTTATGTAAACTGTGAAAATTGAGTGTTCTGTCTCTGCTTTTACAGATCTTTTCCCTTTATCCCTCTTGACTGACCTTTACCCTCTATCCACCCCAGACCCACCAATCAACAGGCTGGAACTGACCTCTGACCTTTTGCAGCTCAAAGTGTTTGTTTGGAGTAAGAGCGTCTGTCTGGCTGCTACATGGAGCATCTTATACGTATAATTTGACTGATTTTTTTTGTGACTTGACAACCACATACAACAATGTATTTCTGAGAATGCTCCCTAATGAAGAGATTAAGTCTCGCATGAAACTGAGCTCCAGTTATATAGCATAGTACAAAATAGTGAGAGGATTTGAGTGAATATTGTTAAATTGTCAAGCAAAATCTGTAGCCTCGGTTTTTGCAACCCTATCTGCAGCCTGAAGAACCATAGCTAGACTGAAGAGTCATCTAACCTATAAAAGTTTGGAGTCAGGTGAGCACAGAGACTGCGAGAAATGTGAATCGGGTAAGACAGGGTAATATGGGTCAGAGCGGAACGTGATTTATGATTGTTGCTATTTAAACAAACATTTCAAACATATACTGAATGCAGAGGCCCACTCCTGCAGAAGTTCCCCACATTGGCCTAACCAGAGGAATTAATCACAGAGGACTTTTTCACAAGACAAATGCATAGAGATGGACTGTACCCTGCTGTCCGTAAGGATGACATATCATTTCAGTGAGTAGTATTAAGTATGAAATACAACATGATAGACAAAAGTTGTTTTTGTTAAAAAAAATTAAATAAATAAATAGATAGAGAAGGGTTTACCCAAACTCTAAAGGCCGTCCTGTGTGTGGGTCTTCCCTGGGTACTCTGTAAGGATAGTCCTCCTTTACATGGAAAGAAAATGAGAAAAACAGACATTTATGAAAATGACTGATATTGGCAGTTTTTCTTCATACAATGTGACTATAACCTAAAAAATAACTGAGTTATAAAAATCTTGAAGATCGACCCATATAAAAGAAAAAGTCATGAATAAATTTAGAGAGTTAATAAATGTCACAAGGCCAAGAAGAAACTGATATGAATACCATCATGGATGGCTAAATTATAAAACACTGTGCTGCTTAAAAAAATTTAACTTGAACCTTTAACTGCAACACCCTCTGCTGGCTATTTATGAGAGTGCATACTCAATAAACAGTAACATGACATGCATTCCCAGCATGTGTTTATCAATGCAAAATGGCTCATTCATACATACATCTTGTTTACTTTAATTTACTGTTAACATAATCAATGCATATTGTCCCTTTGTTTTTTATACCAGTTTTTCATATTAATTTTGATTATATGTTTTGATCATGATTTTTTAGTGTTTTCTAATTTTGACACCAGGTACAAACTACATGGGTTGTTTATCAGTGTGATTCAACAATGATTTTATGGAGTGGCAGCTACTTATATTTCAGCCTTTTTTGTCAATATTCACATGTGAGAGAATTTGTACTCAGAATTTTGATTGTAACTGTGTTGTGCGTATGTGCCTCTGTCTCCTTAATTTCATTCTAATTTTATTTTTTAAACAAACAACTTTTTATTTCAGAAGTGAGACCTTCTTTGGAGGTTCTTATATACATTATTTTGAGCAAATCATTACCCTTAACATTTTATCTCGTGTTCTTTCAGCATGAATACAATAAGCTACACAGCAGCACTAATTGTTTGACATTTATTCTCTCACCCTCCTTGAAGGTGGACCAGCTCTGCGTTCAGCAGGAAAATGAAGGCCATCACCATGGTAGCCTCTCTGATCTTCATGGTAACTTCGTGGCCCTCCTCCATTTGGGAAAAAGCGTGGACCTCCTTCATATTCGTAGCCCCCACGGCCATAGTCATCCTCTGGCCTACCAAAGGGGCCTCTCCTCTCCACTGCTCCAGCTGCCCGAGGGTACGGACCCTATCAAAATGTGCACATTTTTAAAATATATATTTTAATATATATCAATATATATATTAATATCAATTGTTATTAGACACATTTTGCTTTGTTATTATCTGTTCATAAAAAGTCTGTCTGCTAAAATGACTCATGGCTCTTGGCAACCTTTTGGGTAAAGACTTCCTCACCTGATAGAGATACCCATGCAAATGCAAAGTAATATTGTTTACATAGCAAAGGAAGTGAGAGAGGTGTGAAGGGAGAAAAACCACAGGTACTTTTAGTGGAGCATACTACATTTACTCTCTACACTTTTCAATGGATAGTTCTGACAACAACAGAAATATGCTATTCAAAGAATTATTCTAGTGGTTTGGTATGATTTGTTATTTATCATTACGTTTAAATAAGAGATAAATACTGGCTGCTTAGAAGACATATGTCTACATGTGTTTATACCTGCATAATTATGAAAGTGATAAAACAAGGTCAAAACTGATCTCAAGAGAAGAAAAAACAGTCACTTTATTACACACTCACCGGTCTTTCTGTTAGAAATCGCTCATCATATGCCTCTCTTATACTCCTGTCTCTCCTATACGTCACTGCAAAATGCAAAGAGGGTAATATTTATGCAGCTGTATAGGAGTGGTTCCACAAAATAAACCATGAAAACTAGTTTCTTGTATTTATTGATACTGCCTTTAAGTTAGCCTCTATAAATTTTCTTGGACAGCAACATTACATGTTGCAACAGCACATTATCATATGCAAGAACACAGCAATAAAGTCTCTGTCAAATCAATGATGATAAACTGGAACTTGTAGAATTTTTGTTAGTTTGTCTCCAATGTAAAAGCATCTTGGTTTGGGCCCTGTGGTGGTGCAGACAGCAACACTAAGACCACTCTTGCAAAATTACGTCTACAATGCATACAATTTTCAAAAAATTGTCCCAGTTCTTGCAGGTGCCATTTAAGATATTTTGCCATGAGCAGGATCCTAATTTTCATTTTCAGAACTATTTGAGCAGGAGTGGAAATATTTGTTTGGTTTAAGAAAACATACATGTAGTGTATTTCTAAAATAAATGTTAGTCACTGACTTACTTTTAAATGCGAGGTCTTCCGTGAGTCTGGGTGACAGAAAACATACAATTTCAACAGAATCTGTATACAAGATTAAAAAGAAAATTAAAAAAATGTTAAGGTGACCGGATTAACTTTCAAGCAACCGTTTTTTAAAGCCTTCATTATTATTAGTTGTTCGGTTTTTACTAACGGCTGTTAATTGCCACATGTGCAACAGAGTACAAAAAAAAGATAACACAGACATCACTGTGTGCTTCAACAACTGAGCCGGTGTTGTGCCGGCTGAGGTTTCTTTCTGCAAAATAGACTGACGTACAGAAAAATGTCAATCTCTCAACAACACCATATTCAACACACAAACAGCTTATAGCAACCAACCGGTAACCTTCCTCCTGTAACAAAAACCATTACATCATTTTCTGTGATGCTGAATTTACTAATCACTGAAGGTACATGTAGATCGGACAGCTAGCATTGCTAGTTAACTAGCCTCTGTGTATGCTGCAAACATCCGCACGTTTAATTTAATGTTGGGGCACGTTAACTAATCAATACGGGCATACATAAATGGCAAGTGAAAATTTACGGCAAAATCTGGCATCTTGTGCAAGAGTATATGTTAAACAACCAACATAAAGGCATTTTATTCCACACAAATTAGCAAACAATCTTACCTTCCTCTATCGTGTACTTAGCCTAGCCTTTCACGTTCGCTACATGGTTTAGGCTGTTTTATTGGACAAGGCATGCATAACGTCATCAAGTTGCGACGTACCAATGGACGTATGTTTGTTTCTGTTTTTTCAGCATTAGCCTTTTGCAAATAAAGTTCTGCAATTTTAAACTATAATTTACATCGTTTGGAAGGCGGAGGTTGTGTTGGTAAGTCTATTAGTTGATGTACTCAGCTTTTTTTGAAGCAAAGTTAAAAGAATAACGCCTCATTGACGAGCTAGCTTGGTGGACTTGCGCTAAATGACTGGTAATGCATAAGACATTGTTTAAAACTAATTTCTGTCTTATTTCGATTTGCAGTGTGTCAGATGTGTTCAGCATGAGCGGGGGTTTGGCACCAAGCAAAAGCACTGTCTATGTGTCGAACCTGCCGTTTTCTCTTACCAACAATGACCTACATAAGGTACGTTAACCTCTACATTTGTTTATTAAAAGGTTTTACAGTGATGTAGAATAAAAAAAGTGCTTTTGTTTGGCAAAAACTCGACCATAATGTCTAAATCCAAGCATCTTCCTTGTGAAACAAAATCGTATTTTTTCGTTTCAGCTATTCACCAAATATGGAAAAGTTGTAAAGTAAGTAATCCCTCTAATTTTTATTTTGCATTATTATTATTATTTTTTTTTTACAGCATTGTGTCAACTAAACAAAGTGCTCAAGGTACACATAAGGTTTAACTCTTTGTCTAAGACTATGAATACTTTCCTCCAGTAATGTACTCATTGTAACAAGTTTTAAATGTGTTATCATAACTGTCATTCTTATTTTAGGGTGACAATTGTTAAGGATAAAGATACTCGCCAGAGTAAGGGAGTGGCATTTGTTCTCTTTCTGGACAGAGAATCTGCTCATAACTGTGTAAGAGCAGTGAACAACAAACAGGTGAGTCTACTTCACATGAAGGCCATTTGTTTTCACATACTTTATGTCACTAAGTGTAACCTGCAGTCTCCTTGTCCCCCATTTTTCTTTAATGGATGTTCACTTGTCACAGTTTACAGTGGTGTTTTTTGTCTTCTAGTTGTTTGGCAGAACAGTGAAGGCGAGCATTGCCATAGACAATGGGCGAGCAGCTGAGTTTATAAGGAGACGAAACTATATAGACAAAACTAAATGCTATGAATGTGGGGTCAGTGGATATTTGACAGTTTCTGTTTAATGAAATGATCACATTTTATACAAAATTTCACAAGAACACTTGCAAGTAAAACCTTGTGTCTTGTAAATACCATTAAACAACAGGATACAGGTCATCTGAGCTACTCATGCCCCAAAAACATTTTGGGAGAGAGGGAGCCCCCAAAGAAGAAAGAGAAGAAAAAAAAGAAGAAAGCTCAACAAACAGAGCATGTGTAAGTATTGTATACTGTGTGATATTGTAGGCAATAGTCCACTCTGTCATTTTTGTAATATTTTTTCATCTTTCTCCCTTGTAGTGAAGAGGAAGAAGAAAGTGAGGAAGAGGGAGAGGACCCAACCTTAGACAGTCTGAGCCAAGCCATTGCTTTTCAGGTAAGTTTGCAGAATCTAAATGGTCAGTGTGAACATTTGATTCATTATGCATCAAATCTACTTAAATTCTGTTAAATTCATGCCCTTTGATGTGCCCTGTGAACTAAACATGCTTGCAACATATTTAGTGAAATGCAATAGTATCAAAAAGTGGAGAGCAAAGATATTATAAGAATAACTGCTGTTTGAGACTGAGGCAGTGAGACCTGGAAAGTGGACTGTGTGCATTTAAAACACTGTGTTCTCTTATAGCTTTGTCAAATTTTTCTGGCTTTTGTTTCACTCTAGCAAGCCTGTATGGAGGAAGAGGAGAAACAGAGGAAGCAGGTGCATGTGTCTCAAGAGGACGGCGCTCACACTTCAACATCCTCAGATTCTAAGAAACCGAGGATCAAAAAGAGTGCGTACTTCAGCGATGAGGAGGAACTCAGTGACTAATGAAACACAGTTTGGACATAATCAGAAAGTTTTGTCAAACATTTGCTTTATTTTTATAAGTTTTATTATATTAAAGAGGGTATGTTTTAAAAAGATGCGTCCATTTTTGCTGATTAAGTTGGCTTATTTCATCTTGTAAATTAAACAGACATTTTTCATGTATCTAGAAATACTGTTCTTGGGTTGATGATTATGTTTGTGGTGTTTTTGTATGTACCTCAGTAAAAACATTTTTTATAACTAACTTAATTGATTGTTGGTTGTTTCAGTGTTAATCACAGAAGCTTAAGCAATGCTTAAGAAAGTTTTTTTTTTGGCTTGATGCTAAAATCTTAGTTTATAATCGCTGAGCAATATACAGGTAGAATTATTGCTACAAATTATATTTTTTCCTCAAAATAACTGGTGACAAATGTGTTTTAATTGAACACAAACCTTTTTTTTAATGAACAGCAGCTAAATTATACAGGCCATCTATTTGAAATTCAACATAAAAAGCAGTGCTTTGGTGGTCCATAATAAGCATTTAGAAATTATCTATAAAAAAATTCATTTTTTTCTGAGATACACTGACATTTACAGCGAATTTAAATCCTTCTTAGTGCTACACTTGTAATGGAGCAGTTGGGGGCTCCTTTCGGTAAGCTTTCATCGTCAGAAGACAGTGGAGGACTTAATTGGTTGTCCTTAACATAAAAAAGGTTTAAGAACAGTCCCTTCAAATACCAGCGTGTTTAATGAAAGTCACGGTTCGGAAATTTGGGTTTGATGCTCGCTTGCGTCGGCGCGCAAATAAATAGAGGGATTCCCCGATGTTTTACCAGGCTGCGATCGGAAGTACTGCGGTATTTCTGCAGCACTACAGTCGGATGTGAAGAGGGATATGAGAGGATTCCCAGAACAGTGAGCTGATACTAACAGGGATGTGTTAAGACATTACTGTAGACGCAACGTTAGATGAAGGATGGTTTTGTTGTATTCATAAACTCTCGGAAATTTACAAACCATGGGGTTCACTGTGGAGGACGGATGAGGAGGTAATTGTTACATAGATTTGATTATTTTTCTTGGACTACCAGAAGTCAAAATATGTATCAATTGCATGTCTTATCATTGTATATTGTAGCTGCACACCAATGTTACTATTTTTGTCTTTGAATAGTTTCGTTGTCTGGCTGTTGTGTATAATCAAATAAAATCATGTGCAAGTGATATTCAAATCAAAATAGCTGCATAGTCAGCAGAAGAATATTGTGTTAAATGGTAAAATTTTAATAATAACAAAATAATATTAATATGTGAACCCCCCCCTTGGTACTCGAAACACGAGTTTACAGGGAGTACTTGAAGGCGGCATAGATTCATCAAGAGGAATGTCAGCCTCGAGAAGTAACCCAGTCTCTAATTGGCCACAGCGTGTCACGTGTGCATTTCCCAAGCGGAGTTTCCACGACAGCTGGAAGCCGAGCGGCAGAGGCGCATCGCTTATTTGCTAAAATAATCGGAAATAACACGACTTCTGCTCGTCTCAGCACCTCCAGATAAACCCAGGTCTGGCATGGGCGACAAGAGGAGTCCCACAAGGTAACAACCGAGTCACAGCGCCCGAGATATTCAAGATAAGAGAAGGGAGCGGACATCGACAAGCGCACGGGAAAAAAAATGGGTTTTCTCCACGGTCTCTCTCTCTCTCCCCCTCTCTCTCTCTCTTGCTCTCTCTCTCTCTCTGCATGTGTTTATTGTGCGCGTGTTGATGTGTGCGCGCGCGGGTGTTAAAACCTCATCGCCAATTACAGTGTCGGATCACAGCGCGCTTGCAGATGATTTCCTAAATCCTGTAGGCTTACCCAGATGTTTGCTATCGATAGCTTTCGTGGATGCGAGCTGAACTCACTCGTGTCTACTCCAGCCCCCTTTCCTCCTTTCTCCTGCCACCTCTTTACGTTTTTGTTAAAATTCTCTTTTCCCCTTTTTTGTTGTCACATTTATTGTTTTTAAAGGCCGAAGCGTCAACCGAAGCCCTCCTCAGACGAGGGATTTTGGGACTGCAGCGTGTGCACGTACAAGAACACGGCAGAAGCTTTTAAGTGCATGATGTGTGATGTCAGGAAGGGGACATCAACAAGGTAAGACGATGGATATACATTACCTATAGTCTCTTTTGCGGGTCCCCCCTGGGGGACTCAAGGGCTGCCCTCCCCAACTAAATGAAAAGCAGTTTAGTCGTAGAACCACCCCTCTTCCTCTAAGCTATTAGTTCATTCGCACCATGAGACAAAATATTAATATGAATGTATATTTTCACCTATCATACCCTTCTCTCTGTTACCACTCAATACACAGTTTAGACAGTAAACATGATATGTTGCAAGCTAGTAGGATCACAGTAGCAATCATTATGTGTTATTTTTGCACAAGACATGACAATTACTTTGTCCGTGTTTGCCTCAAACTCAGCATATCTTAATCCTCTTTTCACATTTCCTCTGAGCAGTGCATTAGTCTCCATGTGCTTGTCCGGGTGTTGACACTGACCTCTGTAAAATGAGGGAGAGCGATGGCGTGCTCTTTTAGCACACACATCCATCTTGTTGCCCCGGAGATATTTGTAACAGACGGGGGGGAGTGGATGCACACACACACACACACACACACAGACATCGCACACACACTTAAGCGCAAAAATACACGGCATGGAGTTACACACACCGTGCCCTCTTTGATGTAGCTGATATTCGTCCTGACATCAGTGATTTGAAGCAGGAAATGACTGTTATTCCTGAGTGGCAGTCATTATCAGGATGAAAACACAACAAAGGGTGAAAGAGAGGAAGTGCAGCTCTTGCTGTGGGAAACGGTGGCAGTAGTTCTACCTCCATAATGCATCGCCAATTATTCTTTTTTGCATTGGCACAACTTTTCCGATGACTAAACAACAACTACAACAACAACAACAAAAATGCATCTGTGCAGTTGTCAGCTTTGATACCCTTTCAGAATTGTGGTATTTTGCTAGTTGGTGCATGCACTTGTATGCATGTGTATTTATGTGTGTTTCTGGGTATGCACTTGTGTGTGTGTGTGTGTGTGTGGGAGGGCTAGTTGTGAAAAGAGGTTGTCAGAGCAGCTGCCAGACAGACAACCATAGCTCATTACTATGCAACAGCTTAATCAGCCTGCTGTCATCAGGCACACGCATGCACACGCGCACACGCACACACACACACACACATACAGAGATGCACTCAACATGCAAATTTTACACATGACTGCAAACACATTTGTACACAAGCACACGTTCTTAATACACACTCAAGTACACAGTTGCAGCTCACACAAACATAGAGATTGAGCAGCAGACATGCTGTTGTTGGGTTCAGCTTATCGCAATTGAGCGTTGATTGTTGAGAGGACACTCCAGGGACTCTTTGTGCGCTTCCGTCACAACCAGCGGCCTGCAGCTTCGCCAAGAACCTGTCTGAATCCTCACGTCAACAAAAGCTGTGACACCCTTTGTCTTTCCCATCTGGGTTTTTTTTTTTTTTAGGGGGGAAGTTGGCAAGGACGCAGGGACGCAGAATTTCTCGCTACACCCCTGACACTCTGCGACAAATTTAGAAAACGGCTGTGACAAGGTCTTATTTAATGTTAATAACCCGCTTGTCTTCCCAGCTGCAGTGCTGCAGACGTGTTGAAATTGTAGTGTTTTCGTGCTCCTGCCACACACAAACACACGCTCACGCCATACGCAGGCTAATGCTGCAGCAAAATGGCCACACAGGTGGTCGCAGCTGTTAACGACCAAACACAACAGACAAGTGGATTTCTCAGTGAGCAAGCCAAAGGTGCTAAAGGGCAAACGACATGCAGAATATAAATGTAGGGCACAGCAAATTTCCTCGCTGGTTACTAAACAAGCATGACTGAGCTATTACTGTGAAATAATGAATTAATGCTTGACACAGCCATGGAGGGTCCAGTGGTAAGAGGAAGTGTCCCATAGCCTGAAGGACACAAGTTTGAACACCAGTGTGGGCTCTGTTGAAGTGGTTTAAATCAGCTTATCACTTGTCATGGGTTGAGAATCCATAAAATGGTTCTCTTCCTGACCAGGGTCTGCGTCTTTTTTTCAGGAGGGACTACTAGAAGTGATGGATGCTCAAAAAAAAAGGGCACATTTTAGGACATGGCAGGGAAATTTTTCAGGAGGAAGAGAGTTTGCATGTAGATAGCCGTCGAGAGATAAGGATGAATGTTTTATGGGGAAGGTTTAGCAGTGCCCGTATCCCTCTGATGTGGAGAGGTGATCTACTGCAGGGACCCAAAGCTGGCAGCTGATTGAAAGCACGTTGTTGAGTTTGACTGACGACAGGGATACATCAGCACAATTGGACTCGCTTATCGGAGGAGGACGTGGAGTGAAATGGAAGAGGGAGACAGAGCGACAAAGAGGGAACTGGCTGACGTTCAGCTTATTCTGTCAGCTGCTCGGAAACTTGTGCGGCTAGGAAGTCAACGCAAGTGGGACCTACACCTACAACTTCAGAGAGAAAAACTCTTTGGCTTCAAACTAGATGCAGGCACTCTTGTACAGTGCATTGCAAAAGTATGTCCTTCTACTGCAAGCTGTTAGCTTACACTAAGTTTAGCATAACTTACATTTAGGTTAAGCTGTCTTCACATTTGCATTACAGTTGAAATCACTTTAACATATGTTCCTGGAAACATTTTAGATGAGCTGCTCCTTTTTCAACCCAAGAGAGAACAGCAACTGTCTCTTTAGTCCTCTTTTTGTCCATGAAAAAGTGCATACAAAAGTACAGAAGTACAATCTGTAGTTCAAACAACAGCCCGAGGGGCCAGCAAATGAGCAGCTGACTTTAGGTGCAGTGACAGTGAGGGTAACTTTCACATTGCTCATTTGTACATACTGCCCTCATGATAATAATGATGATATAAAGCTGGTAAAAAAAAGCTGCAAAGTGTCCCTTTAAGACTTTCCAGGAAAAAGTGACAGAGACATTTTTATTGTCCTGCAACTCTTTGGGCTCGGTCCCAGCCCTTGAAGCCCAGCATGATAGATTAAAGTCATAGCACAGTGGTGTGGTGTTTTAAAAAAAGGCTGCTTGATAAGTGCAAGGTCACAAGGTTTGATTCCTACATCAGCTAAAATGTCCAGGCCTTGCGTCCTTGAGCCAGACACTGAAGGAAAGGCCTCCTAGTGCACCAATTCTGACTTATATTGTGTGTGATAGAGTGTCATCTTAATGTGTAAACTACAAGACAGACGGTGAGTGAGGCTTTTGTCAGAGTTAACGTTCCTGCGTGGTGTTTGGAACAAAAGCTGAAAATGTCATGTGGTGCTGAAAGACAGTTGTTGAACAAAAAAAAACCTAAACGCCCTCCTCAGCCAGATACAACAAGGTGTAATAGTGCAGCGTGTTTGTGTGTGTGTGTGAGTGTGTGTGTATGTATGTATGTGTGACCTTCTTTGGTGTCTCGCCTACACCACCTGCATCTGTTCACTGAGCTGAGCTCTGACAAGTCAGTCCCCACCAGTGAAACACTCACTGTGTGCATGCGGTGCGTTCAGGTGCTTGTTGAGCAGCATTATATTCTGCAGGTCAGGACAGTGAGCTCGTTCCCCCGATCGTGTTCCCTGTCAACTCTCTCCCTGCCCTTAGCTCTCTCGTTTGCGTTCACTTTCTCTCCACCTTTTATCTCTTCTTTCTCAGTTTTTTCATGTCTCCCGCCTCTCTGCAGCCCCCTCCTCCCTCCCTCTCTCTCCAGGAGCTGAACTTAACCCAGGGCGTCTCTCAGGGACAGATTGATTGATGTGCAGGTTTCGTCAGCTCCGTCTAAACAAGCACGAGCCATTTCGTGCTGGCTGAGAACCTGTCAGCATTTGGCTTTTAGACGTTG
Organism: Acanthurus leucopareius; assembly: GCA_029814765.1. Lineage (NCBI taxonomy): Eukaryota > Metazoa > Chordata > Actinopteri > Acanthuriformes > Acanthuridae > Acanthurus > Acanthurus leucopareius. Next base: position 2,858,827 of record JAQMCX010000037.1, on the reverse strand, counting down.
TTTTATCATCCTCCGCACAGGTTCGCCCTCACGGTTCATGTGCAGTGCATGCTCTAAAAATTAGGGTGTAATTGTGCAGTCGACTCAGTTGCAGCTGGTTTGCCCTCTTAAAAAATGCTTTCAGTGTGATGTAGTCCAGTGTATCTAGTTCAGGATTCCCATGTTTTTATTGAAAGTTTTGCTGCAAGAAACAATTTACATCACCAAATAATCTGCCATTATCCTCTAAACTTATTTTGTAGTCCAAAAAACTGCTAAAATTGTGACAAATGTCACCAAAGTCCAAGATGACATCTTTAAATGTCTTTCTGTTGGTCTAAAAACACAAAAATATTCAGCTTACAATGATAGAAAAACAAAAAGTTACAAATTTTGGACATGAAATTGTTCCATCTCGAAGCTCTTGTAAGAATCTATTGAATGGCTGCAGTATTATTAATATGAGTCACTGATCAGCCTTCAGGAGAAATCTGATCATGTGAAACAAAGTGTGAGCTGTGGCAGGGTTACATAGACGAATTTGATCCTCAGAGTGGATGGTGGAATCTAAATTTGGGATCATAATGAAATGCAGACCTTCTTATGCACAAAAGAAAGGATTCATTATCTCTCTTTTCTATCTGCTTACTCTCCAAAGAAAAAACGTGTTTCACTGCCTTGGAACAGAAATAGATATTACGATACATGTATGCATTAAAATGCAGCCTGAAGAAAAAAAAAAGCATCCATTTGAAATGCACTGTGCAAAGCAGGACTTATCTGTACTTTATGTTGTTTCACTGCCTGTGCACACATTTCTACTCACGAGACTTGAATACAGAGTTTCCTTTTGGCAGTAAAATCAGTTACCCCATTCATACATCTCTACAAGACGTATTATTGGCTTCTTTGTGAGAATTACCCTCCTCCGCACTTTGCAACACTTTACAGGGTCAAAAAATCAAGCAAATTCTTTTAAATCAGAACCTAATCTGGATCTGTATCAGGCGGCATGTGTGGAAGAAAGCTAATTTAAACCAAGAATTACCACCATTTTGCTGCTGTGTTAATGTAAGTGTTAATTTCCCTGTCTGATTACAAAGAAGTGCCACTAGCAGAGAGCAACACATTTGACTCTCTCCTTAGAGTCATGTGTTTTCATTCGCCTTAAGCACTTCTAATAGGAATGCTGGTGTTTGTTTTGTTTTGTTGCGCAACACTTTTGGTGGCAAAACTTCACATCTTGTAGATGTGAAGCAGAGGGATTAATAAAACACATGTAGGTCTTTTCAGATAGTCTTGGGTGTGTGTGATGCTCAGTTTTAGAAACGTTCTTGGGAAATGACTGATTAAGGCAAATGAGATCTTCAGAGCAGGTAACAAGAACTGCTTGTAAACATGTTTCATAAGCTGGATTCGCAGGTAGGATGAGAAAATACATGTCATTAATATTGAGAACTGACTTCAGTAATTTTTTTATACAAATCTATAAACAGGTATCATGCATGTACAAAAGACTTTATATCAACAATCAACGTTCAATCTTCTAAATAATTACGTCTTCTTATAAGTCGTATACTCGGCTCAGTCGTGTGAGTTACTGGTTTAAGCGCTCACACAGCATACAAACACCAAGTGTGCACTGGGGACAATGAAGCTGGCTGTTATCACGTCACTGTGGCTCAAGATTATGGCGACGTGATAAGCCTGTAATTACTGCGGTGACACTGATGCATGACATACTGCTCTGTGTGTGTGAGGGCGTGTGTGTGCGGACAGGCCTGTGTGTGTGAGGAGAATTTGGTTTAGTGTGGCTAGCGAACTGTAGAAGGTGTCATAAACCGCAGGACGTGGAGAGCCATCTGTCTCTCTCCCTCTCTCTTTGCCATACTCTCACACGCACACACACACTCACACAGTGGTAGCATGTACAGGCAGGGAGAGACATTAATCATCGGGTTTGGAGGAGCTCCCATGAGCAGCCTCAAAACCCACTGATAGAAAACCTGACACACACACACCTACACCTAGATTGAGAGAGCGTTCAACAGGGCATAAAATAACCTATTTCACAATGATCTTACAATCATCACAGAACAGTGAGATGAGATTTGTTTATAGCAGCACACTTCAGTGCTTATTTTCAGTCCATCAGCTGTCCTGTGGGCTGTGCGCTCATCATGCAATGTACCCGACAAATGTAAGCAAGCAGCCCAAACATCTGCAGCGTTCTGTTCGGCTGTCTTTTTGGATGGAGCACATTACTGGTTCACGGCTTTAAAGAGCAAATGATTGGAAAAGTGGCCAGAGATGATCTTTCAGGAATAGAGACATCCTTATTGAGCTCTGAAAATGTCAAAATAAAAAGAGCTAAAACTGCCCTTGCTGTCAAAGCAAGACACTTAGACACTGGAAAAATACCGCACCTCATGTGTTTGGACCTTTTTGTCCTTGTACAAGCACTTCACCTCTTGATATAGCGCCTGCAGTGGAGGTTTGGGATTTGTTACAGCACCTGCTTTCAGTTTTATTAGAGGTCTGTCCACCCAAAAACATAATAAAACTTGAGTGGTTTCTTATAGAGTACAGAGTGTGGTCTAGACCTGCTCTATATAAAAATGTCTGGAGACATCTTATTTGACATCTTTCTTTTTAGTGTGGAGACAAAACAGCTGTAGACGTGCTTTGATAGAAACATCTGTGAGGAATTGCAAGTAGAAGTTTTGATGTATTGTAGAAAAACCTTATTGGTTTTAAATTTATCTGATGAAATGAAGAGGAGCTGCTTTATAGGTTGAGAAAATATGCTGTCTTGTCATTTAAAACCGGTTGAATTATTTGAAATATCACTGCACAAGGCTGAAAAGCACACTGGTATTAAGTAACTCATAAAAAACTGACATTTTACAGATACAAAGTTTTACAGGACAGTAATACACCTGTATGCTGCCCACAGCAAAAGTAATCATATCAATTTCACCTGGTTACCTCAATGAAATGTTTGAATTTCAGTAAACCTAAGATGTTACTTAAGGGTCCTTTTCATTTTTCATCTCATGTTGGTGGACTATTGATAGGCTAGACCACTCATTGGCTAGACTTGTTCCAATACCATTTTATTGTTCACAATACCCACACCTATACCAGTAAAGGAATTAATGTTGCATAGTGGTGTAACTGGGGTCACTGCTGGGAATTAGCAAGGTCCTGATTCAACATTTAGGCAGTATTAGAGACATTTCAATACTGATGACAGTATCAGAGCAATCCTAATAGCTGCTGGTCTTCTGAGTTGTCTTTCTTTGTGTTATGATTTGTCTGTAAACACATTCTGGCTCCGGCACACTGCTACACCATCTGTGTCAATGGCTGAATCCCTCTTAGCTGGGGCGTCGATGACCTGTTTGTCCGCTGTGGCAGAAAATTTGGAGACCGGGCCAAACCATCCCGAGTCATAGTTTGACCACCAACTGAATTTATCACGGACAAACATTTACTCTAAGATAGAGAGCAAATCAGGGACCAGAGGAGATCAGTCTTGTGGTGTCGGTTCTTTGAGCGCAGGCCAGAGGTGGAGGAGTGCGAGGTCAGTGGGTGCATCAGAGGGAGAAAGAGAGTGAGAAAGGGTTGAGTGTTTGTGTGCGTGTGTGTGTGTGTGTGACATATTTGCGAATGGGGTTAGCCAGAGTTTCCCAGTCAGTGAAATGTGAGGGATCAGTGGCAGCATTTCCAGCCTCCTCAGTCTGCAACACAGGACGATTGTCTTTAGCTCTCTGGTTAAAAGCAAATACTGTTAAAACTCGCAAGTCAGTGAGCCTGAATGAAAAATTACTCAAATCTTGTTCAATTTAAGAAATATGGAATTTTGTGGACTATTTTGCACTCATGCTTTGGACATCTAAGAATGGTCTTATCAAGCTGATAAAACTTAAGCAGAGGGGAACTAGAAGGAAACTGGCAGAAAAGGTGGTACCAATGTAATCAACATGCTTGTAGAGTCTCTTGGTTATCCTCATAGATAGACTTTGTGTTTACCTGACTTAATTCTTTAAATTAAAAGCCGCAAAGTAAAAAGATTACGATTAAAATCCATTGTTTTCCTCAACCTCCCTGCTTTCAGGGAAATAAAATTTGCCTTGTTTAAGCCCTTCTCCTAATGTCCTAATTTCCCAGTGTGTGACTCCATTAGCTGCTGTATAATAATAGACGGCGTGAGTGGAGCAAATGTCGTTTGGAACAACAGCTCCAACACACAGTATTAATGCCAGAAAAAATAGGTTGTTACATTAGGCGCAGAAATTTCTGCTGAAATCAATAGACACACACGCAAATACACTCTTCCAGCTTCCAGATGGAGGCCAGAAGCAAAGGCCTAAGTGCTAAGATAATAACCATCTGATTGGGTTAACAGAGGCAGCTCTGTTTAGGCCTGCTGCTTTGCCTTAGAGCAATATTAGGTTGCCCATCTCCTCTTTCACCTCGAGGTTATTGAACTGGCTCTGTTAGTGTAAATTTACTCCACTGTGATGCATGAAGGAGATTGGATGTACAAAATATATTTATGCTGGGCCATAATTGCTCTTAAATAGAAAAGATCATAATTAGCCTCAGGTGACAGTTTTTCTTGATCGCACATCAAGCAAAACATACTAATGAAATGCCAGTGATTCATCTGTTCATTACATACAATAAATCACAAAGAGAGAAAGCAAATAAGTGAATTACAGCATCGTGAACACATATCAAAGACACACCGAAATGAGGTTATGCATGAGGCAGCCAGTTGTCTCGTTTTAATTTTGGATGCTGGCAACATTCGGCCTGGGGGCAGGATGGGCGACTCCGTTGTGACAGTCGCTGTTTTGTGTCTGGGCCTTAGAACATGCCGAAAAGCCGACATTTCTTCATTTTATCAGGGTAAAAAGGATGTGAAGGAGAACAGCAAATTACTTAAGCTGCAAACAGAGGACTTTGAGAGGCCCGTGCTTTTATTTAACGAGGTGTCAGCACTCCTGCAGTGTTGTGCTGACAAGACAGACGTATTAGAGGATCTCTACATCTCCTCCCTATCAGACAGTTATGTAGGCCAAGAGACCCATTTGCATTTCGCTCTAGCCTTGCTAGCATCACTGCATGTTCTGTGAAGGCAGAATAACTCAGGAAAAAAAAACTGACTCTGGGAGACACTCTTTGAAGCTGGGCCCCAATTTAGGTCATCCAAGTACTGTTAAACAACAGCTTTGCCCTTAAAGCAAGACAGCAGACCAGCAGCCTGAGCTCAATATTCCCTCTTAGAAAATGAGATAGAAGCCACTAAATTAAGCTAAATAGGCCACCAAGGCTCTTTCTGGCAAAAATGTGGCGCATTGCACAGAAACACTTGGCTAGGTGTTGAAACTAATTTTGTGGATGGATTTTATCAAGTCAAGCACATTTTGCACACTCTGTACTTGGACTGCATTGTGTTACACCCTTATAATTACATTAGGCAAGCGCTAAAGGACATTTTTCACAAAGCACCTGGAGGCCAATGTTTTGTAATTGGGATAGTTTTCGAAGGGTTCATACACAGGTTAGTACACTTGAGGAAAAGCTCTTCTACAGTGATAACAATGGAGGTACAGTTTAATGGCATTAATGCTACGATTAAATTCTAAGATGCATATTTTATATTTTATGAGTTGTAGCTTTTGCAGGTCGTAAACATAAAAACATTTAAGTCTGGTATAGATGATGATTTAGGAAACATGCTTTCATTGTTAATTCTTAGCTATAATTACAAATATAACTGCTCAACAGGGCTCAGAAACCCTCTGTGCTCTTCTGCTGTTCTCATCATGCCCTCACGCTTCATCTACTCACTGCTGTGCCTCTTGTGTGTGTGTTTGCATGCGTGCGTGTGTGTGTGCAGCCAGGTGCATGTGCTTAAATGTAAGTCAGCATATGTGTTGTCTGCTGATGGCATTTGTTTCTAAAGCATGCATACGTTTCCATGTGCACCCAGTTTTGATTTGTACACGCCCTTTTGGCTTTTGCTGCAGTCTCTGCATGCTGCAATGTGCAATGGTGCATTCATACACATTGCTGTGTCTATGTGTGATTGTGTGTGTGTGAGCATGCAAAATCAGGCACTAGATGTGTAGGCTCCCTCAACAGATGGCCTTTTCAACACACTCGCCTCTCGGCTAGGGCTCTTGCCAAGCACTGAAACACATACACACACACACACACACACGTACTATCTCAGCCTTTATGCATTCAAACTGTTGCCAGACCAATTGCATAATGTATCATTTTTGAGACAGCAGACACTCATGGAGGATGAAAATGTGACTGTTAGGAAGAACGTTTGGTTAACCACGTCCCAGTTAAACTTAATGTCAAATGTGACTGTTGGCATTTTGTGGTGCCTGTGCATGAAGGTGCATCATCCTCACTAATCAGCGAACAGAGTTTCTGTCATCAATAACAAGCCAAGGCGGCAAATATCAAACCGCACTGTGTTTTGTTTATAATCCATAATCAAAATCTTACAAAAACATCTTGGAAAAATTAAGTAGACATAATTCATCACTGTCAGTTGTCATTAACGCAACTGACTGATTTTGAATGGGAAGCCAGTTCCAGATCATGCTCCTGTTGCGGCAGGGAGCATCATTTGTGTGTGTTTACACCCTCTCCTGGAGTTACAGGAGAAAAGACTGCAGCTCAGGAGAATTGGAAATTCCACATCTGGGAAGAAAAACGGGTTGAGTGTGACCTTTAATATAAAATATGACGTTTTGTAGTTGAGGTCAGAGCAGATGTTCCTTTTCTTATTAACACACAACATCACACCACTCCCAGTTTCATGGATTTCTTTGTCACTGCCTCTAGTTTTATAAAAGCACACAAGCAGAAAACCGTACATACACACTTACCTATTATTAATTCTGAATTGAGTGTTTTTTGCCCACTCACATTTCCTATCAAATCTTTGTGCTCACAAAAAACAGATCTCATCTTGTCTGTGTTAATCCCTATGAGCACTTTAAACAAGCCTGTGCAAGTAGACTACATATCTCACAGTTGGCTGAATCCTGGATTTTATTCTGAATGCACTCAGCCTGTGTTGCCACTTGCTGCTTATCTTAAGAACACTTCAGCGGCACCTTTCTAACCAGCACTGGCAGTGATTATTGACTCTTGATTATGGTGGTGTGCTAGCATGAAGCCATGTGTTCACTGTGATTTTCTCTCTCATTAATCTGCCACTCTCTCTCTTTCCCTTTCTCTCGCTTTCTTCGTGTCTCTCTCTCTCTTCCTGGAACAGGAAGCCTCGTCCCGTCTCTCAGCTTGTCTCGCAGCAGCAGGTAACGCAGCAGTTTGTGTTGCCCTCGCAGCCCAAAAAGGAAAAGAAGGAGAGAGTAGAGAGGGAGAAGAGCGACAGAGAGCCGGCACTCAAGAAGAACAGTCACAAGAAGATGAGGTAAACAAACTGACATGATGTGGAGGGAATCAGGCATCACTAGAATGCATAAATAAGCACTATAAATGGTGTTTATGTTGCCACCCGATGCTTAGGTTGATGTGTTTTCATATTTCTTAAAAAACTTCAAAAGGTGGAAATGTAGAAGGTGTGAAACACGAAAGAGAAATTTCAAAGTAGTGCCTGGAAGATGCTCCTTGGAGTTTTTAGAGACATTGCAGCAAAGAGATCAAGGTGTTTTTTTTAACTCTTGGTTAAAGGAGCGCAGAACACCATCTTTCAATTCAATTTACTCAAATGCAAGAGCTGATCAATACAGAGCTGCATCCAGGATGATAAACTGATTTAAAATCCTTTTTTTTGTTTTATCTCTTTCCCAAACAATTTCTATTCCCTAACCAGGCCCAGATTAAAAAACATTGACCGGAGCAGCGCCCAGCACCTGGAGGTGACGGTCGGGGACCTGACAGTCATCATAACAGACTTTAAGGAGAAGGCCAAGCCCTCGTCCACCTCGGCTACTTCCTCAAGTGCTGCATCTGTGGCCGACCACCACAGCCAGAATGGCTCCAGCTCAGAAAACACAGAGAAGGGGCTTTCCCGCTCGTCCTCGCCCAGAGGAGATGGGGGCTCGGTCAATGGGGAGTCCCACTGAGCCCGACCTCTCAAACCTCTCCAGGCCTCCACCCACCCACATCATCTGCAAGTCCATGAGAGCGTCCTGCATCTCCAGCTGCACAACACTGACAGTTATTTCGGCTTTCTTTCTTTTGGATATTTCAATAGGAATTGTGTCTTATTTGTCAGAGTTGCCAACACATCAGATTTGGCGAGTTTTATCAGTTTAAAGATTCTTCGCAGCACTGGATTCCTTCGTTTAGAAAGCAATGTGAAACACCTTTAGCTCCATCTTTGAAGTTTTTCGTGGTCTATATTTTCACTCGGATATTCTGGTGTATTTGAAAGGATCCCACATGCTGTCCGAAGCACCACACTAGACAGTTTTATTCTGACGAGGAACTTTTTCAGGACTGACCTGAGACATGTCTGAGTAAGTGTTTGGACAAGCTTTATGGTCCTGCATGGTCTCCTTTAGATGCACCTACCGGTTAAGGTTTCTTTCTTTTATATATATGTTTTTGTTGATGGAATGTGCAGTCCCATGCTACATTTTCAGCCAGCAGAGTGACCTCTTCTTCCCCATGTGGAATCTTTACCTACCTGTTACAAACCTGAACCATCTATTACACTGAACCTTCAACCCCACAGCGAACCTTTGCTCCTGGTCTTGATGCTCCAAGCTTTTATGTCTGGACTGCCTCTGCTGTAGAATGACTTTTGACACAGCAAAGCGGCTGTACTGCTGTTGGAGCAGCTTATTAAGTTCAGGTAATGTTAAAGGCACTGAGCAGCTCTTAACAGCCCTCTTTTGAACAGTGCAGGAAGGTATAGTGTGATTAAAGGATAATACCGGTGTTTTCTTGTGTTCCATTTGTGACAGTAATCAGTGCTACTCATCTTTTACATTATTCTACTTTGTCTGTGCACGGTTTTGTAACCTTTGCATACATCTGCTAGGAAACATTCCAGCAAATCAGTTCAGACAATTGTTGTTACACTACCAGTTACAGCATGAAATGTATGACAAATAAAGTAGGTGGTTAACTCTCAAACCACAGATAGGTAGCTAGCCAAGTACAGATCGAACCAGAGGTACAAGTTGAGCAAATGTCAGGATTATGTAAGTCAGAAACAGAGATGCATTGATTCACTTTCTTTCAGGTTTAATTGGAAACCATACAGCTTATCTTATTAAAAGAGAGAAAAAGGTGTAGAAGTTCAGATTGCTCTGGCAACTCCTGTGATGTATGAAAATCTTGAACAAAGCAAGGCACAATGCAGATATCATATTAGATTGACCCCAGCCATAGTTAGAAGGCCACAAACTTTAATCTAAAGGGATGCTAATGTTGGTATATGTGTGAGATGTGCACGAACGCAATAAATTGCTAACATGTTAGCTAACACTGTTTAAAATCTGTCTCTCAGGGCTTAGTTTCTTTGACTGTAATTTAGAGTCTTGCTGTACCCTTTTGCTGTTAAAAAAAAACACAATGCAGCTTTATGAATTATCCAAGTTATGATATTAATTGCAGTCATCATGAAATCATACATTTTGTCTGCATTTATATATCTACACATTATCAGGTTCCAAAAAGCTTCCTACTTCCTGTTACCACTTTATGCCTTTTTTTTCTTAACCAAGTTTCAACTAATATCAAACCAGGTTTATGACAGTTTTTTTCAGAAGCCCTTAAAGAAAAGATCATTGCACACTGACAGAAGAATTGTGAACTAAAATGTAGAATGTACAACCCTGATTCCAAAATACTGTGTACAACCTCAATAAAAACAGAATGTGATCATTTGTGAGTCATTTTGACATATACTCAGCCAAAAGAGTATAAAAGGCAGAGTATTTGAGTTCTTTACCTCATCAGCTTCACTGACTTCTGTAAATATATATGCTAATTTTAAATTTATTGTCAACAACAGGTCTCCACTAAGTTGAAAGGGGCAACAAGAGTGGAAAAGGTGTGGAATGCTCACCTCTTTGGAATATTCCACAGGTACATAGGTTTATTTGTAACAGGAGATAGTGTCATATCTCAGTTGTTCACCACTTTGTAGAACACAGCTGTATGAAGAATATCACTATGTAAAACTGTTGTTTGTTAACAGAGTTTGTTAAAAAATGATTCCTTTCTGTTTTTATGACGTTTTTACACTGTGGCCCAACAGTTTTGGAATTGAGGTTGTTCCTTAAGGGTCTTAAGCTGTAAATGACACCGGTATTCTCCTTTTAATCTCTGCTGCACCAACAGAGCTGCACATGCTCAGTCTACCCGTGGAATTAACCAAAGGGTGTTCACACTGTGTTCTGCCCTAACTGGAGACCCCGTTTGGATACGACTTGGTTCTTGTACAACAGAACAAACTGCTTTGACTTCTGGACATGCACATTTATCAGCTGTACAGGAGATGGCGCGGTTTGATGGACTTAACTTCCTCCATTTTGATGTAGCAAAGTGGGGGAGCTTTAGAATTTACTAAATTCCCAACAGAACAACTATAGATCACCCTAACTACACAATAACTTACAGAAACCTGTAGAATACTACACAGATAAAAATGGATATTTCTAAAATATTGTACTACAATGTTTTGATGTGGTTGTATTATCCATCATTACCAGTGTTATTGTCGAGATTTTTACTTTAACATTTAGCACAGATCATGAAAAACTGTCATGGCATGATAATATTATGGTCTCGGTATATTGTGGGACAGGCTATGTCTCTTAGTTTGTTAGCATTGTTTAATGTGTCAGAGATGTATTCTCATAGGTTCACCACACTAGCTGGGACTAGGCGTGTGGACCCATGGGAGCTGTTCGGACAGACGTTTGTCATTTGGTTGTGGCATAAATGGAAAGACACTTAAAAAATACGGTGTCACTTGTTGATTTTTTTGTTTTGTTTTGTTTTGCTCTGCCATGCTCAATTGTTTTCAAATGTGTGAACTTGTTTATTACATGTCTGAGTAAGAAAATAACAAAACTCAAACAAAGGAATGGTGTTTCTTTTGCACAGAATTTGACATTTTATCACTTTCTCTTTTATGGAGGAGCATGTGTCTGCTTTGTGTTTTCACTGGTTTTGCTAATATCTGTTTTTTAGCTCCATCTGGTGAACAACCTCTTAAGTGCTGCTTATCTTCTGCACAGCACATGCAGGATCAGAGTGAAGCAGATTGGGCCAATAATAAACTCTGCACTGCCCTACCCATGTTTTAGGCAAATCAAAAATCTTTATGACGTGATAATACGCTAATTTAAGAATTACATTGTATTATACCAAGCTTTGCAGCCATACGACAAGTTCATACAGCAATTAGCATATTAACCACTACGTTAAAAGCTACTTTCCCACAGTAAATGAGAATGCAGTTGACTTTCAGGTCTGTTGTCTGGTGGAGCCACCTCAATAAAGACGACTAGTCATTTAAAGCCATGAATGGGTCTTTTCAGGGATGAAACCAATTGAAAGTTGCTGCAGACGGAGCCTGAGGGGGGAGACAGAGGGGGAAGAATCAACTTTGCCTATCGCTCCCACCCTTCCCCCATTTGGGGTCCCGACCTCCTGCTTGTCCTGCATGGTGCGCTTCAAGTAGAGGGAATCGACAAGAGACATGACCCGGAAATGTGTTGTCGCCTTCAAAATAAAAGCCTTAAATGTATAGTGGTTGGTAAAGAACTTGAGACACTAAATTTATTGATAGTATAACAATATGTAATTGAGTTTAGTAGTATATTCTCAAGTCTCCTATATCTTATATGCATGAAAATAAGTTTGGTAAATGTAAATATTACTTAATTTGTGAGAGGTTGTGATTTGCAAATAACCTTAGCAAATACTTTTCCCCTTCTGTATTACAGTCATTGAGAGCAAGGGTTACATTCAGCACGCAAGATATGAGCCATATGTGTGCATTAGTATGGACACAAAACATTTGAAGAAAAGAAATATGACAGAGGGGCTTGCGGGAATGCAAAGACATACATACTGAAGCATTGGGGAAATAAAAGAAACAGATTTGAGTAGTCACAGTATTTTGTTACATTGAATTACAAACTTAAAGCTGGTGGCTGAGTATTTACTTAATTACACAGTGTTATTATACCATAGTCTAGTATTTACACAAAGAGCTAATTTTTTGTTTAATCTTAAATTTTTCCCAGTTTGTCTCATCAAATAGAACATTTACTAATTCCTCCACATCAAACTGAAAAAAAAAACAGGTAAATGTAACTACTGTTGTGTTTTTCCCCAAAAATTTTATCAGTAAGACAGACAGGGAGACTTGTAGAGCTTAACAATGACCACGAGAGGGTATCATTGCAGCGCTTGATGAGATTTTATTTTCTAAACATTGACCGGAAGTGCGTTACTACACCATCTAGCTTCTCAGTTATCGTTAGAAGCAGGCTTCTGTGTCATGACTTTATCTCCGAGTTGCGTTTTTAAACTCAAAAATGCGGCGTTACATTCGTGCACTGTTGTTGTGCACAGTGTTTGCCGTGTTTTCGGGCTTGTATGTTTACAGTAAGCTGGTTTACACGGACGTGCCGGCCGGAGGGAACGGACCGAGGAGGGTTTTCATCCCACCGAGAGTCTCCGGGGGCAGGCGAGGGGCCGCGGACAAAACTGGGCCCCAAAGCCCTCACTGGTATAATAGGTAGAACTGGATTTTCAGTCTTTATATGCTTTAAGAGAGTGTTAATGCCGATAAAAATACGTTTCATACGTTAAATGTGGGTGCGTGTATAGATTTGTACTCAGTATCTCACTTGTGATGTGAAGGAATGTGACGCTAACTGATTCACCGGCTCAGCAAATAACATGAACGTTACATAGCTTCTTGTAGCTAACGTGACATCTTATCACGGTCAAAGACAGAGAGATATGAGACTAGGACAGGTGTGCAAGTTCACGTTCAAACCTTTTGCTGCTTCCTCACAAAATAATGGTTAAGTCAGTGAAGGCGTAGATACAGCTGTCATGCTAAGAAGAGCCCATAATAGTAGATCTCCCACAGATTTAAATAGTCTTGCACTTTTCTAGATTTTTATTTTTAACAGAATTTGTGAAAATAAAACGCTTATAGAAAATGCACTTAATGCTCTCGATGGGATGTAATCCAGCTTTTTTTGTTTTTACACCTGATTATTTGTGACTGTGCCAAATTTCAGGGTTTGAGGGGAGGGATAATAAAGTGGAGGAGTAGTTTAAAAAGTCAAACGGTAGTAGGTGGAGTAAGTCATAAAGTTCAAAGGAAGAGTCAACAGTTGCCTTCTGCTTTCCAGCCCCTCTCAGCAGTAATTGCCATTTTGACTTCAGACAGGTCTGGGTCTAGTGAGGTTAAAACCATAGTATTTATCAGTTTCTGCACAAATGTTTAGTCTATGCAAAAGTCAAAACATAGTTTTTAAAAATTCCTCAAAGGCCAAAAGTGATCTCCATAAGTCCCAAAATATAAACAAAGAGTTTACCATAGCAAAAGCAAAGGATGGCAGCTGTTTCTCAGTTTTGAGCACCTGACTTGACTTCAGGTCTAATTTATACAAAGACTAATGTCAAATTTACCAAGAAGACAAACTAATTTGTATGTGTATTTGCTTAAAAACACCAAAGTTACACTCAATCGTTTGCTCTTTGGAGTCAACAGTCATGACAAGAATGGCTGACACTGGTCTAAATCACCCTGCTGAGGCCTTTTGTCAATGTATAGAGGCCTACTATGCAATAATGCGAGCTTGTACTCAGGACTCAGAGTGCCTTTGAATTATCTTATTACATTGCTCAATGAGGAATGTAAGTGTGACTCAATAACTTTACTTCTTTCGTCCGACTGTGCGTCTTCTCACTCAGGTACATCATGCGTCAGCGAGGCCAGGTGGAGGCAGGTGGTGGCGGACCTGAACCCCCCATGCACCTGGCTGTGGTGGCATGTGGGGAGAGGCTGGAGGAGACTCTCACTATGATCAAGTCTGCTGTGCTTTTTAGCATCAAGTGCCTCTACCTGCACATCTTCACTGAAGACCAGCTCCACGCCAGATTCATGGAAGCTGTGAGTTTGCAAATAAAAGTCTGAGAAACTTCTCCTGTTGTCTGTAAATGATACCAAGATTGTGTGCGGACGATTTCCTGTACAGTTTGTCCTTACTCTCAGATTAATGTACTGTCTGTGTTCCAGTTGGAGTTGTGGCCTGGTTTTATTCGCTCTAAGTTCAACTACACGGTGTACTCCATCAGCTTCCCCAGTGAGAACGCTGCAGAGTGGAAGAAACTCTTCAAACCCTGCGCCTCTCAGAGGCTCTTCTTGCCTGTGAGTTTCTTATTTACTGGATGCTTCAAAGTTCTTTTGTCATCTTTCATCTTCAGAAAGAAGATATGAAAAGAATTAATCTTGCCTCGTATATTTAAGAGCGCTTCTAGAAATTTAATGATTCCAAATCACTGAAGTTTGTCTTTTCACAAAATACAGTATGTTTTGAATTCTGCAGAACATATTGACAGCCAGCACTGTTTAAAACACTAGAGAACATCCACATTTTTAATTTCATAAGTGACATTTGCCTTTTTGTGTCTGTGCAGCTGATCCTCAAGGATGTGGACTCGATCGTGTATGTCGACTCAGACATCCTCTTCCTGCAGCCTGTAGATCACTTGTGGGCGTTTCTGTCCCAGTTTAATTCCTCTCAGCTGGCAGCTATGGCCCCAGAGCACGAGGAGCCCCGTATTGCTTGGTACAGCCGCTTCGCCCGCCACCCTTTTTACGGCAGGACGGGCATCAACTCAGGGGTCATGCTCATGAACATGACAAGGATGCGGAGCATGTTCTTTAAGGTAAGTCTGAAGGATGCAAACACATTTACCAGTAGAGATTTGTTATTAGCTTGCCATGTTGTTTGATTTTGCTTTAACAGTGCACTACTTCTATTGGCCACTAGATGTCCTCCTTGCAATATGAAGCTGCCAACCCACTTGATAATATTCTGAGAAAGTAAAGGCATATTTTGACTGATGTTTGTGAATGTCTTTGTTGACAGAATGACATGACGTCTGTGGGGCTCCGCTGGGAGGAGCTGCTGATGCCTCTACTGCAGAAGTACAAACTCAACATAACCTGGGGAGACCAGGACCTCCTTAATATTATCTTCCATTATAACCCTGGTAAGGCTGAAAACGCTAACACACATATAGAATGTATACTTTCATTTACTCTACTATCAGTATTCATGCATATAGCTCTCTACCTTCTATAGACAAATTTAAGAGGGATTGATAGTTTGATTTTTCAAGTTAGTCACTGGCTTATAGACCTTGTCAAAATCTGCAGGAAGCCAACTTTGCAGCACTTGTGTAATCACTGCAGTTTTTTGTGTTATTCCCAGAGTGCTTGCTGGAGTTTCCATGCAAGTGGAATTATCGTCCAGATCACTGTATCTATGGCAGTAATTGTGCATCAGCTGAAAATGATGGCATCTACATCCTGCATGGAAACAGAGGGGTTTACCACGACCATAAACAGCCGGCCTTCAGAGCTGTTTACGAAGCCATACGAAAGGTGGGTGTCACAGTGTTTGTGTGACTACGTGCAAAATGTTTGAAGACACTTGTCCATACTTAGGCAGTGTGAACTCAGTTACAGTATGAACAAAGGCTTCTTATGTTAATTTTATGTTGGTTTTGACAGGAAGGTTCATGCACCTTTAAGAACATACAGATCAGCAACAGTTAAATGCAGAACTCCACATTTAAGAGGAAAAAAGACAACAAAACAGTCTCTGACAGCTGGTGCATCAACTGCTAAGATTTTGCTGCTTTAATGCTATCAAATGTTTCCTCCAGTGCATCAAATTAACCATACTTCCATTATCTTTTAATAGCTCTTTATCGATCATTTCAGCCAGCTTCATCAGTCTTGTGAAAATAAAGGGCTTGAAGATGTCCTTGCAGTTCTGAGGCGTGTTTGGTGATCCGTTTCATTTATAACAATGATTGAAGCCAAAGTGTAGATAACAAGACATATCAAGATGTGCGCAGTTCATCTACAACTAACTTTAATAACCAAAAAAGTCAATAATCTAAAATATTAATGGGGTAAAAAAACATAAATCAGGTTTTAGTGTCTGCCCCTGAGGCTTCAAAGGCTTTATCCCAGACTGTTTTAACAACTCACAGACATGATACAGGCAGATATTGATGGCTAAAAGTGGAGCAAAGGCAGCCTCATGTTACGGTTCATCAAGAGCAGGGAATGTAGCTCACTGTAGTTTTGAGTGGAAACACTTGCTTTTCTACCATCACAGGTTTTTTTTTTTGCATTAAAATCTCTCATTCCATCTACAAATTTGAATGCACAAAAGGCAAAAGTGTCAAAAATATACCCGAGACTTTTAAAAGGGGGCTTTTTTTCAGCCATTATTCTTTTAAGTTAAAAAAAAAAGAGTCTGGTGAGCCTTTTCAAAGTGTTGTGGTCGTAATTTAGTGTAACATCTGATGGAAGAAGCCCTTTTATGACCCAAGTGACACACCTGCTGTCCTCCGCTGACCTCTGTCTTTGCCCACCCAGATGTAAGTTTAAATCAGGTGCCAACCCTAAAAACATCACGTGTTTGCAACACCAGATTGTCCAGATTGGAAAACACAAATCTCCACCGTTTTCAAAAGGTTGAAGTGAAAGCTAATTTCCCCCATGAGGATGTTTATGGGTTGTTTACCAGCACTCTAATGATATCGACGACACAAGTGACATTTACTTAATGAAGCCATCAACATTAGGAGTCTCATTGCTTTCCCATTAAAAAAGCATTGAACATAGATCAGAGCGATGGCTGATCCATACCTCAACCATTGCCTGCAGTTAAAACTGCAGCTCTATGGGACAGGATCAATGGCTAACACACGTGCACCTGTGCTGGACATGCTGTTGCAAACCCCCCCCCCCCACAGCAGGCACTAACACACAGGTTTTCCAATAGTCTATGTTGGTATTGATACTTTCATAGATATGTGATTAAGTCTGGTTTGCCAGGAGGATGGAGGAGAAGGGATTGATCCTTTGTTTAATCTCTTCATGTGTTTCTTGCTTGTTCATCTGCAGCAGAACCTCAGGCTGTGTGTGCCGTGTTGAGGAGTAAATAACTAACAGGACATTGCTTCATTGGCAACTCAGTAGAAGTTTGAGGGTTCAGAAAATTGGCACAGAAAGAGAACTGGAACAGAACATCTAATTTAACAAGGTTCAGCTGGACATCTAAAATGCAGGTTTGTGTGAGGACAGCACAGACTTCCACAGGAGGCAGACAGACAGAAAGGCAGACAGAACTAAAGGTGCCAAGAGAGGCAAAAAAAAATAACCCTAAAAGCATCATACAGGGAAGCAGGTGAAAGAGAAAAAGCTGCTGGAAAGCTTAGGCAGACAGTCTGAGAGAGAACCTGGCAAATGAGTGCTTGCTCTTGGAGAGCACATGATAAACTGAGGCTAATGATCAATGTGGAGCAGGTGTGTACTCAGGTGAGCGATCAGTGATCAGGTGAGCAGTTGAGACGGGAAACACACTGATGACAGACAGAAGACAGGTGAGGAATTAGAGGGTGTGAAATAGACCTTTAATAACTGTGATTTCCCGACCTGTCAGAATGCCCCCGTCTGTCCCGACATGTGTCTTTCACAGAGTGATATTTGAGGTTTGTATTGTATTGAACTGTCTTTTTGTTTCGTTCGGGATGTTTATTTGTTATAGGGCTGTATTAAAATGGCATTCATCGGACCCTTTAAAGGAGAAAATTATCTGCAGGAGTATAGGAGTCCCCCCCTCCAGCATGAGAGAGCAGAAACAATTAACTATTAGAGTAGGAAGTCCCAAGTTTTGATAAAAATGCAAAGTTTTGCTTTCGAAGCAGGAAGTCCATTAGTGTACAAGTTCCACTCGACTCTTCAAGATGGTAAGGGTCTTATCCTTAAAAACTGTCTACCCTGACACAACAGGGACAGAAAGTCGCCATACACATGCATTACAGAAGCAGACAGTGTCAGATCCAACCTCTCTCCAACCATTTTCCACATTTCATTTTTTTGTCATCAATACTTCTCCAATTTGTCATCAAAACGACTGAGAATTTTGAAACGTCTTCAGATGCTTGTTTTGAGCATGTTCTCATATTTGAGAGGCTCTCACCACTGAATGATAAGAACTTTTGCTTGAAATATGTCGGGCTGTACTGAATGTCATTTTTCCAGGCATCTGCTGACTTTTTTTTTTAACAAATCTGAACTTCTGTCATCATGTAATCTGATGTAATTGAGTCACAACACTCAAACGATTTTGTGCTGCCCTACTTAATAATCCATTATCAAATCCATTAATTTTTTCATTGAACAACTAGCAAGGTTAGTCACCAACATTTTCAGACCCAAATTTTCTTCTATTACTTGTTGTTGTCATAGCGAGTCATTAACTCTACTCTATGAAAGTGAGGGTTTGTTTATAGCAGTTGATATTCTTAAAGAACTGGAAACAAACGGGCATCCTCTCCCTGCATCCTCACACAAAGAAACGGGAAAGAGAACAGCAGTGCTCCTCCCCCGTCTGTCTGCCTGTCTGCACCTCAAACAGACCACAGCGGTCTGTCCGTCATTAAGCATCTCCTCCCTGCCTCCAATGCAAGAAGCTGAGCCCAGGAAGCGGCAGTTAAATTTTTACAACCAATGGTACATTTAGAGTGGGAGTCTACACACCAACAGTGGCCCATCAGCCGCACAAAATCAATACACCAACTGTAAATGCAACTTTATGAGCGGCGGTGTGTGTGTGTGTGTGTGCGCGGGCGCTCATAAAAACGCCATTCTCTTTGTGACCCAATATGAGGGACCGAACCGCAAGCAAATGAGCTGGCATAAAAAATGGTAATTCCCCTTTGATTTCCTCGGAGCGTTGTAAAGGCTCCTTCATTATTGGGAAGACATGAAATTTCTTCTGTAATCCCTGCTTATCAGTGGACGGTAAGCCTATAGCATAAAACTCCAGCAGTGTGGACTCTTATGTTTCGCCCAGCTGACCGATCAGCTTAAATTTGAAGTCCCGTCTGAATTGGGCTTGCCTTGTGGATTTAGTTTTTTAATTTATCTGGGGACAGATATCTTCTGAGCACAAACGCTGTCCAAAGCACCACTTTGCTTTCTCACCGAGGGAATCTGATCAATTTCACTGGAACAGTAGGGTTTCAAGAGCGGTCCTCGGGGTGGGGGGGTTGACAGTAGTTTGGGATTTCAGCTGCTCATTTGCAGTTCCGGAGTCCACTCCTTCAAGCTTTAGACAACATCCACCCCCCCTGTCTTTCAGCTTTTGAACTAAACAGGAAGAGACAAAAGATACAAGGAAGCCTGCTTGGTAACATGAGGCAAGATGGATGCACCAATGTTTCTTCATAACATATGAGTCTACCCCTTTAGTCAGTACAATCCCTTGTTTTAGTGCATGAAGTGCATAATCTACTTTTAATGTACAAGGCAAAATTTTGCTTTTACCAGTTGTTTCCTTGTTTTTTAAGCAGGATTGCAGTAGAGCTACTGCTGTTGTTTTTCATGAAACCTGGTGAAAGGGTGCAGCAATGACCACTTTTTTTCCTCTTTTGTTACCAGTGTAGCATAGCACTGGTTGCATGAGTGGACTGTTGGCCTGAGCAGGGGTCTGGGCTCCTTTTGTTATCTTGTCATTTATATTTTGTTTTCTAAATGTCAGTATGTACAATCAATGTAATCCCTAGCACCGAATCTCACCAAGTAACTTGTTTTGTCCTCTAGTACACTTTTGGCTCAGACCCAGTGACTTCTTTGCTGGATCCTCTCGAGGAGGAGCTGTTGAACACGACAAACACTTACTGTGGTAAAAGCCACCTCCTCTTCACCAAGAGACTGGCACACAGCCTGGCAAACATCAACAGGAAGGCTCCTCAAGGACGGTGACAAAAGGATGGATCACAATGATGGGACAGAGAGCAAATGGAAAGACAGTTTGCCATAATTTTCACCCAGCTTGTTGAGGAGGAACAGTGCTGAATGTGACTGGCCATACAAACCAATGCTCGAGCAGGAAACTGGACCGCTTCCTTTCATTCTCCCAGGCTGAACCCTGCTGTTCAAAGCAGGGATTTTAAACAAGAAAAGGAACCACTACAGACACAATCTGTTCAAACAAAATGAACACGACTTGTCCAAAGATACATGGACTACTTTGAGGATAACTAATGAGTGGAGCTTTTTTTTTTTCGTGAGCAGCTGCTTAATGCTCAGTAATACATTCGGGATTGTCTCAGACTGAGACTTAAAACTGCTCACCTCTTAAGTTGCTCTGGATAAGAGCGTGATGTAAATGCCTGAAATCAACTGTAAATGTTTCAAAGGGTCGGTCAGTCTTGTAGTAAAATAGTACTGAACTTAGATTAAAAAAAAAAATTACTACACATGTAACCATGGGTTTTTTTTCCAGGTGTTTCCGCGGACTTTCATTTTTTATATTTTACTGACAACTTGGGATCATTTCTTTTTAAAGATGAAGCATCTCGACTCCTCCATTTTCCTTTCAGTGCCTTTTGGTTACTGACTAAAGGTGAATATTTGTAATTGTGCAAAAGATGTGTAAAAGTTGGATAGAGTAGTTCATGATTTTCCATATTGGAGAATTGTTTTGAATCTAGTGAAACGCTCTTATTAAAAGAGACAAAAATCATATCAGAACTGGACAAAGGCTTAAAACAGAGCCAATATTGAGCAACATATGCACTGGACCACTTTCAACCTCCAGTTACCGCTTCATTACCAACAAGATGAAAGAGAATTGATTTCAGATAATATACACTGAAAGCTAATTTTTAAATCAAGACAAAAGTATAAAGTATAAATCATTCGAATCATCCGAATGATTTTTGTAATAGTTATTCATATGTGATTTTCTAGTGGCAGGGGTTGTGTGTGTGGGAATATATCACAGAATTGTTTTCCAGAGTAAATGTTTGTCCTATTTTTTGTAGTATATCTTTACACAGGTAACCTTTACCTTACATAAAACAAGCTTAATGGGGTGATTCATGTGGTAAATTGTTCACCTTTTCAGGTGCCACACCCATTAAGAAAAGGTCATTTTTTTGTATAATGTCAATCAACACTTCAGTGATGTCAGGTCATGTGACTCAACACAAAAGTTGTTTGTTTTTGTTTGTCTTGAACGGACATTTTTCATGAACATTGCTAAATAATTTAATATTATGTACTCCTTTTTAAAAGGATATGTTGTGTCTGTCTAGACACGCAGATATGCTAAAAAATCTGTGACATAGTTTATGAAACACAGTACAGGCAGCATACATTACTGTGGAATATTTGAATAAGCTACAAGTTTCTTTTTTGATGCCAAAGTATTTTTTATTCTGTTGTTATTACTATAATTTTGGGTTTGCACTGTTGAATGTATTTTGAACACTTAGGGTTGGAATGAAAATGTTGTTATCAGTGCTTATGTTGGTACACTTGTAATGTGAAAATATCCTTTGAGACGTGTTTACTTTTTTATGCCACTGTGCTAAAAATTTAATTTGAAGTGTTTGTTGTTTGGGGTTTTTTTTTTACATTAAAATCATTTCAGTTTTGTGGAGATTGTCTTGCACTGTGTCTTGTATAACCACCAGAGGGCAGTATTTTTTACTATTCACAACTGCTTCGGGATGAAAGAGACTGTGTAGGTACTTTTAAAAGGACTTTTTTTTTTTTGTCTTTAAAAGATATAGTCATTGATAAAGAAATAGTTATCAGGAGAAGATGATAAATTATAACAAACTGAAGAAAAACAAATTTCAAGAAATTAAAAGTAGTTTTAAATTAGAATTTTGACATTAAATTGCTACTAAACAGAATCTTAAGACTTTGATGCCCTGTCGCGTACGACACAGATCAGCCACGCACAAAGATCATATCAAATTTTATATTTTTATCAATTTAAGCCATATGTGATAGTTTATTCTTTTAAGATCCAAAATGAGGAGGATTGATGCTATGTTTCTATCCCCCACTTGGGCAGATCAATGGATTTGCCAATAATCTATCACTGAGCCACCAATGGTGCTACACGGGCTCTGCTTCAGCTCTGAGATGCTCGTAAAGTGTAAGTGATGGGCCAATAACGCAGCCGAATAGGTGCCTGTCTGTGACACTGTATGGCATTGACTATGGGGAATGAGTTTATGCTCATTTCCATTAAGGGGAGGATACAACCATCCATTTATGGCTCCAGAGGCAGTCTGATTCATTGCGGCAGAGATATCCTTCATTCATCACTATATATCTGTATGAGAGCTTATCAATTACCTTTATTGACCTGTGTGCTTAAATGCAACATGTAACAGGCCAGGTCCTCAGGGAGAGAGAGAGAGACAATGGCTTGAATTGAGCACCATGCTGAAAAATTCAATATCATCCATCCTCCTCCAAGGTTTCATTTTCCAGAAACTACATGTTTTATGCCGCAATAAATAACTCTGATTTTATTTCTTTTGTGCTATCACGGCTGGAAGAGAAACTATTCAAAATAAATATGTGACCTCCAGCATTTAGAGTGGGGTCAGAGTGTGTAGAAGGGAAGATGAGCAAAAAATGGGCACATGACAGAATAAATTAGTGTGTGAGAGTGTGAGTGTGTGCATGTCTGGCGGTGGAAAGAAAAAAAAGAAATATCTTTTTATAAAATCCAGGTAAGGTTGGCCATTTTTCTCTATTGTCACTAAACAAAATGTTGAAGAGGAGAGAGGAGTGCATAGTGGGAGGACAGAGAAAAGGCTGATGGAGTGTGTTAGTGATGAAAGAAAAGAACAAGGCTGTCATAGCCAATATAGCAATTAGGGCACTTTGTTGCCTCAGAGCTCTATCTTTTAGATATTGCTTTCCCACAAACAGAGTTGGACCTCAAAATGGTGTCATCGAAGGAAAACAGAAACAGAAAGAAAAAAAATAGTCCCGGTTCAATGCACATCATTTAGTGGAGCCACACTGTAGCCATGAATAAAATAATGGGCTAATTACAAACTGTATCTATTGATCAAAAAGGAGAGAAAAACACAGCTAAAATATAAAGAATCGTCTTTAAAGCGAAGATGCAACAAAACGGAGCTACAAAAGACTTCACGTCTCAAATAGAAAAACTAATTTTTCTCTTTCAGGTGAGGATAAATAGAGGGATATATAAACTGAAAAGACAAGAGCATAAAGAAATGAATAGGTGCAGCATGGGCAGTCTACCTCATACTCATGTAATCTCTGGTCAGGAGGAAACCTCTGCACTATACACTATATTGTGACAATTATTTGCTGTCTGTGTCAGTATCACTTTCTGATAAGACATCACAAAGGTTTAATATTTTGCAACTGATTCAAAAGATTCATTAAATTTGTTAAAAGGGGTACTTCACTGGTTTAGCATTGCACTTCTAGTAACGTTCTAGTGATGACTACAAGTGACGCTGTAGCTCCCTCTTAGCCACAAAAAGGCTTCATTCAACTTTTTCCTTATATAAAGGTAGCATTCCCAAGACCTTTTAATGGACTCTGATGTGTACAATTTGTGAAAAAGAGATGTATCTGTATTATTTGCAGTCACTGTGTGGGCCTTTTTACCAAAACTACAAGCTAAAAGATGTAAAAACAACACAAAAAGCAGAGTAAAAAATGCAGAGTCTCATGATGATTTTTGTGGATCATTTCTTTGATTGTTCATATAAAAATATTAATTAGTGCAGGCTTATTTAAGGCTTGTTGCTGAACCGAACACAAAAGTATTAAAAAAAACATTAACAATATACCATATAACCACTGAAAAATTAAAGCAAAAAATTCCTTTATCAGTATGCCTTATTGAAAGGTGATTACTTATTAATTGTGCTTTCTGTGAGCTTTGGCCTACAGATGTGTGTCATTTATAGTGAGTGTATGCTTTGATCTACGGTAGATTTTCCTCTTATTTTTGTGATTTGCCACCTCGAAAGACAAGACAGCATCTGTCCAATTCTGACAGCTTAAACCTAACAAACAAACAAATGCAAGGATGTTTAACACACACATATACACACACACACGGTCACAGCGAGCAGAGATATTAGGTTCAGCATCACACACACACACACATTCATATACTCATCTACTATATATGACTTCTGCTCCACACGTTTTGAGTATATGTCATATCACACTCCTAGATTGCGCAGTGGGGGGTCATTTACATGTTGTAATAGGGTCTACATATCACTGCTGTTGGAGATGAGAGAAACACAGGCGCACAGGCCTGAGCGTTCCCCGCAAACACAACGTCATGTTCTGCATGTCTTATTTACATGTGTGCAACTCCAGGGTACGTTTGATGTCCAGTGAGATGGAATATGACATCTCTGCTCACACTGACACTGAATCTGCTCCAGTGACTCACTGGATATGTCATATAAAGAGAGAGAGAGAGAGAGAGAGCATGGTAATACGGCAGACGGGTTTATTTACTTCACAGCTTATTTTCTGTGTGTGTTTGTCAGACTCGACACCGCAAACGCCCATGAAGCCAAGCCAAAGGATGTCGGTCCAGCTCTGTGCGAAATCTCACTGCTTTCAGTGGAGCCAGTGCTCAGGATCCTCCATTCATTATCCGGCTTTCTGCCAAGTGAAGCCCTTGTCCTTGTTTTTGTCCTCATCAGCTTGCAAGCACGCTCATTCTCGCTTTTCTTTTTACCTCCTTTTCATCCTTTTATTTTACCCTGTCCTTCCTTTCTTCTTGCATTCTTAAATTCTTATCTTTTCACATTATTTCTACCAGAATCCAGCTTTGAAATGCACCTCAGAGTCTGACCCAGTTTCTCATGGCTGATTCCTTTTTTTTTTTTTTTTATTTCCCTGCACCCATCAGAGGGCACGCAAACTTCCAAAGACAAACCACACTGCGAATACAAAAATACCCAGCATGCTCATCAAACATGCCCATATTTCCTATGCTGCTCGAGAAATGGCAAGAGAATGGTTTCAAAGACAGATTGTGTCGCAGGAGTTCTCACCTCCAAACATTTCAAGAGTGCGAGTCTGTGCCTTCTTACAAATGCTAGCCTTGGGGATATTAACTCCTTAGCTTTGTACTAGACCGCAGGCACACATTAGAGCCAAAACAAGGCTACAACAGTGAGACAAACACATCCAAGGACAATAACGAGACATTATTGTCTTGTCAAGTATGTGGGGTTTTTGAGTTGCTGCTTGCAATAAAATGAGATTTTTTAAAGTGTTGAGCACTTGGATTCACTAAATATGAAAACTTACAGGTGTGGTGTCAAAAGTACATGGCTCCATAATTCTATAAAGAGTATGAGTACCTTAAATTTTAAAGACAGAGTTTGACATTGTACAAGGTAGAGAATTAATCGCTTCCCATATCTATGTGGTAAATATGAAGTTGCTACTAGCAGAGGGCTACTTTAGCTGAATTGAAATTTTTACACCGTTTTATTAATAGATTAAACAAATGTATTGCTTTTTCACTCATTGTTGAGTTTAGGATGAGCTGGTTGTGGCTATCTTTAAAACCGACTGTGGGACTGAATCAAGCTAGCTGTTTTTGGCTAACTGTAAAGTCTTTCTGTTTTGTAAATACGAGGCTAAACAGCTAGAAGATGCTTAGCATTATTGAACACAACTTTTCAGTTTTTAGACCTGTGAAATAAAATGAGTGAAAAAGTAGGCTTTAGTAGCTGCTGTGTGTAAAATTTGGTCACCTTTGGACAGGGCAAGGCTAACTGTTTCCCCCTGTTTCCAGTCTTAATGCTTAATTGAGCTAACTAGCTTCTGGCTAAAAGTGCAAGTTCATCATACACTTTTTATTAAGAATCAATTTTCTTGTCAAACTCTCCTCAAAAAAGCAAATAAGAGTGTTTTTCAAAAATGGGGAACTAATGCTTTAATTTTTTTTATCAACTGATCTATCACATCAGTCCAAAGAGTCTAATGTTATGCTAACAGACTGGAGCTAGCACAGAATAGAGTCTTTTTTAATGGATAAAAGTCCAAGTAGGCCTACATGTGCACAACAGACATTTACGCAGGGAATGTGTTCACACACATCTCACACACATACACACACACACACACACACACACACAGACCCCATCTGCTCCCCCTGTGTGTGGATCCCATATAAAACTTAAAGCGAAAGCAGAGGGGACGCTGAGATGGAGGTGCTGACATCAGAAATGAGAGTGACCATGCTGCTTTTATAACCCTACCTACCCTGACCCTCCTCCTCTTTTCCCTGCTGCATCCTCATCGTACAACAATGGATTTCCCATTACCGCCCCCCCCCTTCACTCCATCCCTCAATCACATCTCCACAATATTTATCCCCAAGCTGATTCAGAAAGTACCTCAGCGTGTGCTCTTGCGTGTGGTCATACACATGTGCTCATGTGCACATTTGTTCATGGGTGCAAAGATTGTGCCGTAGAAGCATATGTGTGTGCGTGTATGAATATGTGAGTATACGTACAGTCATGTGTGGGGTTTGAAGTGTATAGCTTTATTGTAATTCCAAAAGCCCAGACCTTATCTTTCTCCCTTTCCCCTCTCTTCTTACCCTGCTCTCCACACTCTCTGTCACTCACACACACATTCTCTCTCTTTTCCCTGCGAGCTTTTCAATTAGGTAATTACAGTGGTGCTGAATAGAGCCTGCCTGGACACTGGCGCTCTATTGTGAAAGCGCCTGTCCCCCCATAGACAGCAATTACCTGCCAGGCTGGAGGGGAGTTTCAGGCTATTGTCTGAGTGCATATATTTATGTGAGTGTGTAAGTGTGTGTAAAACAGTCGCTGTGTCTGTACTGTATATGTATCTTTGCAGGTGTGTGTTTGCGCACACACTTATTTTACACTCAAGGGTCTATTGTACGTGTGTGTGTGTGTGTGAGAGAGAGAGAGAATGTGTGTGTTAGAGTCAACACTGTGCAAGAGGAGGTTGCACTTAACCATTTTTTTTTGTGGCAGTGATGGAGGGAGACTTGAAAGTTCATGTTTACCAGTGCAACATCAACTTAATTGTCAGTGTGAATGTGTGGATTATGAATGGTAAATGTCAGTGCTGCATTTAGGGCAGCACTTAGATTTTGCCTGAAGGATGGAGGAGTTCAGTTACTGTGAGCAGCACAGACACCAAGATGTTAAACACTTTGTTAATATTTTAATTCTTGCTTTAAGTGTTTTGCTCTTGGCATGAGCAGAAAGTTAGAAGAGAGTGGGGAAGCATAAAAGAAAAGAAATTTCCAACTGTTTTGAGTGTTTAAGTGTGAAAAAGTCGAAGAAAGATTTGAAATCAGATTCCATTGACTTTATGCAACCTCACATACAACGACCACATTAAATTAAAGTATGTTTTGTTTACATTGGCTGTTTCTCTTCAAAAGAACTATTATTTAATATCTAAACACCTTTTCCCTGTGTTTTCTGGCGCACTGCTTTTAATAGTATTGTGAGTTATGTGCGCACAAAATTCAATGGGATGCATTCCTAAAAACATGCCGATTTTCTCAAAATTCAATCAAGATGTGCTCTATATTTGACTGAAAACCACTGTTAATTTTTTTTTTAAAAAAGCAGAATTTTTCTAACAGCAACAAAGATGTGGAGTTGCTGCGTGCTGTGTGAGATGTATGCTGTTTTCATTTGCATTAATCGCAAAAAGTGAGAGCTTGTTAAGTGTGAACTGACTTGTCATATGTCAGTGCATCAAATGTGAGTCTGGTGTGAAATGTGTCACTTTCAGAATTGGCTTAAACACACTTTTATCTGTGCAGTTTGTGCCCTTGTGAGCAGGTAAATAATAGATTTTAGACATTTTAGCCAAAGCAGTTTATAATAGGGGGGAAGTAAAATGAGAACGATTGCACACTAGATCACAATAACTACATTTAGCCAAGAGCACGAAACGAGAATCAGCATCACAAAAACACTTGAAAATATTCTCTGCAGTAAATGTTTTTACAACATATAATTAGTATCTTTCATGTATAATAGATTTAAAAAATTTAAGCAATTCCAGGAAAGAGAACTCATTTGGCTGTTTTTTGAGGCTGGATTTTTGCTTTTTTTTAAACAGGCTGCAGCAGCTGTACTCACTCGTCAGGCTGGATGCAGGTAAATGATGTTATTGCAGTATTTACACATCACATGAAATAATCTCACTTTCTATCCTAAATATCAAAATATTACAGCAAATTGCACCCCCCAGCTACTTGTTGTGCACAACACAGCTGAGGTGTATATGTCAAAATAACCCCCTCCCCCGGTGAATCTGGTGCAGGGGTCTCATTCTTGCAGCCCCCTGGTGTGTTAATTTATGCCCAGGTCCATTTTAAAGTGAGCGTCTATTGATCCACTCGGACACACGTGCAAGGCTCTAAAGCTCTGTTAAGACAAGGCAAAACGTCTGCGACAAATTGATGGGAGCGTAACGTGTGTGTGTGTGTGTGTGTGTGTGTGTGTGTGTGTGTGTGTGTGTGTGTGTATGTACATGTGTCTGTGCATGCAACATTTCACACCGTGTAATTCTCAAACCTGTCGAGGAAGCGAAATGCGTCACTGACACCCCTCCCACCCTGCTCCCATGATGATCCACTGTTAATTAAAGCCCTTTACTCCTCTGTGATGTTACGTGGACAGGTGAAACTGTGCCATTAAGGCTTACACACGCACATAAAAACACACACACACACACACACACACACACACACACACACACAAAAACAAAACCATAATTTAGTAATGTGACTTACTAAGCGGAAGACTCTAAATGCTTCATTGTGTCTCAATCTGTTTACAGCTCGATTATTTCCCCAGGTAAAAGCAGTGACGCATGAAGACAATTTGCTGTCACATATGCTCGATCACTGACTGCTTTGTGGCTCCTAAATGATTTCGGTGAGCAAAATGCATAGTGAATGGTTGGCGGGGCTCCAAGTCGCCATCATCGAATGCATTCAAAGTTTATCAGTGATGTTTATCAGGCTCAGAGCTCTTGATGTTCCGGGTGGAGGATGTGAGGCAGGATATGAGGCTGATGGTTCGTGATCAATCCCCGATAGTGTCACACGGGACTAACGAGGTCTCCTAACAAAGCAACACGGAGAAAAAAAGATTTAATTTAGGAAAACTCATGATTATCTACCTCAAAGATGGATTCATACTGTCAGAGGAGACTTAGAGAAGAGAGAGATGTGAAATAAAAAAGGTTGATATTAAAACGTTGCGCAGGGCCATTAAAGATTCATTGACAGGAAACATGACTGTTGATGTACACAGTATTGATATACTAGCTATATCTTTAATACAGTGGTAATACTGTACTGCCTAAGCAGACATGGTCTTCTATCTATCCCTCCTGAGAAAATAATTTCTCGTATTCCGAGCCACGATCCAGCCTGTGGATCCTCCTGCTGGGGTGAACATATTGAGGGCACTTCAGCTGCTCAGACAGGCCTTACTTTGATCTTGGAGCCCTCAGAGCTGACAGTTTATGTAAGAGGCAGATCCCAGCCTGTCGCTCAGATCAACACCACCATGAGAAAAGAAGCATCTCATACTTTGAGAGCAAAGACATGGAGACAGACCGGTAAGGAAGCATTATAAAAAAGACACTGACATAAAGGGTTTTGAATATAACGTCTCTATAAAAGAGGAATGGTGGAGAGGGTCTTGGGCAGAGCAGTCATGCCGCAGTCAAGGTCGAGCCCGGTGTGATGACTTTTGAATCTTTATGTGCTGCCGCCGCTCTGATGGTGAAATAGATGTGAAATGGATGCCCTGCATACTTTAGCGCCCATTGGAATGACTCCACTTTCTAGGGACTCATTCATTAAGAGGTTAATGACTCAAAATGTAAAATTAATTTTACGTCCGATGGAACATTCCCTGAAAGTGTGTGTGTGTGTGTGTGTGTGTGTGTGTGTGTGTGTGTGTGTGTGTGTTAGAGAGGGATTGACCGCGCTCAGCCATCAGCCTAATGTTCTTCAAAGTCGAGATAAATGGACAGCTTCCCTCTTCCGTGATCTTCATTTCTCTCCTATCCTGATCAAAGATATGGGCTGTTGCTTCTTCTTTTTTTTTTTTCCCAAGACCAGATTTAATTTATGGTTTAATTAACATTTTGGAGCCAAAAAGACACTTCTCATGTCTTCAAAAGCACAGCTATACCAGTATGTTTTTATGGATATCGTGAAAACGAAAGAGCATAGAGGTTTTAACTTACAGATTGACGAAGTCTCGTATATGAACTCAGACCAGAAAGCTGGTGACTTACTGTCAGTGTAGTGTTCACTTAAAAAAAAAAAAAAGAAACTCCATTTCTTTGTTCTCTTGGGAGCAATAAAAACAGATGGCAACTAAAATGATCCACGTATGCAGTATGATAATCATAATTTATCCCGAGCTCATCACAGTAATGTTGTGTTTGCAAAGTGGTTAATTCCTTTTTGATTCAGTGCCATCATAAAAAGACACACTCTTTGTGGAAGTGAACACTATTTCAGTTGTCAGGCCGGCTACAGGCTTACTGTCAGCGTTATATTGGCCGTTGCTGATTAAAGCTTTAAATTCTGATCGTCTGTGTTTCAGCCTCTCAATGATGGTCAACAGTGATTAAGCTGTCACTGCGGGGCAAGGTCATTTCCGCTTCCTGGTAATGATACAGACTGCTTATTTGCGCTGGCATGTTTTCAATATCCAATGGTAATTACGGTGGTAAATGAAAGAAACAAACCAAGCCAATTCATTAGCGAAGATCTATGAAATACACTCAGTGTGACAAAATATGAGGAATGTGTGGAACAAGACCTTTGCTGAATGTCATCTATCCATAACCCTGCCTTCGTTTGTCTCTGTGATCAGAGAACCATAAATAGCGTGGATGGAATGTCAAAATAAGAGTGTAATCAATCAGAAACACATGTTTTTTAAAATTTTCTAACATACTGGACTAATGTATGGAAAATACATGCAAGAGGTGTCTCAAGATTGTGTCTCAGCTAAGTGAGGAACATAGTTATTTATTCAGTTAGAGATGCAGCAGAAATAACACACAAGTTATTCACTGCCTCTGAAAAAACACTCAAGAAGTCAAACTGCATGTGAATGTGATAACAGCTGTAAAACTCATCACCTTGAACCTTGGGCCGCAAACTTATCAACCACCTCTCATATGTGGTGTGACAATATTTCCACAAGGTATATTAAATGGTTCTTTAGCAGCTTTCCGTATTTTTACATGATCATCAACAGCAGATTTACAGATGTTCAAATTTCTATTTAAAGCCTCTTCAAGAGCTTAAATTTGAGTTTGTTTCAGTTTGTTTTATATGTAGCTGAAATTCAGTGAGTCAAGTCTGTGTTTTGAAAGCCTTTGCCTTCCATACAAAACACAAAGCACCACTAAGCACATCAATTTTCTCTCATTTTGTCTCCTACTGTTGTCTTAATACTATCAGCTAATATTGACAAAGGACCACTGGCAGCGTATACAGTGAAATAAGAAAGAAATTGTTTTAAGAGGGAATTAAAAGGTTTGAAGTGATTTGTCTGTCAATTTTCTGAAGTGTTTTCTTACTTCCACCAGCTGTGGTGCCTTCTTTGTCATGCACAGCGCTGCATTTGTCGAACAGCACATTCAAAAGTGTGTATGCATGTTTGCTGTTATGTTCCTCAATGTCATATTTTTTTATGCTGAAAACACTGTACATTATGCAACAAAGACATACACGTCGAGCTTGTTGAAAACAGAGAACGGGCATGGATTGTTTAGATTTACAGGACTGCCGAGGAATAATTACATCTTCTAATTGAACCAAGTCTGAACTCTCAAGGGAACAACAGTGCTTGAAAACAAAGGAAGATTAATAGTGAGATGATGAGACATGGACTATCAGAGGATGATGCGCCGGGAGGGGAAGCTATGATTTAAAGATCTGGACAAACTAAGACTTAATCACTTTATCTGATTGGTATTTGAAGCCATGAATCTCAATTAGCAGGCATTAGGATCTTTTTGGCAGTTATGCGGGGGTCCATTTCCATGATTGGATGCTGCCTGCTTGTCAGCCAGAGATAATACTGCTAATAGATGGAAATATATTTGCTCTTCTTGTTGTTTTCAGAATATTACTCAGAAGATGTTTAATTGATGGAAATATTAGAAAATATAAGCAGAAGATGTTATACAGGCTGTGGCCTGAATTTCTACTAAATCATCCCTCTTTTTGATGTGTTTTTTCTTAGTTGCCGCTGCTGTTTTTGTCTCTTTTTGTCTTATAATTAATGATTTCCTATCTTTGCTGCTTTGTCCACAGGGCTTTGTTTCTCTCAGCCACTGTGTACTGGATCCTCTGCTCTTTGTTTGCCTTAATTATGGCTGAATAGGAGACAATGGGTCCTCTAACTGATGGGCCTTTTCTCTCAGCTGCAGGTTCTCTATCATTCCCTGCCACAGGTTCTCAAAATGGCTGCCTTTGTACCTGCTCCCTCCATGCCTCAATTATTAACAAACCAAGCGGTCGCCCTGGTTACCTGCAGATAAGCAGCTAGGCTAATTCGGTTAGCTTGTTATCTCATCAGTCGGAAGGTAAAAATGAAAGACGCCGGGAAATCACCTAATTAGCCACTTTGATGCATTGTCCCTTTGTGAGTTTACGATCAGCGAAAAAGATTAGCTTGCTTATCCCGCCGCTGAAATCCGGCATTCCTGATATCCTTTTGATGTCTTTCCTCTAGTTTTTTGTGATTTTCTTTTCTTATTATTCATATTTTGATCTCTCGTTTTTGCTCTCTAGGTGCAAGGAAATGCACGAGCCCAGTTTCCACAGAGCTTCTATAGCATCACCTGGGGTCATTTTTGAAGGAAAGCTAATCTAGGATTCAGTTTGATAATATGTATATGAAATTTCACTCCACCCTCCCTTCCTCCCTCTCTCTCTCTCTCACCGTTGATTTTCGCATCCTAGCGTTAGCTGCGAGCTGCCTCTTTGTGGCACCATGCATCTGATATCGGCAGAGGCTCTTAGGGAGATGCATGTGTGTGTGTGTGTGTGTGTGTCTGTGTGTGTGTGGATGACATCAGGGAATCACTCAGACGAGTATCCTACTTGACAGTTGCTTGCCGCCATCGAATGCCTCTCACCTGAGGCACAGGCACCGACGTCCTTCAAAACCATCTGCCTGTCTTTCACTGCTAATTGATTTGTCCTTGGATGGAGGTGTTTGGGAATGCTTCGGGGAGAATATGTGTTTTGACAGATGCTTTGCACGTGAATATGTATCATACAGGGGAAAAAAAGGGCGGGGTCTTGACTTGAAGACACTTGTGATGCCTGGAGGTGAATTAGTCATCTTTGAGATGCGTTGTTGTTTCAAGAAAACGGCGGGAAGCGCAATGGCGAGGCGTCTCAGCAATTTTATTGCAGCAGCCTGGTTTGTTTTCTTCGCTTCAAAGTACATTAAACTCTCTCTCTTTCTCAACAGTACTTCTGTGTTGCCCTCTGGAAGCCTCTTAACTAAGCCAGCACTTTTCACAGTCTTCAGGGATTCATACAGAAATGCTAAACATGCTAAACGCTATCACAGGAGGGAGGTGGCACCCTGCCTTTTTTGATACAGCCTGATGCAGCTTTGAAAAATTGCCCATTATGGCCCAGGCACTAAAATCAATACATTGTGCTTTATTTTCTTTGACAAAATAGCATTATAATAGCCCACCCCTGCTGTGCGTGTATTTTTCAGCTAAACCATGAAAGCCGTAATTAATTCAGGAAGTGAGAAATTATTCAAAAAGAAAAGGCTCCAAGCCAGAAGTTCAATACAGTAGCCTTTGGTGTGAGCGCTCCAGAACTGATTTTTTTTTCTTTTTTTTTGCATAACTGCACACTAAACCTTAATGCACCTCCACCAAAAGTACATGATACATCATTGTCAAGACAAATGCAAAACACTGAGCATATAAAATATTCATAAGTGTTGGATTTGTCCAGTTCCAGTGCAATGGAAAGTACTTTAAGTTAGGATCAAGAGGGAGTGTTTAGAGTCGTAAATAAAAGAACTTTTACTTTAATCAGTTACAACTTCATATTGAACCCACTAGAAGCAGCATCTCTTGTAATTACCATAGGTCTTCTTATGTGGGACTTGCTCTCCTTTCTCTCCTCTTCCTCACTATATTGGAGTGAGTACAGACTTAAACTACCCACCAATAATTGGTCCGGCCCTGTGGATCTGGTCCCTGGTGCTTTCAGTTGAACAAGGAGAGAAGCTAATGTATTGGTGTCACAAAAGGTTAAATGCCTACAACGGCATTAAAATGTAATTAAGCGTTTCTCCCAGCTTGGAAAGAAAGAAAGAAGAAACACACAAACATGTATAGGATATTAAATCCATTTTTAAATAGTCTATACATTATTCCTCCCTCTAGATAACGATGCAGTAGTTGAAGAGATATGAAAATTGCAAAATTGTCACAATATTTATCCATGACACCAAAAGGCTTTTCAAAATAAAATAGCAAAAACAGCATCCCTTGTTGCATCTGAGGTCTCAGCAAAGACATACAGCCATAAAGTCCC
Organism: Acanthurus leucopareius; assembly: GCA_029814765.1. Taxonomy (NCBI): domain Eukaryota; kingdom Metazoa; phylum Chordata; class Actinopteri; order Acanthuriformes; family Acanthuridae; genus Acanthurus; species Acanthurus leucopareius. Next base: position 2,824,088 of record JAQMCX010000037.1, on the reverse strand, counting down.
TCAGCCAGATGGAGGTAAAGGCACAGCAATAAAAAGGTTTTAAAAAATTGCAGGTTTAATCATTTGATCATACCTGTGATCGTTTCCCACTAACCTAATAATGGCATGAATGTCTGTTTTTGGGTGTGTGTTTATTCCCTGGAAGGCCGTGGGCTACAGAGGAGACGATTAACCATTTGCATTTAGATTGTGTGTTGACACACAATATTGCCTCGTGATTCAGAAATAGGGAGAGAGAGGCAAAGGGGCCCAAGAGATAGAAGTTGCCTATTGGGGCCCTTGGTGCATTTGTGTGTGGATGTGTGTGTATGTGCATGCGGATGTTTGTATGTGCACACAGTTAAGGTGGTGCAGTGTTAATAGTCATGTCGATCTCCCTTCCCTACGGCTTTCCTCAGGTCTTTTCCCTATCAGCGATGAAGGATTGGAGGATTCATAGCATTAGCTCCACTGTAGCTTATTGCTTATTAGTTGGCCTCAACACCCCCGAGGAGAACATGAAGGTAAATATAAGGGGGATTTAAGGAGGTTCCATCTAGTGAATGGATGGATTACATGATTATAAAGGGCCCTGCAGGGAAGCTTGCATGTTAGTGGAGAAAAGCAGCTGGGGAAAAGGAAAAACATGAAAATACTTTAAGCAGGATGAGGGAGGACACCTTGAATGTGCACTGATGTAAAAGAGAGGCTTTTCTGTTGGCATTTATTCATACTTTTACCAAAGAAGTTAGTATTACTGCACTGTACTGTGGTGTTATGGTACTATGCTCTAGGCTTACACACTTTTTTCCCCCTAGTTTTGGCCATCATGTCTATTTGATATGATAGCAAGTTAAAGAATCAGCTGAACAACTGCTGTTTTACAGAATTGTTTTCTGTTACACAGGCAATATGCCTGATTTTAAACAGACTCTTACACTTCTAACTCAAATTAATTAAACTGAATGGATTTTTTTGACATGATCACATCATTCAGTGTAATGTCAAACTTGATAGCTAACAGCTTCCTCTTTACACACCCAGATGTCAAAAAACAACATTAGCATTCATTTAGTGTTATGGACCATCTGGCAAAATGAAACTATAGTGCTAACTGTTGTAACTTTGGCTCTTTAGCTAGCAAATAATTCACAAAGTTCACTAAACACTCCTACTTGCCCTAACGTCTCCCGCTTCAAAGCTGTGGCCAATAGTGTCACCATGTTCCAATATGTAAACAAAGAATCAAGTGTTTTCTTTTTAATAACTTTATTAAATGTGGGCCATAATCAGGCTATTGTTTATATATTACACATTTAAATGCACACAATAGACATTTATCTTGACTTTCTTCAGCAAATGGAAGTGCATGAGGCCAACTTTTCTCATCACACACCTCTGATCATTTTACATCTTAGGCCTTTCTGATGCTAATTTGCAGCTGTGGAAGTCAACTTGGTCCATTTTCACTCTCAGCTTCTCTGTCACACTCAAATTACTCATGACACTATTTCTCTGTCAAATTTTGAGAGGACCTTCTCCAGCAAAAACCGCAGTTTGTCGATGAGGTCCAGCAGTGATGACTTACGTGATAAATTCTTTCATTCTTTTAACAGTGATTCAATCGATCAGTGTAGCAATATGTAAGTTTTATAAGTCAGCAGGGGAGACAAATGCAACAGGTAGAATGTACTGAGTTTGTCTTTATTGACTGGCTTGATATTTACAGAGCTCCGCCGTGTGAAACAGTTCATTAGCGTAATCGATCCCGGAGCGTACGCTTCTCTGTCATGCTGTCAGATAAGCTGCTTCACTCTAAAGCTGTTTTTATTGATGTTCCGCAATGTTTCTCGTGTTTTATTTTTTTCGCACCGACTTCCTCTCCTCACTCAGAGTGAATGTTTTATTGATTTCAGTCTTCAAAATGTCTGTCGTTCGCTGCAAAAATCTAGAGATGCACTTCTGAAAAGTTATATCCTGTTTTCAATATTTATGACTCAGTCACATACATTCAGAAGATATAGACAAGAGTCAGCAAAATACAGCCACTTGACAGAATGTTGCTCATCTTGTATAGAGGTTTAAAAGCACAAATGCTTTGTAGTCTTTCACATAGATTTCAGATTGCCTGAAGCAAGTTTGATAAAGTGTACAGGTTTTTTTTTTGAGCTTTCTCTGCTTTTGAGTTGCCAAATAGGTGAGCTGAAACTCTGCAAAGCTCTGTAAAGACGAGAGAGGCTGTAGACTTGGATGCTTGCAGAGTCCTTTTACGTTGTCATTTACATTATTATTGTCAAAATATCAATCACAGGGGCTTTAAAATTGCATTCTCCAGTCAGAATGTAACCAAATTACGGCAAAACTAAGGTCTTTTCAATCTTTTTTAGCTATGTTTTTTGTTAAGTGCTAATTAGCAAAATTGTGAATGTTATAAACAGTATACCTGCTAAACATCTGTGTGGTTACATTGTTATCAAGAGCGTATTTGCATGCTGACATTAGTGTTTTGCTCAAAGCACCACTGTGTCTATCGGCCTCATGGAGCAGACAGCAGTAGACTGTGAAGTCTTGTTCTAAAATCTGAGTCTTATTCCTTCCTACATCACTAAATGTGCACAGATTCATAGTTTCACATCACTCTGTATATCAGAACATTTTGGATATCATGTCATTTGTTATATACCAACATGATGTATACATTTTTTTGGCATCTGAACATGCAAACAAGGCAGCACATATTGAACAGCTTTCATTGCTTCCCCATTATTTCACCAGACTGTTGTGTTGTGCAGCTGTAAGCAGCCCAGATTTTCTTTGGGTAATTGGCCAACAGGCCCCAGCGACTTAACTACAACATCACAGTGCAGCTCCTCATAAAGCCAGATCAATTACTACGAGTGGAACCTGATTTCGTCTAATTTCCTGTCCTCATTTTTCACAGCTTCACAGGGATTGTAGGAAGAGAAGAGCACCATATGTGCACTGCTGCCTAAACAAGAAAAAAAAAAGAAAACATCCCCCCTCTGTGTTTAAGATAATCTCACCGAGGCACTTGTTCTCCTGGAAATCCTCTTGCCACTGAAATCAATTTGCTTTCATCAGGTCTAATGACACTTGGTTAGGGCTCCCATTTCCAAGTAGACTATTTAGGGAGCAATTCCTGAAGGATGAAGAAGCTTGGTAAAAACACTTCAGTGTCCAATGATCCATATGGTCAATAGATTTTGCTGGAAGGATCAAAAGAAGTGCAAACCTTAATTATCCCTCTGCTTTTAAAATGTTGAAGACTGTATACCTTTTAATTAAGTGGCATTTATTTACACATGCTTTAGTTCATTTATTTTACTCACATTGTCCTCTTTTAAACCAAATCCCATGTGTTTAGCCTGTAGTCTATAATACAGCTTCATTAAAGCTCCTGTTTTCTTAACAAATCCATTAAAACTACCATGTTAAGAGGTAACGTGCCCCTGACCTGAGTAACACAAAGTATCACACAGCATTTGTATCAGTTTTTCCCTGCTGTGACTTTATACTTCATAAACTAAGTTTTTTCCTTTCGCTTTTGCCATTTATTCACATGGCTGAGTTCTTCGACTAAGAGCAGGAAACAAAAGCTGTGGAAAAAAATTCATCAACCTCTTTCAGTAAGCATCAGTACAAATAGGGGATAAAAACAGTTTTGTGCTTGCTTATAATTTTTGAGTTGCTAAATTGGACGTTTAACCATCTTTAAAAAAAACAAAACTCTTTTTTACTCTAAATTACTTTTCAGTAAAGTACAATTTTATTCTTTTCTATGAAGCCTCTTTAGTTAACATTTTAAAGAAAAAAAATACTTTGTTGTTAAGCTGTTTTTCTTCACGTCTTCCGCTTTGCTCCAGGGAGCTTTGAACCCCTCCCTCACTCCCTCCAAGCAAAGCAGAGACGGTATTCCCAGCACAACACTCGAAACCACTAAGCCCACCAGGACGCCTGCAGTAAACCAGTAATAACTGAGCAAGATAAGGAGCAGTCAGCCAGATCAATAGTTGAGCACATCACCGGCTAATCAAAGCCTTCACCCCACAGGAGAGACTGAAACAGAATATGTTTGTCTCTCAGGATAAACCAGGTGTCAGATCGGCTGGATTATGAAACCAGCTGCAACCAACTGCTATTGTCACTGCTGACAAAGAAAAAAAAAAAGCGACTTAAAAAGAACTGTTTCAAAGCATTATGCTCGCATTTCACATCTGTCTAGTGACGTATAAGGTGCTTCCAAAAAAAAAAAGAAAAAGAAAAAGCAAAAATGAAAGCAGTCATTTTGTGGGAGGCATCTTTTGTTTCCAGTTTTTCAGGCCTTGAAACATTTCGAAGAACTCTCTTAAAATGTCAAGAGAGGTTGAGCAAGACGGTTTTAGAATGTTGCTTTACATTTTATGATTTTGCTGAGTTTTTAGAATTTAAGTAAAAGAATCAGGATTCACAGAACAAAGAACAGAATACAACAACATGCCATGTATGTCTTTACAAGGCAGATAGTTTTTTGCTGTTATATTAATGTTCAAAATCTCAGTTAAAGAACCTTTAATAACCTGCGTTTGAGCTTCTGAATAGTTAATAACACACTTATCAAAGGATATTTTTGTTGTGTGCAAAATCCAGCTATTGATTGATCGATATGATTGATTGTTTAGATTTGTTGTGCTTAGCCTTAAATACCACATGACAATAATAATAAAGGTATGAGAGTAATTCGGTTGGGACATCAAAGTAAAAATATATCTTCATTTTAGCTGATTAAAGTTTCACACCAGTACAGTGAGTTGTCCTTTATGAGGAGAAGACAGTGAAAAATATCCATTTTGTTAATTAGAAGTCAGAATGAGCCATTAACACGTAATTGAGTCCATGAATTGAGGTTTAATGAATGGAAAATGATCAGTAGTTATCCAACCCTAATCAGTCATTTATTCAGTAATAAGACACAACTTTTGATTGTGCTGCACAACGCTGTATGGCAGATTTAGACGCTGTTGGCACGAAAAACAACACTGATTGATTCAGTCCACATCTGCAGGTCGTTCATTCAACACAACACACACCATAACACACAACACACAGAGCATGACAGCGTTGGATTGTTTTTTCCTATATTTTGCTGAGCATGTGTGCTTTTTTTTCTTCATTGCCCCTCTTCATAGGAATATTGTGAAACATAGTTATACCTGCGAGCAACCGAGCACAACCACAGCCCTGCACTATTTACCACTTTGCAACTTCACCGGAGCAATAGGGGGTTAATTGCCATGCTTAAAGCGCCCTGAGTGGTAGCTGCTGTCGTAGGAGGGGCCATAATTCATTCAGCTCTGAGGCTTTCCTACAAGGTGTAAAGATTTAAATGAGATTTACCACACAGAGGCAAGCTTAACGGTCCTATAGGGTACATTCACTTTGATTTGTTCAAAAAGTATAAATAGATGACAGATGCATCCATCCTCACTTACGTTGTGATCTAAAAATTAGAAGACTGTGTAACAAAAGTGATGTTTCACTCATTTATTTTTGAAGGAGGTTCTCATTTTTTAGAGTGATAAAAGTCATTATCAAAATGCTTCAGTTTATTTTTAGCCAAATCTCTCCTCAAAGCTCTGGCTTTGTTAATGCATTGAAGCAGCCTGTATTGGGGCAGATTTACCACACAGTTGTTTTTTGAATATACTTTTTTTCTTGCACTATGACAGTTTCATTATTTACTTGACATTGCATGTACTTCTCTCTTTCTTCTCTCGCTCTCCCTCTTCATGCTTGTGTTTCAAATACAGTTTAAGGTGACTTGCTGTCAAGAATTGTTGCAGTTTACACAGATAAAGCCTATTATTTTTGTTAGTTGAGCTCAACCCTTTTTTCTTTAGTTCCCATATTGCAAAATTGTGATGAACAACAATACTTTTACTTTACAGTATGCAGCTGCTGGAGACCATTTCAACATACTGACACAGTTAGCGCTTATATGGCTTAAAATGAAAAACTTGCGTTTAACCATTTTGTAAAATCCATGAGCCACATGTTTCAAAAACTCAACTGTTATAAGGACTGCAACATCATCTCACTGGGAGAAAAATATCAATGTGTTTTTTTCTTCTTTTAACGGAGAATCTGCTGAGGATCTCCCAAATTTTTAATAACACAACACTCTCTACAATCACACTGAAGAGCACACACACACACACACACACAAATATGTCACCCACTACCTGTCACGTCGTCTAAACCTGCTTCTCGATAAAGAACTGACTTTGTTCTAGTCCCGCTCATTCGCACCTGCTTCAAAAGCGTCGACAGATTAAAGAGAGCCGGGATACCTCGCTTTTTCATCTGTGCTACGGTGCAGCATGAGGCTGCTCAGCCGCTGGAATTTGAATGAGACAGATTTAGATGAGAAGAATGGTTGAAGAGGAGTCAGGATATATGGATATCACATATTTTTGTTTGTATGTTTGGAGCAACATCCCGCTGTGAGGATTGATCTTTATTTAAGAGAAAAAACAGCTGTAAAATATCCAACAAACGCAGACCATGAAAACTAACTACTGCATGAGTAAAAACCCTGTAGGTCTCCTTCATGAGGAAGCTGCACCTTTGCACTGTGCACTTTTATTTTTTGAATAGGAAAAATCAATAGATGTCACTTGGATTGAACCATGATTTTTGCACGTAATGATTTGTACTGGTTTTTTTTTTTACGAGGTTGTTAGTTTACTTATGTTCTTGAATAAAATTACTGATGCTAACACACAGCCATGGCTCCAATTAAAGCAAAAGTGGGACATTTTGGAAAATACTGAATTATTCTCTTGCTAGGAGTTAAGTCAGAAGATCAATACCATCATACCACAGATGTCCATTAAATACAAAGCTACAACAGCATATATATATATATATATTTTAAATAGACCATGGCCACTTAAAGCGAGTCATTCCTCAAACAGAACCCAATTTAAGCAGCCCAACTTATAAACATGTTTACAGGCTGGTACGAAGACATTTTTTTGGTCCTTATAGCGGATTTTGTTACTCATGATGACGTTAAGGGGTTAAATTTTTGTGAAACTCATTTAGATGATCTTGAAGACTCAAAGTATTCCATAGTTTATAAGATACAACAATGGGAGCCACTACACTAAACTTCACAGTCAAACGTCCATGTTTAATACAGTCTGTGGTTTCACCTGGTACATAGAGTTTTGCCGGTCATGATGCTAGGACTAAGACAACCCATCACTGGCTTTAGCTTCATATGAGAGAGGCATCAATCATCGATTTTCAAAATGTCAAACTGATCCTTAAAAATCAGGCCTTAACTTATGATCTGAATCTGATTACGATGAGACAATAACTGTGATAATAAGGCAAGACTGTGTTGTAACTGTGGTAACTTCACTGTAAAGAAACACTGGACCAAGGACAGGTCTTCTCTGAACACATGCACTCCATATTCCTTTCATTTAGTGTTTTCTCTATTTATATCATGTTTTGAAGCCTGACGCTTGCATGCAACCTTAACCTTAATACCTTGGCATTAAGCTATGTATTTTGTTCATGCTATTGTGCTTCATACATGTATAGATATCCAAGCAATTTTTCTGTGTAGGCTACCCAATGATACCACTGCAACAGATCAGCATTCAAATACATTCAATTATCTTTGCTTTGCACACTGGGATTAATCATTTATAACACTAGGTTGACTGAATTATTCCTCAGTTCTTGTGCCACTTCTGTCACACATATAACTGATTGGATATTATACAGGGAGATGGGTAGCTGTGAGAAAAGTGGGTGCAGTGCTTCCCTGATTTAATATTATGCATAAAAGCCCTGGCGATGGGGATGCCAGTCGGATGTCTCTCATTAATTCTTCAGTTCAGTGGGCTGTGGACAGACACAGCAGATTGACAGGGGGATGTGGAGACTTCAACAGCATCTCCTTAGTGCTTTGAAATGGGAGTATAGTTGAGCTTTGATGCCTCCTATCGCTAAATGGACATGTAACCTCCCCCCCACCACCAATCCAATCGCACACAGACACACTGTCAGTCAGTCAGTCAGTCATCCCAGTGTGAATGCATGAATACTGTAAACTGTAGTGACAGGGTAAATTACTCCGCACGCTTTCAAGCCACAAAACATCAAAATGCTTTATGACTTCCTGTAAGTGTGAATATTGAGATCAGGAGGCTCGGTTTGCCACAGCCTGGAGGTAGGTGTGATATGTTTCCAGGTGCAGCAATCAAAGGAGCTTAATGCTCCTGTGTGTTCAATTAGCCATCATTTTCTATATAAATCCATCTGGACTTTTTTGAGTACAGCTGTAGCACAGTATTGATCAGGGGCAGCACTTAAAAAGGAATTTCCTACTTTATGTATCTTAAATCAACAACCTGACTGCCTCCTCTAATGTACACCTTAACTGACAAACACCCCCACATGCACACACACACACACGATACACAGGATCGAATGTGTTGTTCTCTGCTGGTGACGATACATTTCACTCACAAAGAGTACATTCCATTTTAGAGCTGGGAGATGAAGTGCTGCTCCTGTGCCTCTCAAATCCAAACATAAACCGCTTGCCCCATGCAGCATGCATAATGCATTGTGGGTATGATGGAGACATCGCTCACTGCTGACTGAGCCACATTCAAACTGAATTACTAAAAACTTTTGGAGCTGTGGGTGTTTGATGCTAAGCAGAGGGGAGGATGGAAGAAACATGATACGGCTGATTCATTTTTTTTTTTCCCCACTGGAAACAGGTAACTGGAAGGTCACCAGCCACAGTCAACCTATCCACTCCTTATGGAGGATGTTTGACACTAATAGCATCAATGGAGGATGTTAACTGAATGCAAAAATATTTTAACAATACCAAGGTCCTACAAGCTCAAGGCTGTATTGAGAGTGTTGTTTAGGGCTAAATGCTAACAAGCAGATGCTGAGGACAAATAATGTTTAAAATGTTCATTTTAGTTTGGCATGTCGGACCTTCAACATTTCCATTTTTATGCACAATGTGTAACTTTTGCCTCCAGAGTTTCTCGGTTTAAAACAAAGGACATTTAATGACATAGTTAAATGCTGTCATGTAGTAGAGTGGGATCATTGGATTTGTTTACTTCACTGTTATCCATGAAACCATCGCTTTAAGTAAAAATTGTGTGTTTCTCTGAGTTTAAGCATTGTTGAGAACATTTGGTATAATGTTAATGCACAACTTAACAAAATAACAAAGAGTCGGGGGATCACTAATGTCGTTAGGTAGCATAGATATTTACACACACACACAATTTCATTGAAACCCAACCAATAATTACTGAGGTTTAAGTCCAAGACCAAAGTGGTGGAACAAAGTCTTAATGGTCCAGACTGGTACCAAGACTCAAAATCTTTAGTGTAAAGGTTTGCATGTAAAGGGAAAATCCAGTAAAAAAGTAATTGAGTAAAAGTGAACTCTTTCAATTTCTTTTTTATTATTATTGTTTTATTACAAATATCACCATCAACAAATACTCAAGGCCTCTTCAATGACTTTACAGTGAAAAGCAGCAGGTTTTAGTTGAAAGGCTGCAATATAATACATTTCCTTGACAGTGCCTTAGAATGTGTTTGCCTTTCGAGGGCAGCCACTAATGTGAAACATTTTTCAGATGGACTGAAGAAATTAATTTACAATAAATAGAAATAATAGAAAACAATATAAATATGAATCTATTTAACATTTTAAATGAAATTCACACATTTAGGGTTAATAGTAGGGGTTCAGGATTGACTCAAGGGCTGCTTAAGTCAAATTGAATTAACCAGGTATTTCACCAGTTGACAGATCAGAGTTTGGACTGAAAGTTGAGGTAAAACTGTTTCAAGAAGCCCTCTCAGCTCATGTATGAGTTTTGAGATAGCAAAATGATAATTTCAGTGCTTTAAAATGGGTGCTCTAAATTCTTCAGACAAGTAGGACTCAAGTAACATTGTCAACACCATGAAAGGGGTTTGAGATTTTGAGTCGTTCCTTCAGAGATTTCACACAGTTTCTCATTTCCCTTTGCTGGATTGGCATTCAATGCAGGTTGCATTACAATCAAACAGTGTCAGTTCTGACCTTGATGGTTTTGGTGATACAAACATAAATAAGAACAGTACTTTACAGTACATTCAGTGTAGAAAAGCTCCTTACAAAAAAGAGTTTACAAAGTGTGAAAAATATTGTATTTTCCCCCTTATAAAAAAATGCCAACTTGAACGAGGCAAGTGAAGTTGCTTTATATACAACGAAACAGAGGAGTAGTGAATATGGAAACACAATACATAGGAAACATGAAGTCAGTGCGTTGGTTCTTCACTTGTTTGACGGAATTCGTTTGAACCAATATGCTACGAAAATCATCTGTTAGCAGAAGCCAGTGCATTACCAAAATGCCAGTATAAAAGCAGTGAATTTATGTCTTGAATGGCTGAGGTTTATGATAGAGTTAAAGTATTCAGACATTCTTAAACGGTAGTTGGGAAAAAGTGTCCTTAGGGGTGCTACATAAGTCCTCAGCAGTGTTAGTTTATCATTTCACAAACTGACATTTTTTACATAAAGCAGTAGTTCCTGAAAGACAGACTACCTGATATTAAAGTGTTAAGTACTTAAAAAATATGCAGTAGGCCTACTGTATGTGTCCACTAAACAGTTGTGACGGATAGGAAGGCGTTATGTACTTTGGAGCCCTCTGGGACTCTAGCCCCATGGCTCATCAGCTCCTGGATGGTCATCCAGTTATCCAGAATCTTTTTGTTCCGTTTCTTCATCATTTTTTTGTGACTGAGCTCTAAGATGTTGATCTCTTTCCTGCCCTCAGCTCCGCTGGCTGGCCCTTCCTTTAGACACTCAAGACGGCTCTTTTGCATGAACTCCCGTCTCTTCCTTTGCTCCCTCGCCCTTGCCAAGTGCTGCTTCCTCTCCTCTTTGCTCCAGTAGCGGCCCATCTTCATCTCACTCATAGCATCATCATCTGTGGTCATTCCTCCGCTCCTCTCCTCTCGGATCCTTAGCGCCCGCTCTCTTAGAATACGGTCACGAGCAGGCCTCCGGGCCACGTAACGAGTTCCATCAGCACGAACTTTAACCTTCCACTCCAGACGGGGTTCCCCAGGGCGCCCGCTTCGGTGCACAGGATCTCGACAGACACTTAGCAGACTCAGCTGACTCTGAGAATACTCCAGAGAGGAGTGCTGTTGTAGCAGCTGCATGTAGCTCTGCAACACAGAGAACACTGTTAGCACAAAATAGGCTTCAGAGGTTCCTCTCTCAATTATATATAAGCATTACGTTGTCAAATCTCTTCTTGGTTTTACCTACCTGAAGTTGCCTTGATCCTCCCTGGCCTTGATAAGGGGTTGTCTGATATGGAGAACCATAGGGAAACCCCCTCCTGGTATCTCTGGTCCTCCCTTTCTTTTCACATCTCTCATCGTCTGCGGGTAGGGCAGGATCTGACTCAGAGCGGGAAGGATTGCTCTGGTCTGGGCTGCTTGAGATAACAGAGCCTGGTTCTGCTGGTCTGCTATGACTGGATGTACCCTGGGGCTTGGGAATAGGGATTGGACTGGAGGGTGTTGAGGAAGCTAATCTGAGGTTTTTCTGGTTTGTGATGCTGATTTGTCTCTGCAGAGAATGATCAGGAGATCTCTCCATACCTAGAGGGGTTGACCGCGCACTTTCTGCTGTGTTATAGGCACTGGAGCTGTCTTTCTCTCGGATCTTATCACTGTCCGACCTTTCCGGATGTTCATGAATGTCGGCCAGCCGGCCATGTCGCTTGTGTCTGTCTTTAGGGCTCCTACCTGGCGAGGAGGGTTGTGAGGGGTCCATCTGCTGGTTCTGACGCAGCTGATGTGCCTGCATGATGCTCTGGCACTCCAGCTCAATGCTGCGCAATTCTTCATTGAGCAACCTCAACTCTTGCTCAACTCCATTTCCTTCCCCAACACTGTCTGCATCATCTCCATCCTCTGCTCCTTGCTCTGTGAGACTACACTCTATACTGTGTCGAATGGAGTACACCCCACACTCGCCTCCATTTCTAATTTGGCACTTGAGTTCCAAGAGTTGCTGGAACCGATTCTCTAAACCAAGGATCCCACCTCCGCCATTGCTAATACTGACTACCCCTTCATGGCCTTGGCCTTTGGACATTGTCCTTGGGCCCTGGGCGTCCTGTGGCATTGCAGTCCCTTGTCTTGAGTGTGGATGCCTGGCTCGCCAGCGGTCCCTCAGGCAATGGGCTGGGGTCCTCCTGTGAAATCTAGCCAGTAGGGGTTGGTGCTCTGGACTGTCTGTACTGCGTCCAAACCCACTGTCCTTGTCTTGATTGATGGAAGAACAGGTAGCTGAGTCTGTTGTCATCTCTTCCTCAGCTTGATGCTGGGGTATGGAGAAAAAAGAGTTAGTCCTCCTCAAGGAGAATTTCCTTCACTCGCAAGAGATTCTAATATTTGCTGGAGTTCATGATTTTATTACACAGTTCATGGTTAAGGGATAATGATAAGTATTCCTCAAATATTTTTCTGTGCCACCAAGACCGGCAGTAAACACTTGCCCTTTTATTTACTGCAACCACGATTAATACAATTAACGATTTACTTTGGTTGCCCAACCTTTACTGTAGTTTATTTGTCATAGCCATGATCTTTCCGTAGCCATGTCAAAGTTGTCTTTGAGTTGTGCAGATATTCTGGAACATGAGAATTTTTGAAAACTCAGGCGCTGAATACAATCCAATGTTAAGTAGACTTTCCTGCCTGACACAAGGATTGAAAGTATTGTGAGGTTACATACTCTTGTACAAAATCCTGCTGCATTGTTACCCTTCCTCCTCTTCAGCCCACTTTCATTTAATCTCTCCTTCGTTCAAACCCTGTCACTTTCTCGTCCAGCTATTTTTGACACCCTTCTGCCTCTTTATTGGACATTTGTCTGTTGTTTTGATGTGTTTCTCGTAGCCTACGCTCTCACCTCATCTTCCCTGTCAAAGTTGTGTTCCTTCTGCTTCCTTCTTTCCTCCAGGATCTCCATCTTCAACTCCTCCACAAGCTCCTGCTGCTCCTCATCAAGCCAGACCTCCTCTTCCAGCTGAAACAACAACATCTCGTCAAAAAACTGTCTCTGTGTGTGTATGCATTTGCTTGCGTGTGTGTGTAGTACCTCCAGACAATTACGCTGACAGTTTGGAGGCACGGAAAAGGCACTTAGTGGGCAGCTGTTGTTATTTGACATGACATAGGTTGTCAAGATTGGGCAGGGAGCCTGTGTAGGTGTGTGTGTGTGTATTTACCTGGATTTCTGGTCTTGTCACCAGCAGTATAATGCTCCTTGCTTCTTCACATGACAGCAAGGCAACGGCTTTCTCTCTGTCTTGCACCTCACAGCCATTTATCTGTGCATCAAAGACAAGTATAGATGGTCATGTTAAGAAGAAAGAGCTTGTAGAAAGTCTCAACCGCACACCCATCATCAACACCATCATTCATTTCAGTGACATGAATGGAAAGAATGTGTAATACAACCAACCATTGTTCCCATTTTTGCAAGAGCGCCATGAGTAATCCCATACTGACACCTCTCTCTCTTTCTCTCACTCTCTTTTTGCCCGTTTTGTCCTTCCATTAGTCTCTTTTTCACACTTCTCTTTCCTCCTTTCCACTATCACTTTGTTCAACTTCGAGGAAATGCCTGTGTAGGCTGCGCGATTGGTAAGGAGAGTCACACTGGTGAGTGCGTAGTCTGACCTCATGAGAGTCTGCTCTCACCACACATCCAGACATACAATTAACTGTTCTCTGACAGGTGGCGTTCATCTTTTCCTTACTAGAGTAATGGGCCTGTCAGAAGAAGATAATAGGGCCAGGAGAACAGCAGGCCTTGCTCCCCACAATCATTCACACTACTTGGACACAGAAACACAGTGAGAGAATGGAGGTACTTCAAGTGTTACAGTATATATATAATAAATTTGTGGGAGAGGTAATATTTGCTCAGACTGGAGGCAAGTTAAGATTTTGTGAATGTCATTGGTGGTGGTGTCCCAATCAGTACTGTATATTTTGGGCTATAAGTGGCAGACATAAAGGGGATTAATGTTTACTTTACTGCACAACTAAACAATTTGATTAAATTCATTCGTGTCAGTTTGTGCTATTTACTTAAAGTCCCATACGACAATTTTACTAAATAAATTATGATTTTCCCTTTTGAGAGACGTAAAAAAATTTGGATGCTCACAAAATAGTTTGATAATAGTGACAAACATGACATCCTTATGTAAATTCTTACTAAAAATGGACTTTATGGGCCTTTTCTTACACGACATATTGAGAAAAATAATAAATCAGTTGTGGGTCTGTAGGTTAAAGAGTCCATATTGTGCTTTTTAGGGTACTCTCTGCCTTTAGACAATGTGTTGGTCTTTGCGATGTATGTGCTCACTTTCCCAAAGGTAATGCCCCTGTATACTGTTCTCTCCCTTACACACAAATCCATCCCACTCTGTGGAACTTTGACTCCATCATTCAGGAAAAAAACACTCACAGAGCTAAGACACACTTCAGCAAATACGTCTGTAAGCCATCAGTCAGTTTAGACAATGTATGCCTTTAGAGGCCTAATTAGACTTCAGGTTAACAGCAACAGCCAATCAAAAGGAGTGAAGTCAGTGAAAGAAACAGTTTTCATTGAACTCATCAACCAAAGTATTCAGTAGACAGACAATACATCTTCATACACATATCCACCCACATATAAATACATATCAGAGGTACTTTGCAACATAGCAGCATAGAGCAGAAGGAGAGCAAAGGAAAATAAATGCAGAACATAACCATGTGAGTGGTGTTTATGTAAGGTTTTAGGCCGGTGACATTCCAGAAAACAGACAATGTCTTGTTGAATCTTAACCAGGGACTGTTCACCTTGGCTTAGCACACTTGGTAATGTTCACTGCTAAGCCTGAAGAAGGAGTAGAAACACTTCACACACTGACCCTGTAGGTGTTTTCACATAATGAGACAGAGCAAGACCGAGACAGACAGAGGTGCTGAAGATGATGTAGTGCCTGTTCTAACTGCGACTAGGGACTTTAATTTTCCTGGTAAAACGAGCTGATTAAATATACATTTGCTTCCCTGAACTGGAGACATTAGTGGTTTGGAATGATTCTCTCGATGAAATACCATGCAAGTGGCTTGGAGAGTCTTTCTGTGTATTATTATTATATATTTATTTTCTTTTTCTGTTAAAACTAGCTGACATCAAAGGTATTTTCCTTCCATTGATGAAAGAATACTAGTGGTTATACATATGGTTATACATAATGGTTATGGACATATTGGAAGCAATGTGAGTTCATAACAGAACCGGCTGTGAATGTATTTGGTCACTGAGATGAAAATAGGCACCTGAAGAATACGATCTCCTTCCTTGATGCGTCCGTCTCTGGCTGCTATACTGTTTGGCTCCACCTGCACAAAAAAAACAATGTGAAAAATCAGTGCTAACAGCTGGTCTTTGTGTATCTCTGAAGCACACCACTGATATGCCAATCTCTTACCACTGCTCTCACATCTCTGCTCTCAGCAATAAAAGTCTGTTTTTTTTTCACAAGAGAAGATGCTTATTTTCTCACTGACAACCTTGTATTTCACATAAAAGGTGGGCTTTCACATGTTCTTGCTGCTGACTTGTATTAGTGCTTCTTATTTATCCTCAGTTTAGCAGCTGGTGACTCTGACTGAGAGAACATGTTAGTCCTTGACATCATATGAAAGAACATGTAAGTTATAAATGAAACATGAGGGGAAAAAAATACCATGAGAGACAGTAGAGAAAATACAAAAGTCCCAAATGTTTATGGCACAGACATGATTCTATTTCAGTTGAAAGAATCGACACCTCTCATGTTTCAAAATGCATCCCAACGGATCTGCAACAACATTACAAGTCCCCAATAATCATTTCATAAACTTTGTTGTTCTCACACTTGAGATCAAGAGGGATAGCTACACGTATGTGTTTGTGTGTGTGTGTGTGTGTGTGTAGGGGAAATCGCACACTTCCAAAAGTCGCTCCAATACTATCCATACATACATTTTAATGAGGGAAATTAACATTTTTATCCTTTTTATCAAACATACAAAAATAGATGCTCTCTGTCAGCGGGAGACTGCTTGCACAATCTTTTGAGGTTCAGCAGGTGCCGATGTTTGTGATTTTTCTCTCAGATTCTTGGTCTGGTTTCAAGTAGAGCAGGTGGAAAAAAAAAAGAAAAAGCTTGTAGGGTTTGCAGTTTCATGTACAAATCATCATATGAAGGCTGGAAAAAGGAGCTAAATTTACTGCAGGTCTTTCTACTTCTGTTACTGATATTATTATAGGAGCATTCCAATCCTCATTACAGCTCTTACTTTTCAGACTCTTGCACTTTTTGTTTATAATGGGATTGAAACTGCACCTGCAGTCACATTAGGCATTTCTCTAATTCTCTCTGTAGTGCTTAAATCCCTCATAATTCCATCTAATGCAATAATTTGTTTTCATTTTGTCTTAATTTTGCAAGAGGAAGTGTTTATTTTTTTAGCTGCAGATCATTTGAATTTTAAAAAGACTCTCTGTAATGTGCTTCCTCTTTGTTTTGTATGTTTGGTATTCAGATAGGGTTCAGTAAATAGGAAAATGTGCCCTTTCGCTTACTTGTGTGTGGGGGGGAGAAGGTTGTCGCTCAGAGCTAATTATACCTTCCAATTAAAACATGTTAAAGGAGGAGGAATAGGAATAGCAGGATGGGAATCAAATTCCAGACCTGACTTCCTCTGTGGCCATGCGTGGCTCATTCAGAGCTGATATTTGACTGACAAACATTTTTTTCTCTCCTTCCTTTCAGTTCATTTTGACTTGCATCCCTGCATCAGGATGTAAGGATAGGAATTCAAATTGGATTTCATGGCATCTTTTAATAACTTCCTGCTCCAAAGGAAACTAATCATGGTGCCCAGAGTTTAATGAACATGCAGCCTTGTTTCTATCAGACTTCATGAGGTAGCTCTGGTTTATGCTCCAGTGCTTTTCTTTTTCCAGGGCAAAGCATTTTATTTTTTTTAGCATAGTAAATATCTATTATGTGGAGGGTAGTTATGAGACAGGAAGAAGTCATTCCCATTCAATTATACGAAAACAGCTTAATTTTTTACCTTTAAGTGTAAGACTACCAACCAACTTGAACATCTGTCCATACCTGGCTGACATAGATGCCAGTGTCTTCCTCATCATCAGTCCTGTAGCACAGCGTCAAGCCGAGCTTCTCCTGGCTGTTCTGCCTACACAGCTCCACCTCCTGTTGCAACACACACACAAACAAACAAACCAAAAATATTTTACACTAAAACATGTTTTTCTCCGGTACACCTGTTCAGAGCTGAAGTTTTTTTCCCCTGGTGGATTTGATGGATTCATATCAATTCAAACATGAAGTTTATTCATCTGTTTTACAGAACAGCTGAAATGATGCCACCCATGGGAGACATCCAGCTCGACTGTTATGCTCTACACTGCCGTTACTAATCACTTCTGTACTAGTAAATTTGCTGTAGGCAAAGAGGATCTAACTTTCTGCTGATGTGCAATAAAATGTCTCTCTTGCTTACACACACACACACACACACAGAGGCCCAGCATGTGTTCTGTACATCAATGGAATAAAAGCCTGTTAGTATCAAGCTGAATCCAGCATGTGGCAACATACGGGGCATGTCTTTGATGGCTTTAGTGGTGGTATTTCACTGGCTGGTCCCCTCACACAGGGAATTTCTCTAAATTTAGCCGGACTAGCTACTGGCTCCTTTTGATCCCTGCTGTGTATAAAGGTAATCACATAAAGATAACACAGGGGGGTAATCTTTATTAACCCCACGCTGCCAAATTCATTTCAGCACCGTGAAGTTGTGAAAGAAGGGGGAGTGGGGTAAAAAGGGGATGATGGCAGGGGTAAGAATTAAGCCCCAGCCCCCTCTCTTTTCTTTTTTCTGTCATGGGAAATCTCGCTTGAGAGATTGACAGGGGAAGTAATTAATTTCTGTGGCATTTAACCCTCTGTGCAGACAGCCCTGACCTTCAAAGGTTGGGGAGTGTCAGGAGTTTTTAATATAGTAACACCATGTGCTTGTCTTGACTACTCAGATTTCTCACCGGTTTAGTTTACTGGCTGATTTTGAAGCAATAACTGCATACAGTGGGATCAGACGGCACTAACGCCTTCATGCCAGTGCTCATAAGGTGGAATGCTGTGTTTTACCGGATGACTGGCGTGAAGCCTACCAGTGAATGGTCTCCAGATACGAGGAGCTATGGGTGTTGAAATTGCAGGGAGGTTTGATTAGTGATGATTGGATGCTAATATGTGCCACTGTGGGGTTTGAATTATGGCACAGCACTGATGACTTACTAATTTCACATGGCTTATATGGATGATGGAATTTATCTTAATTTACAGTATGTGTTTTTCTCAATATTCAGTGGGAGAGATCATCTTAACCACATGCTTTTGAGGTTTATGAGAGATGAAAGCATATGACAATAGGCGGCTCCCAGTATTTTAGAGCCACATCAAACATCTGCTCTGTAAAATTTTAGTTTAATGAGCAGGTAACAGCTACTTCATGTTTCATTCAAATGAAAATACTGTCATGTCTAATGATCACTGGCTCATTGTTTCCACTTTGCAGATGAGGACACCCTTCGGCTGTCAGTATACTATAGTGACAGTCTTTAAAGTGTAGTGATGATGATAAAGTCAGCTAGGAAAAGCTTTAAATGATTCTTAATGACAGGTTTCCAATTGATACTGTTCTCTTTTAAAGCTTTTCTCATGAATCATCTGTGGGGCATGGAGCCACTGTAGTTGGGGTATGGATGACCAGCATAAACATAATGGAATGGAACTACATTGGATAAATGTGGGGAAGAAGAAGAAGAAGAAGACAGCCATGATAGCAAACTACAGGCTTCAAAATGTCACTCCACAAACAAATGGGTGACATCATGGTGCCTCCGTTTAATTAACTGTCTGTGGTTGCTATAATTGGTAATGATGATAAAAATTCTAAGGAGGGAGGAGGGCAAGAGAAGCACTGTTCTATGCAAACCAGTTGGGTGGTGCATTATGGGAGCATGGCGACTGACAACTCAACACAAACGATTGTTGGGGAGGAGGGTGATAGCTTTTTAAAACATGAGGAAATAACCCTGATAATGTCATTAGGGTTATACTGGATTTGTTTAAGTACATCAATTTTTTAAAAAAGAAAAAAATACTCATACAAGAGAATAAAAGCCTGGATATTTTGGCTTGTGTTACATTGATTTTGACCACTCTTTATAATCTGTCTTTCTTAAATCCCACAACATTACCTAATTCTAAATCACAGGACTACTTATTTCTTACTTCTGGGTTTGTCACTGCTCAAAAACAAGTCTCTCTTCTTTATCTATTATCTTTAATTCTTCTACTCACATGGACAAAGCTCAAAAAAAAACTCTTGTACCATCCCTCGCATACTAAATATTTTGCTTTGTTTCTGAGGATTAAAATAATTCTGGCTTTTGATGTTTGGCATCCGAAGATCCATAATTAAGACATGTTTATTTGGACTTATTTGGCAAACTGGCTGCTTTCTGGCAGACTGTTGCCACTTCATTAACTGTAGTGTGTAACCTGTTGACCGAACCAAAAATTCATTAAAATCCGCCACTATGCAAAATGACTTTGCCTGTGAAGTAGAAATCAATATCAGAAAGTGATTACAACTGTTAAGAACTTAATTAACGCAGTATTTTTTAACAATGGAAAGTGCAGTTGTAATGGCTTCCTATTCCACTTTACTTTTCATGCTAACAATAAAAGCACACATATCTAAAAACTATTAGCTTGGAAACTCATTTTCTACATTTACTGTCTGCTACTTGGCAGTGCTGTAGGTTGGTAGATTTGGCAGAAGTAGCAGGAGAATTATGACAGCAGGAGTACCCATGTGGACAATCAGTTGGAAGTGAAGCTAAACCTGTCAGAAGTAATGTTCCTGGGAATGGCAGCCCTTTTCTGTTTCATCCGAGAGAAAAGCCATTCATGTTTCAGTTAGATACACATGGATGGACAGAGGTAAGTGAGGATGGCTGATTTGGTGTGTGTACGTCTGGCAGGTGGGGGGTGCAGGGGTGGGAGTTTGACTGTAAGTGTGTGTGTGTGAGTGTAAAGCTGACCTTGTTCTAATACTACTGCTATTACCGCACACACACATATAAGCCCTCCGCCCCCACTTCATCCAGCAACCCCAAACACACACAGGAGACTCTTTCATCCAGTTGAAGCTTTAAGGTAAGGCCACAGCTGGCGGTGGAGAGATCTTAATGACCCACAATGCAGTTCACTGAACCAGGAAGTGCCTATTAAACCAGAGGGGACCACTAACAGTAGCAAACATCGCCCATCACTGTCACCTAGCGTGACCTCGGGGTCCTCTGTCTGAGTGGCATGATGCATCTGTTAAAATATAGACACTTGTAGGTGCAGACCATTGACCGTGTGGCACATACACTGCACAAAATGTCCTTTTTTGATCAAAAGATCTTAGTAGAATGCCTCTGATTTGTCCAATCTTTTTGGTTCTTCTTTAATTTGACCTAATAATTGGAAAACTAATTGACACTAGCCTCAGCTGTGCTTTGTGTTTCTTGCTAATTAGCAAATGTTCAAACACTAACAAAAGCTGTTGAACAGGTTAAGCATTAACAATCAACATGTAACCACTGTCATTGTGAGAATGCTGATTTTAGCCTTTAGTTAAGGAACTCTTGTGCCCAGCTACAGTCTCAAAGAAATGCTAGCATGGCTGTAGATATGAGGTCATATAATGCACGTTAATCCTGTGAAATAAAGTTTCCATCTTCAGCACATCTTTGTGTCTAATTAGGGACAATATAGAAGTGTACGTTTTAACACATGGTGGCCACATATTCTATTAATGAAATGCATCGTTAATGTATCTTGTATTGTAAAGTGGAACCAAATGTGCTGCCCACATGAGCAACGTGTGAATTAATCAGATTCATAATGCTCAGTAAAAGCTGCCCATTAAAAACTGAGAATTAGCTGTACTGGTGATGTACAGTATTTCTTCTCCTTTCTACTACAAACTGTCCTTAAGTCTCAGTTTATTGTAGATAAAACTAATTAAGGACATACCATAAATGGCAGATACAACACAGCCACAACTTGATGCTGAATAACACTCTTCAGAGACTGATGAGGATGAGGTTAATTAGGTACAAATACTCTACAAATTTATTCACTTCAACATTACTTTTGAACACTTATGTTGATGGTTGTGGACTGGGCTCCCACCAAATCCACCCTGATGTCATTGAATTTTCCTGTTCACCACATAGCATACTCATCATTTCTGTTTTGCTTTAAGTGGCTGTCTGAAAAGGGCTCAACAATTCTGAAGGACGGTGAATAAAGAAAAGGAAATGAACAATTTGAGAATGAAGTACAGTGGTTATTCAAAAAGGAATGCTTTCAGAAGGGGATGTGCTCTTTTCGTACAATTAAATGAAGACCTTTTGGTCTTAAACCCAGGGACTTTGCTACGGTACCCAAAACAAACTGAGGAGTTGTTGCAGTTTTCAAAATGGGCAGTATATTTTCTTGTATTATTGTGAAAGACAATTTTTCTTGTATTGCGATGGGACTTGTAAGCATCATACTTTAGGTCGAGCCGTGTATTATCTCCTGGGATTGTGTATTACTGCCACAACAATGGGCAAATGCCCATTCAACTGCATCAATAGAATCAATAGAGAAAAAGTAGGCCTATTCAATATAGTTACAATAGCTTGGAAATCTGAAGCCCTCAATGAGTTCACAAAAGAGCATTTCTGTATATATTGTGCCGTGTGCATCCCTAGGCTTCTTGAGTTTGAGCATTTTGATTTATTTGATTAATTTGAAGAATGTAAACAGGGAACATCCTGATTCATGGTCAGTGTTTAAATCGTTTGGCCATCAGGGTGCCACCCGTTTTGATATTTTGATATAAGAATGGACATTTCTAGCTGATGATGGTGCAGAAGTAAAAGGTCATGGAGTCAGCTAACACATTGATATTGGACTATTAGAGTTTCAGATGTTTTGGATCCATAAAATTGGCCGTAGGTTATGTTAGATCTGTTATGGACAGACGAAAGGGACAAAAACATGCTGTGCTCTCAGTATGAGTACTTAAAAGCAGAAAGATCCAAAAATATACCTCATACTCATACTCTTCAGTCCTCTCCACCTCCGCTGGGGTGTTGGACAGGTACTCTGGACATTCATAAAACTCATGTTCCATGGTGTGGATGGAATGGCAACTAGAAGGGAAAAAAAGAGGACAAGACAGCCATGTTGATGATCACCAATAAAATGCAGGGTGAGAAAGACGTTTAAGCTGTGTAATACAGTACAAGAAATAATTAAATGTTCTGTGTCACATAGATTTCATAAAAATAAAATGGTGACACGACATAACAGATTTTTAACATAGAAGTGTAATTCTTTGGGTTACATTCCTTCGTAGATATTTCATTTTGCAACATATCTCTGATAAGAAATGTAGATATCTATTCACGTCATAAACGCCATGACCTCTTTAATCACTGACCAAGACTGGCAGATTTATAGTTTTATAGGACAAATTGATTTCATCTGCTGGCCAGCAAAGCCCTATAAATAGCCACCAAACGGAAGCAGCAACAGAATGTCTGCGCTATCAGCCCATTGGTTTTTAATCGCCCAGCAAAAGCTCCCATTAAAGAAAATGGATGTGGCACACAGAAGCAATTATTGCATGCGTGTTTGGCTCTGCATATTGATATCACAGGGATCACAGGGACAGGCTACTGAGCTATATGGGGGGTTTCCAGACAATGATACGACTGCTTAATAACTACCATGAAGTGAAAGATGACAACAAATAAGCCTCAGGGAAGGATTGTGTTAAAAACTATCTCCTGGTTCCAGATATAATGATAATAATAATAATAGAAATGTAGGGTAATAATTTTCATTTCCGTTTTTGTTATAAATATTCATCTGCTGTTTAGCTGGTAAAAGGCAAAGGTGTTTTGCATTGGTTCCAACCCTACAGCAAGCATTTGCCATCACCTGTCAGACAGAAGGAAGGGACAGATGTCAGGGACAGGTGGAGTAGCAGGTCGAAGCTTCGCCAGTGCCATGATGTGCTCGAAGGTGATGTCCGTTTGTGTGCACACGTCCACAACGCACACATCCTGTGGCGTGCCGCTGTGGTTATGTGCAACAGCGGCCGTGGCTCTAGTTGGGGTTCGCCGGAGAACCTGGACGACGATGGGGTCTCGCCTCATGGCCTCAACCACTGCCTCCTCATGGTCCACCTTAGAAAAGTCTCGTGCATTCACCTGAGGAAAGAAGACACCAAATCACTCTAGGACACCTTGTCCCTCATGTTGCGTGGCCTGTTTCAAAGGATGTAAACCATATTCTGTTCCAGCGTCTGATTTCCCTTGTCAGTGAGACTAGTCAGTTGAAAGTGAGGGAGGAACTTGAACACTTATTGAAAATCACAGGGCCTTTTTACCCTCATTTATCCAAGGACGATCTGGCAGACATGCATGCTCTTTTTAGCAAAGACCTGTTTCATATTCACACCTGGGAGCCTCATGGTACTTTTATACTTCTCCACAGTTAGCTGCCAAATAGCTTCCAGTGCAGCAACTACAAGTTAAGTGCTTTTATAAAGGGCAATTTGGCAGTAATTCGTGACGGAGGGAGCACATTACATTTCTCCCTTCTTTTTTTAACTAAGCAGAATGCTTTCCAAGCAGGTTCAGACACTTTAACTGCTGACCAGCTATTCACAAATGCACACCTCTAACCTTTAGGCTGCTGCCAAATTGTCAGAGACAGTATAGTGTACTAGATTGCAACATTTGCTGAAGGAGAAAACCTCTCTAATGAGCTCATTTTATCGCATTCTGTTTTGCACCATTATCCTTCTTCCCATTGATTTAACTTGTATGCATTATTTACACTCCATTCCTTCCATTAAGTCCATTACGCATATAATAATAACAACAAATTAAGTATATAAGCAAGAAAGTTGGGAGGGGCAGTGCAGGTAGACCTTGTTCCATTGGGAATATCCCTTTTGGCAAGAGGCACCCACATAATTTACAGGGAAGGTTGTGCCACCAGTGAATCATCGTAGGTGAGATGTCATACTGACAGCCATGAGAACACCTACAGTGTGCATTCCTTTCTTACATGAAGTTTAACCCAATTAGTTTAACCTCCATATGTCAAGTTCATTTTCAGCCTGTCACATTCAGAAATGGATTTTTTCGCATTGATTTTGGATGCGTGAGTGTGTTTGGCAGGGGATTAAAATGTGTCATTACTGGGAGAACAAATTTGAAATATGAAGACCAATATTCTGAGATTTATTTTGCACATTTTTAGCCTGGTGGAAAAGCACAGCAGCAGCAAATTAGACAACATGTCGATGGCAGTATGGTTCTGTTTTTGTGATGCATGCTAGACCTTATGTAGGGTACGGAGAAAAAAAAAAGTTGGATCCACACATGACAAATTGCCTAAAATTGAATGAAAAAAGCTAGAATACATTTTTAAAAAGTGTTGTCAAGTCTTTAGATGCCCACCAGTTCACATTTTACAAACATCTGCTGCTATGATGGCAATTAACTTATGACTACATTAAACCTGTGACCTCTCTTGTTATTATGGGATTTCGCCCATAAAAAAAGTTCCCCTCCGAACACATTAACTCCATTTTGTGACTATCTGTATCTCAGAAGAACTATTAGAGAAAGTTTCACAACATTTTTGAAATGTAATGAGGTCCAGATGGACACATTAATCTCCAATCAGAGGGAATGCTCCGGCAAGCAGGAAGTGATTGTGCGGCTACACCTGCCAGCGAGTTTACCTGCTGTTGTTCTTCTGCTTAATCTGCTTGTTGATGAGCTAACTGGGGGCTGATTAATAGCCAGCAGATGTATAAAAGACTGAGGATAATGGCTCATTACGTGCAAGTTTTAGGTGTGTGTGTGCATGTTTGCGTGCACATTTTGCACATCATATATATTAAATTGACAAAGCATTAGGGATAATTAAAACTACAAATGAGAGATAAAGAAGGAGAAGCCTTTTAGAGCATTGTGACAATTAAGATGTAAAAATATTACAACAATTCCTGCACAACAGAAAATTACATCATTGTTTACTCATGCAAGGACTGTTTACCCATAGGCATGGTAGTTTAATTTAGTCATAGCATAGGATCCTGGTTTCTAGCCCTGAGTGCGTGTGAGTGGGCAAACGTGTGGGAAATGTACACATGCAGGTGTGACAGCTTCACTGAGACGTGTAGGTGTGCAGATTCCATCAATATCAAACAGTAATTCCATTTTGATTACATGTTCTCTTTCTCATTACTCAGACGCACTCCTGTGACCAAGCTGACGGAGAGACAATATCAACTCATTACATCATCTGATAAAACCCACGAAAGCTCCACGAGAACACTAAAAATAGTCTGAGTTCAACGCGGTCCATAGGGACGACTGTAATGAACCAACAATCTAGTGCAGCCTTCATATACCTCTCAAGTTAAAGGTTACCATTGCCAATAAAAAATGGTTCCCAGTAGCCCTAAACCAAATGTTCTTGTCTGTCCAAACACTCTTCCGAAAGGCCAAGGTTCAAAGTGGTGTGTGTGAGGTTAGGAGGACAGAATATACTGTGGCTTCTTCGTGTGTGTATGTGTGTGTGTTTCTATTTTGTGTGTTCGGCGAGCACAGTGTGTCATCATTGATCTGAAGCCTTTACTGAAAATGTCATTTATTTGTTACTGGCCCACTTTGTATGCTTGGTCTTACTCTGGAAGATACTGGGCTGTTGTGTGTTTAATGTGTTTAACATGTTTCATGTGTACCTTTAGCGACAAAGAGCACAAACTAGACAGTAAAGTTGTGAAATAAAGGGGTAGAAGGCCAACACAGTTTGGCTAGTTTGCCAAATACCATAATATGAAAGAAATATTTTATCTAGAAAATCAGAACCTCATTGACAGTCTCAAGAGTGCATGACTGACACACTACCGTAATTTCCGGACTATAAGCCGCTACTTTTTTCCGACGCTTTGAACCCTGTGGCTTAAACTATGATACGGCTAATGTATGAATAAATATAAACAAATATAAATGAGAAAGTGTGACGAAGTAATTCTGAGGATGCTAAATTCAGACACTGACGAAGACAGCTTTAGTGGTTTTAGTTGTTAAATTTAGATGGTGTGTCTTATATGCACGTGCGGCTTATAGTCCGAAAAGTACGGTATCTACGATGGGACTGTTAGCTAACTATATCAATTGACATGAACTCAAAGAGGAAAGTTTTGCTGCTCACTCAAGCCACTTAGTTGAAATAAAGCATGAAATAAAGAAATTATCCTGTTCAGTTTAAGAATAACTGCAGAAACCGTGAAAAAGATGGTCGAATATCTTCTGCTGTCAGAGGCTTAGATGAAATGTTGCTAACATTATTGCTAATTTAAGTTACCCT
Source organism: Acanthurus leucopareius (assembly GCA_029814765.1). NCBI lineage: Eukaryota > Metazoa > Chordata > Actinopteri > Acanthuriformes > Acanthuridae > Acanthurus > Acanthurus leucopareius. The sequence goes on along the minus strand of JAQMCX010000037.1, from coordinate 2,797,371 downwards.
CAAGCATGGGTTAGCCTGTGTTACTTTTTATTGTGTCATTTTTTGGAATTAGCCAGTGTTTTATTTATATGATAAAACAGAATAACAAGCTTGGTTAACAAAAAAAGGCTTAGCAGGAAAAAGAAGTGATATGTATCTAGCTAAGGGTAGATGTGATAGCTAGTTTTAAGTTCTTGTAGCTTTCTTAATGTATCTGTCTTTGGAGTCAAACTGTAGGAAATGCATTTTTCTTAGATTTTTTGCTTTGTTTTGTAGTCAGTCCTTATTCCCATGCTTACGTGTAAATTAAATTACATGTCACTGACTAGAGACCTAGAGACATGACCTTTAACCATTTTTTAGACAAAGTTTTTGGCCACTGCAGGCCTTCCTACAGACTTCGAAAGTAAGGATGAGCAGAGGGATATTTAGGTTGCAGCCTGCGACCTCTCTGTCAGATGTCACCAACTGCTACATGCTGGACATTTAAATATTCTCAGCACGATCCTTTACGGTCCCTGCTGCATTTTTAAAAACACAACAATTTGATTTGCTGGTTGGAAAACTAACATCAGAAAACACTGCACAACACACAAACTTAAAAGAGAAACAAAACCTAAATGTTATGGAAAAAAATGGGGCCCTTGGGTTGTGAAAAGCTTGCTGTGGGAATTTAAATCTCCACAGTCACCCATTAATTCTATCAAAATGATAGACTAACAAAAGAATTGGGCACAAAACAAAAGACATCAATGTTGGGAGTCACAAGGAAGAGAGGGAGAATATCTGATAAAGAATGAAAGCTGACTGAAAAAGAAATTCCTCTACAGTTTGAAATAAAGAAAAGAAACCTTCCCAACACACACTCCCTTCAAACGCACAATCAAGCAGAAACACAAGGTGAGTCAACAGATGGTGTTGACTTACTGAAGACACAAAACCAACTAAGCGAGGGAAACACCAACCTCTTCATATAACCTCCTCTTAGACTGACTGCCAGCAGCTGAGGGAGAACATCACAGGTGCACCTAATAGTTCCTGATGAGCAAAGGTGAGTGAAGCCTGTGACCTAAATCTTAAGATCCCTCTGACCAGCACAGTCACATAGACAGAAAATAGCAAGTCTCAGCTAGCAGCTGTTAGTGTAACATTTTGCTGCCTGTGATATACCAATTACACACATCATTGGCTATAAGGGGTTACTAGTGGACCATGATGCGGAAATGGCTGCTACATGTGTTGAGACGGGGGTCGAAAGTAGCACAGTGAAAGCCAATCAGTGACAGGCCTGAGGCTGTCAATATGCTCAAGATAGAGGTACCATGTCAACCTCTAAATGTGTCACTGGGTGTAATCAGTTGGCCGCCAAGATGGCTAAATGTTGTTTCCACTTTTGAATAAAAAAAGAAGCGATAAGAAAAGCCAAGAGATAAGGGTTTGTTTGTGTGTGTTGGCGTATATGTGAATGGGTTTGTTTGCTGCATAGAGATATGAGTGTGATAGAAACCACTCAACCTCACAGCTAAGTCTGACAGATATGGTGTCATTGTGAGCCGCCGCATAGAAACCACACAAACACACACACACACACACACAATTTAAACATTACATCAGCTCCCAAAAGACTTCAAGGAGCTCTACAATGGGTTTTTTTTTTAACATTAACCATGTTTGAGTGAACAATGCCCGCTTCCCAGACTGAATAGGCTTACAATAGACCCGGAACAATAAGCTGCAGAAAGACCCACGCCTATTCAACACCACCCTTGTCTGCCCCTGAGGAGGCAGCACTCTACACCACCAGAAAGCTTTCATACATAAATCTCCAAGATCATGATTTTTGTGAACTTGAGCTCAATACAAGCAAGATTGTTTTTAAATTCATGGAAATTGGCTTATTGTGATGAGTGAAAAAAAAAGCGCAGGTGGCGTGCTCCAATAATCTGCCATATCTCATTTCTGCTTCTCCTTCAGCTGCATTGGGATGATTCAGGAGGCCACCCTCATGTGGCGAGGGCTCACTGTCATAAATGTCTCATTTCAATAATAAAAGTCTGACATGCAATATCATCTAGCGCGGCCGAGGCAAAGAAGATGATGGTTTCATAAATTTGAGTGGCAGGCTGTGCAACTGGTGGCCCATGCTCGGTCAACTGAATCGCATTGACCCTGGCCTTGTGCGGGATGAGAATGCCGTGAATGTATTTGATAAATGTGTGACAGGTGCAGGGGGTGAACTAGCTAAACAGAGTGAGATAGAGAGGTTGCAATCAATCTTTTTTTATTCGTCTGTTTTTGAATTTCTTGTTCCATACCATCAGCTAAAGTTTTACATCATAAAATATATCTGATCTGTTCGCAAATGCTAAATCAAGGATTTCAGTGCAAATAAAGGCCAGTTTGGTTTTGAAATCATTTATGTTAAACTGAAGTTTACTTTAAAAAATTGTTTTTTTCTAGATTTTGGGTTTCTCTGACTGTGTAAAATTACAAGTTGGCATCTCCTTTTATGAACTAATTCTTCCCGGTTTGACAAAATTTCTCTTCATCTTTCTATGTCAAAGTTTTGTCAGATTCGATACCACTTTTTCAAATGGTAGATCAGTGAAGTTTAGTTTCTTTGAGACTCTGAAGTGCTCCAAAGTCAGAACAGTAAAAAATAACCCAACTCTAATGTTACAACTAACTTCCTGTATTATTAAACCATGTACTATTTCAGAGGAGACAGAGAATCTCAAAGCTTTGTGCAAGATGTGACTGACAGAGAATAATATACAATTAGAGCCAATTTCAAGTTGAGTATGATAACTCTCTGCAGTAAATCAATGCTGTTATGCTCCACACTGCTTCGTTTTAATCTATATTTAAGCCGTGGAAGGTAAGTTAATGTGAGTCTTATCTTAGCAGCATCAATCATTTAAGCACTGTTAAAGTTGACAAGAGCAGCCACAGTCTTCTTATAGTTTTATGGTTTAATCTCCATCTAGTTCATGACAAACTTAGCAGTGATCTATCTAGTTTAACTGATTTGAAGGAAATAGAGTACCTCATTGACTTATATTTACCCCCAATTTGAGTAAAAATGAGCAGTCTTGACCTTGGGTAATTTTCCACACTGTGCCATTTTCTTCAGATTTGAAAAGAAATCACTTCAGGAAGAGAAAAAAATCCTGACTCAACTTTAAAAGTGCATGAAGAGTTGGTAGGATTTCACCTCTGTTTTGCATATTTTAGCCAGGCTTGTTCGTCTTTCCCAATCAGCAACTGTTCATTACGCACTGTAATGCTCTGCTGTTTTACATTTCTGTATCGCACCAATTAATCAAAGTGACAAGGTATTTAATGAGAGGCAATTAGAGTGTTAACCAAAATGCAAATCAGATGGAGAGAGAGTGCTGAAGGGGGAGCGAGAGACGGGGGTTTGTGTTGGCGGTTGCCGTGGCATGTTGGGCTTCACGTGTGTGTGTATGTGATAAGTTACAACAGGTTCAAGGATATTTCGCTCAGCGCCTGTGTTAGGACTCTTATTTACAGAGTGGAGCTCAGCTCTTCCTGCCCGTATTTATGTGCTTGTCTGCACCCATGATTGCATCCATGCCCGCACCTGCGATTGTGTGCACAAGTTGTAATGAGTGTCCTTCATAGTTTTTCACAGACATGGGCTCCTGCACAACAGGCAAAAACAACCAATTAGTTCTGCATGGGAGAGGACATCATGACAACATGAAACGTGGATTAAATAGCTGCTGTCTGGATGGATGTTAAGTAGCCCGCTCAGGTCGATCCCTCCTACATCACACAGTATCTGCGTGCAGTAGATTAGACTGTGTTTTCTCTCGGAACAGCTCTTCACAGTGTTGGCTTGTTTTAGCTGTTAGATCTTTGCTTCAGAGGGAGTGTTTGAAGTTAAAAATGTATGAACTTTTAGCAAAAAGAGTGGCGCGCTTCAAATGGTTTCGCAGCAACTGCAGAGACAAAGACCAGCACTTCCCACGCGTTCCCGTTCAAATATTATGGGCTAAAAGTAACAGGATGGTGTGCTGTCATTTAATTGATTCTCCGGCATCCAAAACCTTCATCATGAAGCATTCACTGCTGAAGTGTCCTTCAACAAGATTGACTTTTATGCTCTACGGCTGATCATCCTCTGCTGCCTTTCAGACTGATAACTTTTTGGACACACCACTGGAAAAATACAATAATCATCAGTTTCCTAAGTCATTAAAGTATGAATGTGATTAAATTAATCAGCATCTCCAGACATTTACAGCTGAGCAGCAGCTTTTTCTGTCGCTGTGTGCACAACCATGATGTTAGTTAACGTTAGCTCAGCAGCTTCAGTGGAGACTGAGAGCTTTAAGTAGCATCTGTTAAGATTACATTGGATATCATCAGCTTTAATTATCAGATGTGACATACACAGCAGTTTGTCACTATTACTCTAAGTGGAAACTACATATCAATCACTTAATATTATGCTGCTTTGAGTTTATAATTGGTAAAATTAAAAATTAATTTTAGACATCATGTAGTCAGTATCACTAAATGTGAGTTACAGTACATGAATGTCAATGTAACATTGAGGCTTTATGTAATTCAATTACTTTCTAACCCTATTTTTCATCAAAAACTTAATTTTTTTTAGTGTAATTCCAAACAAAAATTAGTTATTTGCAAAAAATAATATTTGTAATACTGATTTGTGTATTAATTTTAAATTTAATGGCAGTTTTTGGGTAAAGATTTTGCTTGTTGTTACCTTTTGAATAGAGTACTACAAGCTCATTTAACCCCCCACTCAGTTGTGGCTCAAACAAATGAAACTTCTGGTTTTTTATTTTCTCCTTTTAAACATGCTCAATATTGGCACAACAAGATAAGTCAAGGTGGACGCAAGTGCTCAAAAGATACACACAGTTTCATGTTAACTGTTGATCTCTTGTGGCAGCATGTTGATCTAATCTTAGTGCTTTTATTTGTCTCCTTCTCCTTTATGCTGGGTGTGTTTTTTTCTTTGTCTAGCTGTCAAGGTGTTTCTCTTCCCTTTTGTCTGTCATTGTCACTGTAAGTCAGCCCATTTCATTTAGATTCAGTGGATGAAAAAAAAGAGCTGTATTTTGCCGTAGCACTCTTAAAGCAGACAGCATGCAGCTTTCTGTTTCTACCTGTGTGGTTTTTTTTTGTGTGAGTCTCAAGGGTTTTCTCCTTTCTCTTGCTCCTCACATGTCTATCCTTCCCCACCCCAACGCAACAACACTAGCAGTAGAAACACGCGCTCAGACATCAGAGACTGTTGACTTGTGACTGTCATTCCAAGCAGCCATTTCTGATGTAAGTGGGGGGAAATCAAAGGTTATCATCTGTCAGTGAACGCATTAAGAACCAGCTCATTTCCTGCTCTTTGTACCACTTCCATATTCAAGGCGGGCTTCCTTTCAATTAGGCTTCATGAATACAGCTACTTTCCCCCTGATAAAACCTTGGAATGAAACATGATTTTGTCTTGTATTCTGCTTTTTGGAATAAGAATATTAATTTTTTTTCTTTTATTCATAGGACAACCACAACAGCATGTGTGTTAGTGATACTTTAAAGACAAAAACAGCCACCAAATGCATCATCCTTAAGGACAAAACATAAAAAACTCCTAATAAAACACTAATTCCCGTGATTTTTACCTCAGTATGCTCTGAGATAGAACGACCAAAATCAATGGCAAAAAGTCAAGAGGTTTGCTTAACTAAACCCACAACCTTATTCCACATCCACTGTGGCCTGGCAGTTCCTTCATTCTCTCTCATAAAATGACAAATGCCTTCTGTCTGGTGGGCTCATACATCATGGCAGGGCCAGTGTGTCTGTGTTTAACTAATAGGCTCTGTGTCCTCAAGCAGCCGCGGATGGCACGGGTTATGACAAACTGCATCAACAAGACATTCATTACCCTCAACATCCTAGCAACCAAATCACAATTACCGCGATCCACGAGTGAGCATCCAGCCCCGCTGCCACACTCTTATTCCTTTCACACCATGTCGCCAATGCATAAATTAGCCGTCTTTTGTCACACCGGGGGGGTTGGCGGGTTGAGAATTAGCTTCGTTTGTTTTGCTCGTGATGAGGCAGGGTGCACTGATGGCAGATGACTGCAAAACTTCTATACTGACAAATCAATAGAAGTCACTTTCATTTCCACTTTGCGTGCATTTGTACATATTAATGTGTTTGTGTGTGCATTTTACATGCTTGTATATACAGTATATGTGTGTGAGTGTGTGTGTGTGTGTGTGTGTGTGTGTGCATCCATGCAGATAGTTGTCTTGACTGACTAATGTACTTGGCCTGCGCCGTACTAGGACTCTATTGTTGCACTGTGTCCTCCCCACAGTCATTAGATCGTCATTAATCTCTCATCCGCCATTAAAACGACACCCAGTGTGCTTGGCTGAACAATACAGTGGCCCTTCCTCCAGCCCCCTCGACACATACTAGCAATGAGTTCGAATTAGGCTCTCAGGGGTCACCGATTAGACCCTCATAATTCATCCAGACGGCCGAGTTCACAAAGAGGGTACATGTTACTCCTCTTTTTGGGAAAGCTGGGCAACACATTCTCCATCCAAGTTGCATATAGCTTGATGAGCAAGGCAGGTGTTATTCTGTAGTTCCCATATTGTCCACAAATCCTGTTAATAGAGCATTATCTTGATATAGCTTCCTCCTCCCTGCCAGACAGAAGTGTTAAAAGACATAAATGAGCCATCAAGCGATACATTTTGTCATTATTAAGAACTCAGGCACTGAACTCATTTCAAGTGAAATGCACAAACACCATTTTGCTGCCATAAGTAGCTGCCTCTGCATCAAAAGTGTAACAATCCACTGCTGAAAATAGTCCTCAAATGAATGAATGACTTTGTCCTGTTTGACTGTTTTCTGCTAAAAACTACAATGCCCAGAAATCTAAGGACTTTATTTGGTATTTCAGAAAAAATATATGTGATATTTGTGAGCCATTATTAAAGATGTGCATCAGTGGGAATCGGGTCCGTTGCACCAACAGGCTTCTTTTAAAAACAGCTTGACTCTAAATCATCATATTATTTGTTAAAATACCATGAAATAATGAGCTCCTCTTAACTGATGCATTCACTATTTTGTAGTAAGCATGAAACAAAATACGGTTTAAGAATGATGATGATTTAACAGTTAAATGAAAGTGACACAACATGCAAACACAATGAAGAGACAGATTGAGAGCGTCTGAAAGCTGGCTGAATAGCAGCTTCTCATTGCTTGAAACATTTTGTGTTCTCATAACTATGCAACACAAAAACTTTGCAAAGTTCATTACTTTCTCCATTAACTTTGATGAAGACATGACTCAAGAGGAAAGACTGGACCCAAAAAGCTTTAGGACCCAAAAAGCTGCTTCATCTGAAAAAGTTACATCATAAATCAGTGAAATGATGATCATCCATTAAACTCAGCGGGCATTCATACTGAATGCAGTCTTGTTATGAATCTTCATTATTCACATGAGCACAGATTTGGTTGAAGGCAAAAAGAGCCAGGATCCAGATGCAGGGGCATAATTAGCACAAAATGCTAAAACTTAGAAAGTGAAAACATGTTACTGCGAAGCAGGAAAATAAAACATTTATGAGCTGATTTTTGCATAAAATTAAATACTTTTTTTGAAAGAAGCCGGGAGTATGAACTTACAGCCTTCTCCTCCCTCCCCACCGAACCTTTGCCTTTTTCATTTTAAAGTAATGCATGTTTATGTGCACTGGAAGCACCTAACCCATTAGCATTATTCATAACATGAAGCTCCCTCAGTCCGCTCTTTGGTGGAGAAGAAAAACGACTTCACACTCCCCTAGCTATAAGCAGGCGAGAGGGGCTCTTCCGGCACTGAAAAATACTTTTTATTCAAAAACATGGTTGGTTAGTTAAATGAGAGACACACCGTGGTGCAATTTGCCCCTCATTCAACCCGCTTCAATCAAGACCTTCAACTGTAAGTCTACAATGTGACTGAGTGAATGGCTAATCACATCCGCCACCAGTGTATTATCAGTCTGATGATGATTAGTGACTACGTTTGGGTAATTTTCAGACCGTATCACAGATTGACTCTTCAAATCAAACCATTGTTTCTCAAAATGGGTCACAGGCCTAATTTGTGTGAGTCCATGTAACAAGGCCATGCTGTAATTATGATATTTGACTGAAATGTGTGCATTCAGGGAGATAAGACCAATTTTCAACTTCCTGTCATCCACATTTGATCTTCTCGAGAGGAAATACTCAACCCTATATATATATATATGTTATATGAATTAGTGATTGGAAATAAGTTTTTTAAGGTGAACTGCCAACATCTAACACTATCTGCACACACCAAATACAATAAATTTGAAGTTTACAGAAGGATGAAGATGAGTATTATCATTAAAAAAAGGTGTGACAGCATATAAACTCCAGTTAACATATAACAATCTCTGCAACCAATGGTTAAAGGAAAAGCAAGAGTGTGGGGGCCAGGGTGGTGCATGGGTGTGTGGCCTCACTTTATGTTATTGTTGCATCATGTGTGTTTGTATAGATTTCACTTGTTACTCTCACATGAATCATTCATGACCACAGAATTGTGTGATGCCTAATAAAGAAGCGATGCTATGCTAGTCTGTCTGTGTTCCAAAGTGCACGGTGGGTTACACAGAGTTGGATTGTACCTTAAATTTTTATTTTTGCCAAAAAATAGATGACATTGGAGGATTTCTGCTTGAACAAGTCGAGACATAAACTCATTATTTTTAAGATATGTATGTTTGCACCTTATAGAAAACACCCTGCCCTCCCCCTTTAGGACTGGTGTTAGAATCAAAAGAATGAGCAGAAGATTTTCCACCTACATTTGTAAAATGTTCTCAGGTAACAGAGAAGCATGTAACACTTAATGTCATTTTACAAAGCTCTCAATTCTAGAAACATAAATGAAATCACACAACCCAAGTGTGTTGCTCCTTGTTTGGTGGAGGACAGTTTAAGTGAGTTTGCGTTGCCTGCGCCTACTGTGATGTGTGCATTTACAGTAATAATTTAAATATACGCAGTAACTAATGAGACATCATGAAACTGCACGACTGAAGAAACACGGAGACGATCTAATATATTTCATCAAACTAACAACAACAACAACAACAGAGACCGATGCACAGTGTGTCGGACACTCTCCTCATCCTGAGGGCATTTCCCACATCAACACGAGGCTTATGGTTACACCCCTCTCTAAATGTAATCATCACCCCCCCACCCACCCCCCACCCCCCACCCCCACCCCCAACTGTGCAGATGGTTTAGTGTTATTCTATCTGTAACTGGACTCAATGCCAGGCTCTGAGTGGGCCTAATGACTCCTGAACACAAGTTGGTTAAGTGGGAATCTGACACCAGCACGCTGCCGCAACCCAATCTCCCTTTGGACCACCTGGAACAAGGATCCACCCCGCGGGTTTAAAACGTACTTGGCAGTGACAGTACAGCAGTGCATTTCGCTTAAGCATCTAGCAAGGAGTCTTATCAGGATACATAGTGTCTTGAAGAATAATACAGCTTTGAAGATGCTGAACAGATGTCATGATGGCTATCAGATATTACAAGCAACCAGCTGTAAATGTTCCCGACTCAAAGCCTGTTAGCTGCAACGCACACCCCCTGTCTCCCCGAAAAAAATGATTATGCATAATGGAGAAAATCTTGGCAAAGAGAAGGAGGAGAAAAAGTGGAGGTTTTTTCTTTTTATAGCATAACTGACATTTGGTCTCAGATGAGAATTGCACCTTCGCTGCCAAAAAACTCATCCAAAGATCTGACTGAGAGGAATAGTATGCTAATGTGGAGGAGGTTAGGGGTTTTTTTTTTATCTCTCAGAAGTTCTGTTTTTGGCATCTCCCTGCTGCAACAGCTAAATATCTGGGGGAATTTTTGTGCATATTTTGTGTGTGCATCTTTGTAGCGGCGTGTAGCAACAAATGCCTGAAACATATCCATAATGGCTCCAGATGGTTCATCGCAACATCTGTCTAACCTGACAAAACATAGCCTGCAGCATGTGGCCATAAGGTGCGTTATTGGGTTATTCTGGCACAAGGTTGGCTTCCAACTGAATAACAGTCAGTGGCTGACAGCATACACACTGAGACAGAGTGTCTCTCTTAAGCACATATTAAGAGACAGACAGACAGACAGACAGACAGGCAGGCAGGCAGGCAGGCAGGCAGACTAGTGATGTGTCCTTCATTTTTTTGCCACTTTTTTTTCTTCATGAGGGTTTTGTAATGCTGGAAAATGCATGGCACCTCAGAAACCCAGGTCATGCCAAAGTGTAATAATGAGTTGGATAGACAGACAGTGACAGGCAGAGGGACAGACAGGGGCAGTGGAATGGAACGGACTTGTAACAGTGGCTGGTGACTGATAAGTGATGGGAGGAGGAGGAGGAGGAGGAGGAGGAGGTGGAGGTGGGAGAGACTTCTATTTTTTAAAGGGTGAGGTTAAGAAGGGAAAAAATAAGAATAATGGGGGGATTTATAAAGACTTTTTGATGGCACACTTCTGGTCTTTACTCACTTTGGTGCTCTCACCTCATGTTTTGCAATTGTACTACCTTCCCTTATTTTCTTTTTTCTTAACACCTTCTTTTTTCTCTTTTACTTTTCGATTTTCCCCTCATCCCCACCACTCTCCCTCTTCCCACCTCCTATCATCTTGCCCAGGCCACTTGGCCAATCGGTGGCTATGGTAATCAGCTAGAGGCTGATAACAACTGATAAGTCCTCTTGTCGGGGGCTAAGAGCTTGAATGACATTTTTACACACTCATAAAAAAAAAGAAAAAACACACCGTAAAAGCTGATAAAATGCGTGGAACCTTTGTGACTTTCTCTCTGTGCAGTACATGAATGCACACAGTGTGCACAAATAGGCATATCTACTTCTTAACATGTCCTCGCGGTTGTGTATGTATGCATCATGCGTTCATTCTTTGCCTTGTCTGGAGGGAGACAGGAGGTGGGGTGAGGAGTGTCACTCTGCCCACAGAAAGGGCTTTCATCCTGGGCTTATCAGAGCCAACACAGGGGGAGATCGTTGGCTGCTGGAGCGAAACGGTGACTGTTGCTGTTTTCCCCCCTCCACGTCGGACCAGCCTTCCCCTGACTATGTGACATCCCCCCCGCCACACACACACACACACACACCCTCGACACACATATATATAAACAAGAAGAAAGAAAGAAAGAGAAAGAGGCGTGTGTGTATGATTGTATGCAGCCAGACACACAAAGACGGACAGAGCTTGGCATAGACGTCAATGTACAGAATGACAAGCTTTCCATCACTGTCTCCCTTAAACGCAACTGCAAGGAAACATACACAGAAATTAATTTGCAGTAGATTTGAAAAGACCTAATTAATCTATTTAATCATTCAATCTAATTAACTGACCTCATCCAATTGTTTCCAAAAGAGAAGAAACACACACACCAACACAAGGGTGCTGTTTCCTGTATTTACCCGGCGTTAACCTGATGCTGAATAATCACTCATTTCCCGTTTCCATTTCTGGCCGGGGACCAGAAGACGTGCTACCCACGGCGCCGGTGACGGGGCCATATGCACCCCTAAATCATGCGGTATTATCACCACGCTGTGCTCCAACGAGCCACTATAACCATGATGGAAGACACCAGATGATCTGAGTTCAGCAGTGGAGTTCATTTCCATAATGCAAGATTGACATTTTTAGGGAGAAGAACCATAACCTGAGTTTATTATTCTGTACAGTGCAAGATTTTAAAATGTGGTCGTCAAATGTTTTTGTTGCAGCCGTTGCTCATTTTTAAGCTGTAGCTCTCACAGTTTAGATTGAACACGCTACTTATGTTTTAAGAAAAAGTGAAAATCTTTTAGTTTAGAAACCAAAGTTTTATTCTCAAAGAGATCATTCTGTTTCCTTCTTGCATTACAAAGCTGCTGTGTGCGTGTCTTTGTGTGTGTATGTGTGTATGTGTGTTGGGGCACAGAGGACTTGTCAAGTGAAATTACGTTTACAGGTGAAAAGGTCAAGCTCGCTGACCCGCGCAGACAGGAAGACAACTTGTTTGGGCGAAAAATGCAGGAAAGAACAGAAAGGTCACTTCATTCAGTGCTATTAAAAAAAGCTCAAAATCCCCTCAGAGAGACAGAAACAGACAGAGAAGAAAGAAAGCAGTGAGGTCAAGGCCAGCGCTGAGCCTCACTGATGAGTGGACAGCTGGTAAATCAGGTGATACCACCTCCCATCATCCCCTGTTGGTCATCTGTAGACCATTTTATGACCAAAACACGTCAGTGTGAGGTGAGATCCGGGAGCGGAAGATTGTATTAATCACCATTCCCCAAATCCCAGACTCCTCTGTCATGCATGCTCACTCATGGATCACAGGAATATTTGTGCTGTGGTTTCCAGATAACTAGAGGCAGGTGATTTTTCCATCCCCACTTCATTTTCTGCTTTGCACATATCTCCGCTGGTTGAGAGGAACCTCCCCGACCTCTCCGGCAGGTGTAACCGATAGCACGGACACATTTCACATCCCTATCTGAATGAAGTCACGGTGCAGCTCTGAGGTGGCCATATGGAGGTGACGGCTGTGTGGGTCTGACCACAGCTTCCCCCGCTCTGCGTGGCACTCTCTTGACACTATAGGTGGCTGCGGGATGAAGGGGTGTCAGTCTAGCCCCCTTCATGCTGTCTAACAGGCTGGACATGTGGCACAGCATCTGTCTCCGGAGGACAGGCCCACACCAAAGACCGGCCTGGGTCACAAGCATACACACCCATATGTGCATAGAGCAGGATTGTGTATCATATTAAAGTATATGCAAAAAAAAAACCTAAATACACTAAACAACAACTTAATAAGATGGATATCACCATTTTTATGCCACAGTTCAGTGCTAAAGCAGAAAGCAGCGTGTCCTATATGTGGTCAATTAAAGCTTACATTTCAATTAATGCAGAATTCTTCCATAGAAAACAAATATTATCTATTAATTGGCAGGAATGCAACGGAGGATACAAACAATATACTCAAAAGTTGTTTATACGTGTTATATTGTTGTTGTGTGGTACAATAACACTGAATGTGTTACAACCAGCAGAACAAAAACATGTGTCATGTGAGGCTTCAGGGTCCAGAGACTGTGGGACAATTTAACACTGCCACAAGCAAAATACAGGAATGACAATTGCTACAGCCAAGAATGGAGCCCTGCGGTGTATGTGTGCAGAGATGCACACACACACACACACAAAATCACAAATGAAACATTGAATATAAATGGTCTGACCAGAGTCATAAATCTCCCAGTGGCCACTGGGCAGCTGAGGCCAGGCAGCCAGCAGTCCTGTCAGAGTAGTGCAGCTGTGTGAACAGAGATAGCCACTGTGGTGCAGGAGACACGGAGGCAGGCCTGCGGGCTGAAGACTGGAATTGGCCTCTGAAATGCTCTGTTACTTTTTCAAAATGAAAGGCGCTGAAGAGGTTGGTTCCAAAGCGCTGTGTTTCCCTTTTGGGGATGTATCATTAACTGTGAAGTCCAAAATAGCTGCAGTTTCTTTTGTATCTAATTTGTAAATGTCTTTGTTTCATCCAGAAAGGACATTCATTGATTTAAAAAGGAGAAATTACCCCCAAAGGCCTCATCATCAAATTTATTACTATGTCTTTGCAAAATATTTTGGTAAAGAGACTTGGCGATGTTGTGACTCGGGAAAGTTCATGAATTACTGTTATAAGAAAACTAGCCTCTAACATGCCACCCTAACTAACCTGCTAACCATGCTGGCATTGATCAGTGTTGAGACGGACAACTGTCTACCAAAGGAGGAAGTCAAAACACCAAAACTTGAATGTTGAAACGACTGAAACTGGTCCATTAAGCTGACTGAAACAACAATCTGTCCAGTTTCCCTTTCATTTGATCAGCAAAGAAACTAATTCAAGAAAATCATTTACACATTTATGTTAGAAAATGCCCAAAAGCATCAAACTTTTACTTTAAAATGTCTCATTGCTCCAATAAGAAATCATGTTGTCAGGATTCAACAGAGACACAAGGGAGTAAGAGACACACAAGAGAATTGAGAAATATATCATGTAGTTTAGGGACAATTAAGTGAGTTACTGTTCCTTAATCTCCAGTTCAGTGCTTTCCTGTTTTGCATTGACTTCAGCTATCATACAGCATCAGCATCATTTGGTTTTCTGGTATAATGAGCAGGTGGCTTCCTATTGTGTCGCTCCACTGGAAGTATAACAGAGCAGAGTACTGTTGTGTGTGTGTGTGTGTGTGTGTGTGTGTGTGTGTGTGTGTGTGTGTGTGTGTCAAAGACAATGAGAGAAGAGGGAGAAAGAGATCGCTGTGATGGAGAAAGACAGAGGGGAGGAAAAAACTTATGAAGGTTATAGAGAAGGAGAAAGTGGGAAAAAGGAAAGAGAGAAATGAATGTGGGATGACGAAAGAGAGAAGAGACGGAGGGATTGTGGAGGAGTCTCCCTGGATTTGTAGAATCCCCTCAGCCTGGAGTATCGGGACAAAGTCACACTGACACACTTACTGCTTATGAGCTCTCTTTCTTTCCCTCCTTCTTTATTTCTGTCTTTTGCTCTCTTTCTTTCCCTTCTTTCTTTCCCTTTTTTTTTGCTCTCTTTCGCACTGGTAATGAGAGCTGTAGGTGTTTGCTGACTGTCAGATGCACACCACAGAGCATTTAACAGTAAGCGGGAGTGCTCACACTAACACACACACGCACACACACACAGTAACACACACACACACCACACACACACTCACAGACAGTATTCTTGGATGTGTGCCACAGTCCACAGACACCTACAGTGTGATGCGGAAATCGAAAGGGAAACCATAAGGGTCATTTTGATGTTTGCTCCAGCCAATCTCTTTGCAAACACGGAGCTTTACGATACAATCATACATCTGCTGTTATGCTGTGCCAAATGAAAATTGCCTGATATACTATAATGTATCTCTAGGTGTTTTTTTGGCATCATATGTCTACAGTAAGATTAACCAGTAAATACACCCAGTATGTACATTCTGCATATAAACTGAAAGGCTGTTTGTATTGCAGCCTTAATTGTAGCTAGTTAACTACATTAGGATAACAGACTGAAACAAGACAGAAAACAAATTGTCAATTTTACAACTTGTTTTTTTTTGTTTGAATCAAGTAGAAAAGATGGCAAGTATTAGGGTGATGCTAGGTGGATTTTGTTACAAAGTGAAGCTAACTATTTTCCCTTGTTTTCAATTTTTTGTCTATAAGCTAACCAACTGCTGGCTCTAGCAATACTTTTACTGTAACAACGAATCCTTTCCTTTAACTTTTAAAAGGATGTCGAATGTACTTTCTAAAAAATGAGAACTATCCCTTTAAATAATATTATTTTCCATTATAACTCGGACAGCAACATCCCTTTTATGTGCCTTTAAACAGCCAATTAATCGCTCAGCAGGTTAACATATCATACCATCCCTTTGTTCTGGCAAGTTTATTAGGTTCACCTCAGCAATACAAAAGAAGCAGTGACCTTCTAGGGTTTCCTTTAACTGGCATATACTGGCTAATATTCTTGCACTCCACCCAGGCAGACAACACAGACATCCACCGTCTCATTAAAAACAGAGGGGGCATTTAGTCAGAGAGCATAATGAGCTTGAATCTGCAGCCGTGTGAAAAGCATTCATGAAAGTGGCGTCTGGCAGCGATGGAAGGTTGGGTATGGATGATGTACCTGGTGCAATTTTCAAAAGATACAACAAAAGGAAAGGCGTTTCTTGTCACCGACAACAACAAAAAACTGACAACAACAACACTGTTATTGTTATTGGACGCAGTAGGGGTTCATTTTCCTACCAGTACTGTTAGTGTACACACTTTTTACATAAATGCACAGTTTGGATGGTAACCTATATATAATAACAGCATAAAAAGCAAAGTAATCAACTGCTCATTCTCATTATACTGTATCTAGTTTCCCTGCTGTCTGTAACTGTGTAAGGTACTAAATGATGAATGAATCCTTGCTGCTGCTGCTGCTGCTGGTCTCGTATTAGCCCGTACTCTACTCAACAACAGGGAAAACCCGGCACACGTGTTTCCACACAATCAGCTCCACACATACAGTATTACCATATTTCTGCTAAAAACAACATGAAACTACACACCACATGTTTATTTTCCTCTGTACTTGAATTTAAAGTTCACATTAAGAAAAGAAATGTCTTAAAATACCAATAAGAGTTTTCAGAAACCATCAACATCAGAGAAAACAGACAGATTATTTTTTAGTTTTCTAATTGAAAAGCTTTTGTAGGTGTTTTTCAGTATATTAACTCCTCCTATCTAATCAAAACAAGCCAGTCAAGCCCAGTGCAAGAAGACAAGTAATACATTCACAGTGTTTGACTGGTCATGATTAAATTACAATTATTTGTGGAGGTAATAACAATGTATAGCTTTTGTCAGAAATGGCAAAAGTATTTCTTATGTTTCATTTCTGCCTGAAAAATGCTGAAATTTTAAGAACTAAAGGGCTAAAGGTCAACAAATTCATTGAACACATAATGTAAATATACTTATATTCAAAAAAGCATCAAAAGTCTAAGATGTTGAAAAGATATTCTACATGACAGCCACCGTGTGGAAACTGTCATAGCAGGTCAGAAAAGTAATAATGAAAAAAGAAGACATGTCCGGTTATGATAAACAACAGAGAAGAAAACAGCAGAACACATTTGCCGGCTCTTCTTTGAACTGTTCTGCTTCTAGACAGTCGCAGGCAGAGGAGATGTGATGAATTCCCCTGGAGCCAGCGCGGGAAAAAGAGCTGAACTTGTTCTCACATCTCCTGCTGCTGAAGAGAAATAACTAGCTGCACTCACTTTGATGGAGAGAGGAATACTCTCTCTCACACACTAACACACACACACACACACACACACACACCCAGAAACTCATGTGCACACATACACACACAGGATCTCTGCCTGGTTTCTTGGAAGTAACTCATTTTTTGCACATTTCTCTCATGTCCCTCTCCTATTTTTTCCTCCTCGTGTTTCCAAACTCAACCTGTCTGCTGTCATTCCCAAAATGACTGACTTTGCTCAGTTCCATCTTGTTATTCTGTCTCACTTCTACCTTTTCTCGAGCATCAGTTGTTCTTTACATACGTCACATCAACCCTGCCATCGTTACTGTCACTTCCTCTGCTGTCGTTAAGTTCAACATGCTGATGACTCACCGCCTCCCTCTCATTTAAGCCTCACTTACCTGTGCAATCTCATACAGCAGTTTGTAGTGTTCCTCCCGTTTCTGCAAGGTGCACAAATTGCAGCCCATTCTAGTTGTCAGGGAAACAGTGCCGAGTGCCCGCTGGAGTGTGTGTGCTGTCTGCGGTGTGTGTGTGCGTGAGAGAGAGAGCTCCCCCCGGGGCGAAACACACTCGGGCTCCTCTTCCTTGGCTCCCCCAACACCTCCTTCTCATCCGTGTATCCACAGAGATTCCCTATAGTCGCTCCAAGTGCGGAAAACACACACACACATGTAAGTGCTCACTGCTGTAGTAGAGGTTGTGGATGCAGTTCCCTCAGTGAGTGTGTGTGTGTGTGTTTTTGTGGGGAGTGTGTCAGTGGTAAGATGGGTGCACCTTGCTTCTCTTTCCCTCTTGCCTGTCACTCCTTTCCCTGATTCTCACTTGCATGCCTACATACACTCTCACCACCACCTCCTCTTCTCAGTGTGAGCACACACTCGTACACACACACACTTTTGGCTCATGGAGACACACCTCCTCCTGTGGCAGGCTGCCTACACATGCCTGCTCTTACTCCGGCTCATGAATAGACAGCATCCTCATTGGCTGTGTACGGAAAAGGGGCTGGGAAAGAGGGAGGGGACTGGTTTTATCTCGGGCAGATTCAGTATCTGAACATCAGTGTTGTTGCTCACAGGCAAAGAGCAGGACATGCTGCGTGTGTGTGTGTATGTGTGTGTGTGTGTGTGTGTGTGAGACTGTGCTCATGGCTGCATCTTTATTTGTATGCTCCAGAATGCATCTGTTTGTTATCTGTGTGTACACATCCCACCATCAACATGCAACATCCCAGATTCTATCATTTCAATGCCAAAAACTCAAAACTCAAACAGAAGTTAAAATGTCATCCCTACTGTTAATCAAGTTACTGGGAGGGCTATTTGTGTGTGTGCACACATTCGACAACTGGATTTGGCACAGAAATCAATCTCATTTGGATTCAGTCAGATAGCCTTTTGCACTCTGTAAAATGCTTGGAGGAGTGGTGTTTAGTGGCTGCCATAGATTTACAGTCAAAGAGCGATAGTCACCAAACAGATGCTCCCTCTCTCTCACTCTCTGCCGTTAGTTAGACAAGGGCACCGGACTGGGCTGACACGCACAGGAAGAAACACAGACTCATATTGATTGGCTTCAAATTAGCTTCCAGTCCAACTGGCCTCTCTCCACGGGGATGAGGTGACAGAGGAGGAGTGGAGGAAAGAGAGGGTGATGGAAAGAGTGGAGGAGGAGAGGATGGAAGAGATGCCGCTGAGATAAATTAAAAGAACAGTAATTGTATTAGAAAGCTGTCACACTTGGAGTTAATGCTAATTTGCCACGGCAAATATGTCTTGATGGAAATTAATGTTGCCTTGATTGCATTTTTCTTATCAACAATGAGGAAAAAGTTGTCAGAGAACATTTGCATGGTTGTGTTTCAGCAGTCGTGGCACTTAGGAAAAGTCTTGGTTTAATATCGTAAAAAGTGAGTTTAACAGAGAGTTAAAGACATAATTTATGGTAGAAAAAAATTTAAATCTCCACACTGTTGTGGAGGAAAATCCAAAATGGTGCCACACCTACTGTGCCATTCTTCTTCTTCCTTTTTTCTATATTAGTGTTTGACTGACATTTTAAATAGCATTGACAGGAAATGGCCTCATGGCTCTGCTAGCCAAAGATCACTAAAGTGAGATAGTATTACTTTTTAGTATTACTGCTTTAACTATGAACAGAGAACACAGATGCGTCATCTTTCTTATCACCAGTCATGCAGGTACAAGGACTGTGGTGGTTCAGTCAAGGGCGTCGGAGCAGATCCAGATACAGCCCCCCAGATAACACATAACCCTTTTTCTCCGTCCGCTCGTGTCCCCTTCTGATGAGGTCACCGCTTTCTCTGCTGACCTCTGAAGGTGACTTCTCAGGGGTGACATCACCCTATAATGAACTATAGGGCTTTCTCTGCCTCTTCCATTATTTTCCTTTCCTGTTTTTCTTATATTTGCTTTTTGTCCATCTCTCGCTCTCTTTTCCTCTGCTGATGTTTGCAGTCTGAGTGCGGGATTATATGACCAGAGTCTGGTTAAACTGCCACCGTGATCATCCATAAGCTAAAGTTTGCTGACGACTCACATTCAGAGAGCTCAGTGTGTGTCCAGACCGCAAAAAAGCACACACACAGCCACATATGCACAACAAAATGTGAAATTTTTCCATCTTATTTATCCACTTTTGACATAAACGAAAGTCAATAGGAGTTGCATAACTTTTTTACTGAAGGTGACATTATCATTTTGGTCTTTTAAAGCCTATCAGCATCTTTTTTATTGTTTTAATCACCTACTTTCCATCATTTCTCCTCTGTTTCATCATCCTCTATCGCCTCTGTGGACATGAGACACTAAACAGATGTCTGGCTCATGTTCTCCTAGAAAATTGAGGAGACTCTCACAACTTTGAGACATGGGATTTGAACCTTTACAGATTAGAATTATATGCAGAATACTTCACAAACAAAATGCCTGCTTCATCTTCTTTGATGTATGACAACTGGACTGGCAATACAGCGGCAGAGTGGTGTCATACCTGTACGGATGCATGTGCAATAAATTCTCAGACAAGTTGTTCACTCTAGGTGGGTTCCAAGAGCGGCACTGGTCATTTCATGTTTTATGGTAAAGTCTGTCATCGTGATCTTCCAGTCAGTCAAAGGTTAACCAAAAATAGCTTGCTGCAGGGGGAAAGTGTTGCACTTCAAAGGCAGCCTGAACGCCACATTAGCATAATGTCCTATATGGCTGTGATTGAAAGAAAATTGGCCACTTCGCACATTCCTCTCTGAAAATAGAAACTTGTTAGGTAAGCTCTGAACCATTTCAGTATTCCATCTACATTAAATCTCAGTATAAACTTTTAAAAAGAAAATTCTCAGAGTTTGAGGTATGGCAGATAATTACAGCTGCGTGAACCCTTCAACGAAATGTTCAAAGGCCACTGTATCCTTGACGACAGACGGAACAGTGCGTCATGGGTAGATGGCTGATTTTAATCAGGAACGATGATCACGCATTTGGTCTTTGCTCGCAGCTGTGCCCTGCAGAATACCAACAAACTGCTAAGATACCGGTGCTAACTTTTGTCTCTGCTTCCATCACATAGTTGCCTTGAAGCACATCAGCTCAAACACATCCAAGACATGAAGGAGAAGCCTGTCTGAAACGTTAGCGCAGGTAGACCGAAAAAACCTTTAGGACTCAAAGATCTTGCCTTTATTATGATCTGAGTGTTTTTCATGCAATGTCATTAATGATTCTTCAGGATGACAGCACCAGATTTTCTGTTCGAGAAGTTGGAAAACAGAGCTGTCAGGCTTTCAGCACATTTGTTTTGACCAAAGTAGGAAAACATGCTAATAGGTTCTGACATTAGTCCACAAATAGCAGCAAAGCACTTGTCAAAAGATTTAATTAATGCCCAACCACCTCTCGCGAAAAAGTTTGCTTTAAATGAGACTTTTAGATGTCACGCCATGTGTGGGAGGATCAATACAAAACAACGGCATTTCTACTTGCGTAGACAGCCGGGCGTCTGAAAGCCAATGGCGTGAGAAGAGCCTGAGGGCGACCCACACACGGCTCTCAGTAGCTGTAACCCATACATTATTTAACACTCTGAACCATTCATCTAGGTAAAAACACGATTAGAGTGCTACTTACAGCACGGAGCTAAAGGCCGAGGGGAAATGACGCTACGTGATGGTAATTGAAAATTGGCGTCCTTTTCTGTTTTTTGTTCTAGTAATTACATTGTAACTATTCATTACTGTCTAATTGCTTTGCAGGAGGCCAGCGTTCAGATTCAATCCTCATAATGACTATCTCCTCTCCGCTCATTGTCTCATGATCCCGATTGTTAAGGCAAAAATGGCTGACTCTGTAAAAAAACAGGAGCCTGAGTGACTCCCGTCATTTAATTATCAAATTATGAGCAGAGTTATAAGAGAAACAAAAGGCGGTCAGCCCGCAAAAGTAAGGATAAAGACAAAACAACTATAATGGGATCCATTTAACAAAACACAGAGGGACCTTTTGTTCATAATTTGCACGCTGCCAGTTGGGCAAAAATCATTCATTAGCGAGTTGTTGTAGAAACAGTGTGTTTTTTGAAAGTCCAATCTTAGTTATGTCCCCTTTGAGCCGCAAAACAAAGTGAGGTAGACGCATGCACACATATTCACACATATATACACAAAATGTGAGAGAATGAAACCATTCAGAGCTTGGCGTCAAATGAAACGAGGCGGCCATTAAAAACAAGTCAAATCACTGCTGAATCGGTGGCCAACACTTTCTTTGTCACTGCTCCATTGAACGAGGCTGCATGGAACAGCACATGGCAACATTTCAGGATTTTTCTTGCACCAATGTGACAAGACACCCAGAGGCTGTGTTTGTGTTACCCCCCCTGCTCCTAGCTCACTATTCACTATGTGCAGCAACTTAACCACTACATACAGCATGACCGGGGGGAATATGAGACCCTGACAGCCTCTTTACTCAATAAGCGAGCAGCCAAACTGGCGTCTGATCAGCTGACCTCACACCATGCTGGCCAAGAAGGGTCAAGTAGCCCATAAGGATAGAGTTGTCCTCAGGCACTGGGTCACAGGTTCAGATTTCCTTCAGCAGGTTCTCTTTGACTACTGAGCAGTTTGCATGCACTCAGGATCTATCCTACGAAGCGTGGAAGGGCTTTGTTCCACTGGAAAATATTGAGCTCTTGCAAGAAGTGGCAGTTATTGACTGGCTTAAACAAACATTAGATTTTCTCACGCAACATCCCACTGCATCTCAGAAATAATCATGTTCATATTTTGATCACATTTCATACAGTGGGCATGCACATGCGTTGGGAAGAGGAAGCGAAGGGTTGGTTATTATGTTTCAGAACAGAATATGGAGGAAGAAAACCAAACAACCGATAAGGAAAGTAAGACCAGATATTTCTTTACCATTGAAGGCAACACATAAAGCATCGTGGCTGCAAAAAGCAAAGATTGGGAGTCAAATGGGGAAGGATAAATCTTGACTGATAATATTAGATCAGGAAGCAAACACAGGTGTCTTTATCATTGTTTCTGCAAGTATAATTTTCTGCCTGTCCTCAAAATTCTCCATTTTAGGGGTTCTAAAACACCAGAGTGGATCCAAGTTAATATATAGTTGGGCTAACCTGAAATTTGGTACAAGTGTTCATGGTGACCACATGTTGACCTCTAATGACTACGTTGATCCTGTATTTCTCTGGTTCATGACTAAATGCTGCAAAACCAATGAAATTCCCTTTAGCTTTAGCTGTACTGCACACATGCTAGACACTATAGCTGCTAAACAACAGCATGAAAACGTTTCACACATGGTAACATTATCATTTAGCCCAAAGCACCACTGTGCTAAATTACAGCCTCACAGTGCTGCTAGTTTGGCTGTGCATTCTTGTTCTTGTTGTCTTTCGTTCACTCACTCACTCATTCTATGATTCATCATCAAATCCATCAGAAACATGTCAGTGAGTTGTGATCCAATGCAGTTATTTGATCAGAGCATCTAAACCAACTGGAGCTCATCTGCCACCCAGCTGAGTCTCAGGGTTCACCTCCCCTAGCGTGTGTGTTTGTGTGTATGTGTGCATAGAAGAGACAGGGAGAAAGGGAGACATTGCTATCTGTGTTATAGCCCCAGGGTGTGAACATACACAGATACCCTCTGTCTGCGTACACACACATACACACACACACATTTACACTAGAGTGTTGCTGGGCTTGAGGCTCGTCCCTGTTGTGTTAACCCAATAGCAGAGCTCCAATAAAACTGATTACAGAAGTCTTCCCCTGCTGCTCCCAGGCTCTGCTGCAGGACTAATGGCACAAGTGGGCCTCTCAATCTTTCCACAACATCTGTGCCAGTATTTAACCATGAGAATGGATGGAGGGCCAGGGCCAAGGGAGCACCACCACTGACCTGAGGGAGGGAGGAAGATAGACAAAACAGATAGATAGATAGATATAGAAATAGATCAATAAATGCCCATCTCATAGGTTTGTCTATCTTTTTCTCCGTTCAGTTCAGTTCCATCTGTATGCTGTGCACATGATTCCTCTTCTCCACTCTATGCTGCACTGTTCAGAAAGGCCAAGCCAGCTGTTCCTCCATTGTCCAGGTGCTTAACAGGATTACAGGGGGGCACAGGGCCAGCCTTTTCTACACACAAACACACACACAAACTCACAAAAACTTCAAAGGCACACCGAAAAGCATGAGGACACATCATCTCTCGGATTAACGGATAAAGGCTGGGACCAGGTTTGGGCAAGCATGCAGATACTGTGTTACTATGATGCTCAGTGTTACCAAAATAAGTTTAAAAAAAAATATCATAGCAGATGATCCACCAAGGTGCAGGTATTTGGATCAACAGAACAAAATGACAGCACACAGCCAATCTTTATCTGAAAGAAGTGATACCGATGTCCCTTGTTTTACTGCATGAGACCGGATTGCCTTTGGCTCTGTGAGGCTGAATTTAGGAAGTGTGGTGCTCGGATAAAGCACTTAAATAGCCAGTAATTAAGTAAAATTGTATTCACAAAACAGTTTTCAAAGCCAGAGATAGAAAGTGATTCAAAGGGAATGACATGCTGATATTCAGCAGGTATAATGTTCATTATCTAACATTTTTTAATTAGCACTGACACTTAGTGAGGCCGAGGCTGGAGGGAATGTCCTTTATTTTGGAATTATTTGGCCATGAACAAAAGTTTAGGACAAAATGATGATGGCCCTCGATGGGAATTCAAGCAATCATCAAAGTCGTTACATTTCATTCTTCAGGGGGGATTTGAATGTTTGGACTAAATGTGATGGAAAACCATCCAAAAGTTAATGAGATGCTTCAAAATATATTACAAATGTTAACCTTGCGATGGTGCTGGAAGAAAAGTCAGATGATCACTGAAGTGAGCTTGATCCTCTGGGCACCATGCATATTTTTTGCAAAGTCTAATGGCAATCAAACCAACAATTGCGAAGATATTCCATTCTGGATCAAAGAGGTGGATTAAGTAGTTGAACTGACATTGTTGAAAAAGTTAGTTGTTAATTGACAGAAAGAAGAGTCCAATTTTAGCAGAAATGCAAAACATTTCTCAAGGTTTTTTTGCAAACTTTTAATATGGTATTCACTGTGTGAAAGTGCTGTCATTTTTGCCAATCAGTAGCTTAAAAAATGTGTTTTGCAGGAATAATTTTAAAAAGCTCAACATGATTATCTTAAATGGTAATGCTGTTAATCATTTTTATGACTGGCAGCCACCAGCTTTCTTTTGAAAAATATTTCACAAAGTCACTCTCTGCCTCTGTCATGCACATCCTCCGCTGGTGGAGCACGGTCCTTTCAATTTTTATCAGTGCATCGGCTGGGTTAAAAAGGGCTTCCCTGTTGTGAATTAATGTGGCCTTAATCTTGCCCCCCACACGCGGTGATAAAGCGGTGTAAGAGACAGAGCATGTTCGGTCAGAGGACACAAGATTAGTCATACGCCACTGAGCTCGAAGTGGGGGCCCGCGGTGTCGCGTGGCGTCTCACTTCCTGGTTCCAGCTGCTGGTGCCCCTTTTTCCTGTCTAATCCTGATGGGAGGACAAGCCGCTGCCTGCCAGGAAGATAAGGAAGTGTCCATTGTGTCCCTGATCCTCCTTATGTTTGTATATTATGGTGCTTCTTATGTCAGTGTGCCAACCTGAGGTGTGGTCACGGCGGAAAAGCACTGGGAACAATGGCTCCATCTGGACAAAATTAACGAAACACATGTTGACAAGTCATTGTAGACGGAAGAATTAACCTTAAGAGTTTCCTTTTCTTCCTTGCAATTAGCATTTTTCGTGGTTCTTGAAGAAATGCTAGCCAGGAATAAGCAAACCAAAACCTGTGCTCCAAAAACACACCACAAATGTTTTGACATCAATTCCTTTACATGGCATGAAGAGCCCACGTTGAGTTTACATTCGAGTGCCCTGTGTTTCATCAATAACAACAGGGGCCTGAGCCCATGTAGCGAATAAGCACACAGTATTGATTTGGGGCCCTTTGTGGCTGAGGGTGTGGCTGGCTAACTGGCAGCAGTTGTCCTTACAGTCAATATGCTCAATAAAGTGCAGATTGTGGAACATACAGTAATTTGGCGAATCCCAGGGAACACAGATCTATATGTGGTAAATCTTTACGGCAGGTCGGCAAGGGATTCCCATCAAACATACATTAACGTCTGTTTGAACACGTAAGATCTTTAATCACAGTTGGACATTGGAGCCAAATGCATCTGTAAAATGTATGTATTTTGATCTGTAAGATCATTTTAAACATGCAGTCAATCCGAAAGACAAGATTAACACACTAGACTTCTTATTCATTAAACTACATATATGTTTTTAGAGTTATTTTATAAAAATCATTAATAAAGGCTAATTGTGTGTTACAAAGATATTATTACACATTCAAAAAAATTATTATTTAGAAACTGAAGTCCACTTAGGACATCATATGCACTTTTTTTTTGTTTTGTCATGATAGGTTTGGACTGGTGATCATATATTGTAGGAAAAATTTTGTCAGAGCAGCAGTTAAATAGTTAACCTTTTCTTATTCAGCTCAGCGACACTGCTCATATTGTCAGCTATAAAGGACCAAGCCTCTAATCTTGTTCTCACTGTTAAGACTTGGATAGCAAGATCAATTCACCAGAGCAAGAAGACCCAAAAGGCAAGACAGGTGTCTCTATTCAATACATATTTAATTTTTAGGGCGAATGGTGAACATTACTTTTTAAAAGCCCAATCTCATGGAGTTGTTTTCCATCCAAAGTAAAACTTAATTGTTTGTTCAGATGGTAAGAGAATGTTGTTTTGGAATGAGGCCTTTTAATTAATTAAAACTATACAAACAGTTAAAGTTTTTGTTGCTGCGTTATGACTGCAGTAAAATCCCCAGATTTAAATTAATCTCACTGATCTGTTACTTGTTCTCTCGTGGTGCATTTTGTTTTATTTTATTTTAATTTATTTTGTTGCATCTGTTGTGGAGCCACAGGGCTTCCAGGTCTAATGTTCCCTGTTGCTTTGTTTTCTTTTTTAATGCTCACAATATTACCGGATATTTTGAGAGGTTTTTTTTGTCCCCAAAATGATCCACACACAGATAAAAGTGATTGATTGCTTGATAGACTGGGTGTGCCTTTAGCACCCTGCTGGTCCCAATCTTCACCCAAAGTGACCAATAAAAAAATTTACTGCACCCATGATGGCCATGCAACAGAGGAAAAAATGGCTTTACGAGGAGAAGATGTCCCATCATAGTCCAATTGAATGGTTTCATTTCATTCTGCAATTTACGGTATTTATTTGTAACAAAAATAAAACATTTTGATCTGAAAACATTAAAATTGCCAACATGGAATAGCAAATCCAAATTACTTTCTGTGATAATTCTGTCAGAGTTTAGGTATTTTAAACTCTTTTTTGTAAAATGTATTTCATATAATGTACAAGGGAAATATGACCATGATGTCAAATTAATTTTCAAATTTAAAGACAAAAAGCATAACATCATATTAATGAGGCCAGTCAGGTCACCAGTTCTGTTATGACCCCAGAGGTTAAAAGGATGCAAGGATCAGATGGCCTCAGTCTTTACAATGCTAATAAGGATTAGAGAGAACCCCCTTTTTAGAATACCAGCTATGGCAACACACACACACACACACACACAGTTCAATGTTGATCAGTGAGAATCTTCTATTGATTTGTTCCCCAACCCGTAACCCTCACCAACCTACTTCAAACCAGATCCTAACTTTAAAGTTAAACCTGACCCCAAGCCTGAACATAAACTAGCTCTTTCAGGGAGAAAGAGCTGGTGAAATATATGCAATGCATTTTTTTAAGTGTAAACCCCTGTTCATAAAGGCCTTTAAAACTTGTCACCAAATAAAAAAAAGCAGGTTTGTCTTTGGAGCTGAGGTGGTTGTGTCAAATTCCACTTGACATTTTGCAATGTCCTTTTTGATGACATCCTTGACTATAATTGCTCTGCCCAAAACAAAGGGGAAAGGCAGGCAGGTGTAATTAAACTCTGCCTTTTAGCTTGGTGGTGGTGTAATCACTTTCAAGCTAGCTGGTAAACTGCAGTAGCAGATGTGCTGACTGCTAACGCGTTAGCTTGCTGGGCTCTTCTACTCGCCCCTGTTTTGTTCACTATTGTGCACCACTTAGTTTAATACAGACGTGTTGCTGTTATGATTCTGAATGCAGTAAGGGGATGACTGAAGGAGTAACAGTTACAAAAAAAAAAATTATTAAAAAAAAGAAAGAAGTTAATCTTCCTAAACTTAATATAAGTTTAAGCTTGAGCAAGTAACTGTTAAAGGAATCACAAATGACCAAAAGACACCAAACAAACAAGATAGAAGACTAGTTCTAGAGATTCACAGCTCAAACACAAGAAACACACTTTCCTCATGCCAAATGACCCACACTGGCCTCAAATACAGCTCCATGCTGTGTTTTTATGAACCTTGGCTGATTGCTGAATTGTCTTCAGGTGTGGTGATGAACATCATTCAGAGAAGCACACACCTGGAGGGGAAACAGGCAAAAAAAGACACCAAACACAGACTATGGCACATAACAATTGCAGAGAAGAAGAAAATAATCTAATCTGAGTTTACAAGCTTGCCAGTTCGCTACTGGTCAGTTATTAAGTTTAGCTGGGTCGTTATCAGGGCATTTAATTTGCATAGTTTATTTAAAATATGAACCATTCTGTCCTGTCTTATATTTGTTTTCAAAACTTTTTGTCCAGTGGAGGCTTTTTTCCTAACAAAGAAGGTCAATTGAAAGTAGAGGAGTAACACAGCTAGTAAACAATGATGGCTTCTGCCACTGTTAGCTAACTGGCTAACTGATGCCCTCACAGGTCAGCAGCAACAACAGCTTGTTAACAGCCAACGGTGCAAACTTGTGGGTCAAGGTTTACTAAAATTGGACTCAATACAAGTTTCGGCTGATTTAATTTTCTTCTGGCTGCAAACTAAAAGATTCCAGCAATTTATTTGAGTTGTTTTATATGCTAGTTTGACCAGGCGTCTACATACAACTATAGGGCTACAAAAAAATTCACACGGTGATGGTTTGATGTTTACAGCTCTCTCTTCACCTTATAAAATTCCTTGTTTTTCCTTGTTTGTTCAGCAGCAGCCTTGTCAGTTGTTTATGATCCAATATCAAGCTGTTTTTTTTTTACAGCCATCCCGGACCATGACAAAACCACAGAAGGTCAGAGTGCAGGTTTTTTATTGGTACATACCAACAGTGAAAGTCATAATTCTGTCAGAAGCATTTTACAGCCCTTTAACTGCTTGTTTAAGACATATTAGTCTGTCAGGTATGATTGGACTTGTCATATTCATGAATTCATGCAGTTTTCCTGCATGAGCAGCGTGTGCCATGTGTTTCATCAAATCAATCTCATTTAAAAAATGGTGTGGTGCCGACTTATTTCATACCTTCCTCTCTTGACTTCACATCATGTGGTGGTTGTCATAGCAACCACGCAATATGACGAAGTTGATGACAGCGGAGCACCAAGAGGAGATCTGTCACTGAAATAGCTTCATGGTGCAGCCATGCTATAATGATGTGTGTACCTGTGTGTGTTTGGCATCGGGGGCAGATGAATCAACACACATGTGAATGGAGGATTTACTTTTTTTTTCTCTCTTCCACTGTGTCTACAGAAAAAACAAATAATTTCTGGTCTGACTTGATTTGAGTTTTTCCACACACCACAACCATTTCCAAGAGGGGGATGTCAAGTGTGTTTAGACAGTGTGTCATGTGTTGCACACAGACACAAGTGTTCTCTGTTTGGTAATAAATGAGTGAAAGCCAGAGCCACAGGCATAAAATCATCCAGGAGAAAGAT
The DNA here is from genome assembly GCA_029814765.1 of Acanthurus leucopareius. Taxonomy (NCBI): domain Eukaryota; kingdom Metazoa; phylum Chordata; class Actinopteri; order Acanthuriformes; family Acanthuridae; genus Acanthurus; species Acanthurus leucopareius. The sequence goes on along the minus strand of JAQMCX010000037.1, from coordinate 2,767,921 downwards.
TAGCAAAAAACTTCTGACAAATTATGTTTATAACTTTATTTGTCACCTTACAGCAAGAGGTTTCGTCTTGTTGTAGAAGGTCAAATACATACACTCAATGAATAAAGCATTTTTTTTTGTTCTGATGTGTTAAGTTTCATTTGATAGTGTAAAACTCTGCATGTTGTTTTAGGTCTTTACACTCATGTAATCTAAGAAACCATCAAGGATGTAGAGATAAATTTCTCTTAAAATACCATAGTTTAGAACATGGATAATGTTTGGTTTATTTGCTAATTTTGCAACACAACTGTCTCGCAATAACATCAGCTTGTTTTTTAAAGTTTTTGGTTATTCGAATTCATTTTACGTTCGTTTTAACAGATTTGGAAAAAAAGTCAAATTCTTGCTCCAAACTGTTTAACGAACCATATGTCATTTCTACCACTACAGGTCTCTGAATCAAAACACTGAAAACAAAAGATGTAGTTTGCTGTCCTGGCAGTTAATTGACCATCTCTGCCAAAGAGATCTGACACAACTCTTGGTAGAAATATTTATGAACAGGATAATGTTGTAACTTCAATTAAACTTTATATTCAGCCAAGTTTCCTGACTTCCTTCCTAATTATAAGGTATCATTGGGTGTTTCTGTCACCATTGGCAGACGACCAAATGAAACACAAATTTAAATAATATTACAGATATTCTAGGTTTTTTTACATTGCTGCAGTGGTAAGGTTAATGTAAGTTCTGTAACACGGTTCTTGTCTTTTGGGACATTTTATTCAAGAAATGTTACATACCGTTTTAAAGTCAGACCTCAAAAAGCAGCATGAGAAATCCAAAACCTCTGATTTTAAACAGAGATAACGGTGGGTCAGATCTTGTGTTTAGTCGATAATTTCAGATTTGTCAGTTAAATTTGCGCCACTCTTGCCACATTCAAGCACTTTTTTTCCTTTGCTGACCTTTAGTGTTCAATTCATCAGAACGGAGCATTAAGGGCATGTTAGGGTCACCCTTTGTCCCAGCGGGGGTCCTCTTCGGTCAGAAAGATCAAAATGGTAAAGAGGCTTAATCTCATGAGAGGAAAGCTTGTTTAGGTGATCCATGATGCCACAAGGTCAGCCAAGTGTCAGAGTTCAAAAGGCACCACTCAACCTTACATTCTTTCTTCTCAGCTTTCTTTCATCTTCTCATAAGTTCTGTAAAAACAAGGTGAACTGTTTCAGATAGAAGAGTTCTGCCGCTTCGGAAAGTCACAAAAAGTTGGTTTAGCCCTGATGTTGTTTTCACACAGTATGGGAGTCATGTGTAGAACTACATGAGTGGTTAATAGCTCCTGGTCACATGCCTGACTCCACAGCTCTCTGCTGACTTAAACCCTCCATCGAGATCACTCTGGATGTCCCACAATACATTGCTGTTTTTTGAGTTCACAATTTAACTTGGTTTGAGCAAAAGTTGATGCACTGCAGTGAAAATATTTTCTTTGTTTTCTCTGTACAGTAACACACAGGACATATTTGGCATTGCATTGCATTTTTGGATGCAGCTGTTTCACAGCATGTGTGCATGCAAAGGAATATTTGCACTAGCTCTAATTCTCATCTCATCTGGTCCCTTTGACTCCAGATATTATGACAAATTAATGCAGAGAGAAATACCTTTTTCAATGATATTGTGTTTTAGTTTTAGCACAGAGGAGAGAAAATATAGTAATACTCATGTGAGCGATGTGATGTTGGCAATTAGATAAAAAAGAGTAAAAAAAGTTTTGAGCATCTGGATTATAAGTCAACCTTGTTCCAATGACATACCTGAGTATCCTCTGTATGTTCTCTGTGTGGTTTCTTGACCTGAGAGGCCATGTTTGAGTATTAATGATAATTTCAGCTCGGTCTGGCCTCACAGCATTCATGAGTGTCTTCAAGTGCTTCAGTGGCAACTAAGTCCACTCAAAGCTTTTAAAGCGTGGGGGGAAACACAAAGAGCTCTATTAAAGGTCCAAGCATCCAATCATACCAAACATAGTCCGAGCTTGCTAATTGGTTTTAATGGCAGAATATTAGGTGCATTTATCAGGGCCACTTCCCTGATCAGTTCTCTTTGCTTCCTCAGCCATGATTTTTTCATCACTACCTCTAATTTTCCAAGCATTTTCAGTCTTCGTCAGCATAACCATCCGACCATTTCTTGCTTTAAGTGTTTCTAGGGAACTCACAGCATAATACAGAGAAAAAGAGGTTTAGACTCGCTACCCTCATCAGCATTTTTTTAAATTATAGCAGTTTTAATTTGTTTCATATGTGGCAAGTTAGGTAGAAACCAGGGTTTATGACAGTTAAATCTGTGTTTAAATAAGGATATTCAATTACTTGTATATTGCACATATCTATCTATTCCGATAGATATAGACATAAAAACATGTATTCATACATACATATATATATATATATATATACACCATGATAAAGAAAGTCAAAAGTTAAATGTCTTTTAATCAGGTCTTTATGTTGTGACCAGTGGTCGTACTCAGATTGCATCATAATTCATATAGTATCTACTGATAGAGATGGTAAATTACTAGAGATGCCACTCAAACACAAGCAAATGTCAAAATGTGATGTTTAATGTACACAAATTAAAAAATGCATTAGATATTGCATACCTTGTCCGCAGTTCAAGGTCAATGTTGCCAGTGAGCATAAAACCTTGTTTGATATCTATTTGATGAAAGCAACAAATAGCAATGAGACCAGTAATGAGAAACACCTGAATAAAGGATAAGTTTAATAGAAAATGGATAAATCCTGAATAAGATGGTTATATTGGCCTAATGTACTTTACAGCCTTACTGACCACTATGGTTCACATAATAGGCAGCATAAATGCTAATGTGTCCGTGGGTGCTGTGTATGGAGGCTTTAAAAGGAAAGTATATTGCTATGGATCGCAGAGAAAAGAGATATGAAAAGAGGAGACATTAAAAGCAGTGTGTAAAAAGGGGGAGGAAAAAGGAAAGAGACATTAAGAAAGAAAGATGGACAGACAGAGACAAAAAGTGATGGGTAAAGGGTGAGAGAGATGCAGTGTTGAAAAGAAACCATTGATCAAGAGAAAGAGTTGGCTTGTCCCGCTCCGGCTGAGACAAATGGTGGTAGTTCTGTCAGTATGTACTACACTGCTTATATATATGATGTGTCTCACTGTCTATCTGTTCCTGTCATGCTCCCCTGCTTCCAATGCATGACAATTATCCTGCTCCAGACTGTGTGAACAATAAAAAAACAAAGGCTCCATGAGATGACACCCTGCCAAGCACTGTAGCACAAAACTTTAGCTGTCAACATTCGCTCTTTGCCACTTCTTGAGGTTTCCTTATAATTTGTTGTTTGAGTGACTGCAGTGAATGGGGAAACTGCACGCTTGTGCATGTTATCCAATTGTTTTTAGCATTATTGAAATAAGATGTACTGTAATACTTTCAGAAAAGTTTTGTGTGCTAGGTAGCCCCTAAAAAATGGTTTAAAATCTTAAGAAGTTCTCTATTAAGTACTTGTTACTAAATAAGCAGCAATAAGAGATGAAGTTTGGGGTAAAGAACATGTAGAGATTGAAGAGATAAAGAGTGTAAAAACTCAGCGAATCAGCTCTATCTTGGCTATATGGGTGTGGTTCAATCTTATTTATTAAAATAACCCCTTGTCAGCATCTCATTTTCATGTTGCTAAATTCAGATTGGTCTATCCTAAGGCCCCGCCCACTTCAAAACCAGTAAAGAACCAGAAACAAAAACAAAAATACAGAAATCCCCCTCAATAGGGGCCATTGTCTATAAAACATAGTAATGGGAATTTTACACTGCAAAATTTTATCAATACACAGACACCAAGTGTCAGTCTTTTATTATAGAATATTTTATATTTTAAATATAAATTAAAGATTTAGTACTAAGGTAAGCATAATAGGTGGCGCTGAGTTTTTTTCTGGTGAGGACTGCAGAGGTGGTTGTTTTTTATTACAGTGTTAGTCTTTGCAAACATAATTTGCAGTTAAAAAAGAGATAACTATTCTCGCAATACAAAGCATATTTTTTTAAAACGTATGAATCAAAACTTTATCATACGTGATGACTTAAGTTTCATTATAATAATATTTCCTTGAGGTTCTGGTTATTCTAAATCATACTTCCATGTAAAATATCCAAAGCAGTTTCTACTTTGTCAGAGGACTTTGTAGTATGTAGTAATATTGCTCATAAAGAGAAAATAAATAAGAAAATAGGTCTCCCCATTGCCGCTCATATCAGAGAAAAAGCAATTTCTCCTGCACATGTAACCACTGTCAAACCTAAAATGAAGAATAAAAAAAACTTCAATAACAAATAACAGGATTGGTCCAATTATCCCCTTCACAGTGCCTAATATGGATTTATGTCTTTGGTCAGGAGTCTTTGTATCCTTTCACAGGTCATAAACACTGAGTCAAGAGGTCAGATGAGACTGAGGTCACCTCGAAACAGTGTGCTTGTTTGTGCCCACAGCTATAACCACCAACACAAAAGTGTGTGGCAAATAAATACCACAAAAAATAAAAATTATTTAAGAGCAAGTGGCTGTGTTTAAAACTCTTCAAAACTATGATAGGATTAGTCTCACAATTACAAAAAATCACACACCAGGCCACACAGCAGGATATTAGAAATGAGATATTGAATTTCTCACCCAATAAAAAAACAGAAGAGCTTAATAAATGGATTCGCTGTATTATTCAATATGCTTTTCTGCCTTACATTATAGAATTTAATGTTTTTCACTTTCAAACTTAGAGCCCACATTTATTCTTCTAATTGGACGAATAAAAGTTGCAGAGGGGAATTTGAGTGGTGACATAAATTTCAATTACTGAGACCAATTATCTAAAATTGGTTTCACCTCCATCTCACAAACAATGACAAAATTAAACAACCCCCATTAACTTTCCAATTCAGCACACACACACCGACGCAGACAGACAAACATAAACATGCATATACACACGCTTTAACATGGCGAGACACACCACAGGAAAAAAAACCCTCACAAACAGAAGTAATTATTACAGATGTTAAATAATACAAAACAATTTTTATGTAATCATGAGATGCTTACATCAATTAAACAACCCAGTGGGATTCAGAGGGTTGGGTTCATTTTTTGGTAATTCATTTTTCAGGGGAATAGAAACTATATAAACACCACTGATAAGCTGCAATTGACAGTAATTAACTGCTAAATGTGTAAAAGAAAGAAATCAATGACTTGACCAATTACTTTCTTGAGAACTGTTCTGAAAACAGATGACAGATGACATGTGACTTTTTGATTTCTTAAAACTCCCTTAAGAAAATAGTTTTACAATAAGGACAATCCTGTAGGCTATTTTGCTCCCATACAAACTTCTAGCTTGGTATTTAGCTTAGTTAGCTTTGTTTAGCTTCGTGTGAAGGCTAGAAAGCAGGAAAAATAGTCTGGCTCCGTCAAAAAAAATCACAAAATTCTCTAAAACTTGCCTGTATATTTTGTTGAAAATTTGGGCTTATTCTTTGTTTAAGTTACCGCTGGCAGATATTTTCTAGTCTTTGTGCTAAGCTAAGCTAACCAGCTGTTGTTGTCTGTGCTCTGTAGGTGTATATTAGTGTGGTATCCATCATTTCATTTTACTTTCAGAAAAAATGGTAAAGAATACTTCCCAAAATTATGAGCTATTTTCTTCTGCAAAGTTCTGTGTTTAAGATTTTATTAGAAAGTCTATCCTGAAGAGTAATACTGTATCTCATTAAGGCAACATCAGGAGATATAGGCATGTGTGATTGTATTAGATATACATTACCCCTGTATAACAACCCAGAGTATTAAATTATGTAGCAAAGCACAGTGCATACATCTACTTCAAAAGGCACTTAAAAATCAACATTTTGGTTTAGTCATTACTCATTTAACAATATGTGGCTCTAATGCATTCTCTTGAATAATTTTTTCAATATTTTTCCTCAGGTTAATTTTAAAAGCAGTGCTTTTTGCACCAAAATGTTGAGATTTTGCTCAAAATTTAGTCCATTAATTAGTCTTGCAAGTCCATGAAAATGTATGACTGCCTTTGACACAGTTTTTAAGCAGTTAGTAACCTTCATTTCTTTGCTTCAGTCACATTAGGAAATATTGTAGAGGTAAAGCAGGCACATATAGCAGACATGCCTTTTGCATTGAAAAGTACCAGAGAGAACAATATTGTACACAGTTTCATTTGACATTTAAAATCAACGTAAAGCTTACATAGGGCACAAATGAAAGCTGCTTGTATTACAGGCTGAGATGCTTCTGTGCACACAAACCCATTGATTGATACCACAGCTAGCAAATGTGTTAAGGGTCTGCAGCTTTGAAGGTAACCTTGTTTGAGGATTCAGCTTTGGAGCTGTGGAGGCTGATAAAGATTTGTGTTATTTGTTTCGCTATATTCTAGTAGAGAGGACCTGTTGACCCTTCCGTTCAGCTGCTGATTATCTTTTCACTGGCGGAGAAAAATATGTTTCTCATTACAAACATTGGAGATTGATTGCGGGTTTCTCGCTCCAACGTAGTGTGTCTGATTGGCCTGCGGTGGAGATAATTGCTAAGTCTTGTTGTCTGAGGAACCGGATCTCATGCTCAGGCTTATCAGTGTGGTTGCCCACACCGGAGCCCGGTACTTTCATCAGCCTCGAGGTCTTCAGGTCACAGTTTATTCTTCAGTGCATATGCAAATAGGCTCCTCAGAACAATACTGTCTGTGTTTAGTTGAGGCAAGGGTTTCAAAAATTACAGTTATTATCAGTGTCAGCTAGTGAAATTTTTTTGCGAGGGTGGGAGGGGGTACACTTTTTTTTTGAGGCAAGGTAAATAACAAGTAATGTCGATAATGCAGAAACACAAGACATAATTTACATCATGTAAAAAAGCTATTTGATCAGTGTGCTATGAGCATGCATCACCTGTAGGAGGTGCTGATGTGCTCTACTGGTAATTCTTGTGCACACAATAGTCCCATCTTCTCTTTACCATTATTTTTTTCAGCTTTATTGTCTTTGTTTTAGCTGTTGTGGTTATTCCAGTGTTTGTGCATCGATAGCAATGAAAAAAAGCAGAATCAAATTCTTTGCATATGTACACAAACTGGGTAATTTAAGCTGATTCGGAATTGTAACATTAGACTATGTAGAAAAAAATTAATAGACAAGAGCTTTATTTTAAACTTGAGTGCACATTTTGGTACACAAAACATTTAACTGTTTTAACTCTGTCTTGTAAGTGAAGTTTGATAAAATTTGACGTAGTCTCATGATTTTTTATTTTTTGTTTCCAGGCTGCTAACACCAGATGCTACCTCTAATTAAGAACTGTTTCAAAATGCTCCAGACGCTCCACAACAGCTTCCTACCTATCAGCAGCCAACTGTGATCCATCAGCTTTGTGCCATGTCAGATTTTCAATGACAGGCTCTGAGTGCGGAATTTGGCAGATTAGTCTATTGTCTGCAAACAAAAATCTCTAAATTATGTGGGACAATGTGTTGGGCATCAGCAGCAAGATAAAGCGGTCTGTGAAGTGTGTTTGCATGGCAGAAATTTGGAGATAAAAAAATGACTTTGTGTACTTTACGTCCTTCACTAAAACTTTTAACCTTTTTTAAATCTGTTGAAGAAAGATGGATGAGTTGCCACATCTCTCTACTTCCTCCAACAGATGCTGACCACCATAATTACTCATAACTATTAGTTAGTGCCTTAGACTCGGATATGATTGGGGTCATTCTTGAGGTTAAAGGCCACAAAAAAAATCTTTGTACTCCTGTTGGAAGCTTTAAAAAACACCAAACCTTTTAATGACATGAATTACCTGTATTTCTCACTGTAACTTACCCCCCCCTTAAGCTCTTCTTTGGTTTTCATCAGTTAAAGAGGAGTATGATTAAGGCTACAGTAATGTATCACTGTCTGACCTTATTACACCACAGGCCCTGCCCTCTGACCTTTAACCTCATCCAGACGTTCCCGCACACACTGAGGTCACGCCCTCTGTCCACGACTGTCACTTCTCCAACCTTTGCATGTAAGAGAAACCACGTGCTGGTCACAGAAGGTTGACGAGCCCCACTTGTTAACACTCATTTGTTGTTCCTGTCTTGTCAAGATGAAAAGTCCTTGTGAGTGATTGAAGGTTTTCTTCTTTTTTTCGCCCAATTTGAAAGTGTTTATTTCTTTTTTCATTCAAGAACTTCAAACTCGCAGTGTGCTGCCCTCGCTGCTGATTCACGGAGCGCACCCTGTACGTTTTAAGGAGTGTGAGAAATGGGTTCAGAAATCAAACCTGACAAAAGCTTGCCTGGAATCGATGGGTTAGGCTTTACTGTGCGAGGGGTTAATGGTTTGTTGAGATGGGGACTTGTACGCGTTTTGCTTTTTGGATTTCGTGTGCTCATGTTGGACAGCGTACAGTTGAGAATGACAGGAGAGGTGAGAGAAAAACATGGTGTCGAGTGAACTCAATCACGGACCAAACTCGCGAGTCTGAAGCACATCATACAGTACATGTCCTTGTGAGATGAACCATGAGTGGCCTTGTGTATCTGAAGAGATTTGGTCTAAAAGATATTTACCATTTCAGAAGAGTCTCCTTATAAAAGTCACTTGGAGACAAAAAGTGAGACAACTTCTAGATAAAAATAGGTCAGGTGAACTTCAGTGTGCCGCAGCAGAGGTAGACTGCAGCAGTAAGTCTGCCATTGGACGATTATTTCAGTCAGCGTTCTCCTACCCTTCTACTATCAGCATGTTACATTTATGCAAGGGTGAGTTTGCCCATATATGGATACCGAGCATTGTTTTCAAGCAGAATAACCATGGGTGCAGCCAGACCTTTTCCCCGGCTTTGACACAGCTTTAAGGTGAAAGGGCTGGATATGCAAAACTATGAGAACTCAGACTTTTTTTGACTGATTAAAATGCATGTACAAAATGTTAAGATAGACTTTTAAGCAAATTTAAAATTTAAACTTGCTTTAATATATTTTTGGGTCACTCGGTGTAATAAAACAAGCTGTAAACACAACATTGACACATCACTTTTAAAGTCTAACTGTCCAATCTGAAAATATGGCCATTTAGGCTCATTCAAGCAGCTTATTATTACACAGTCAGGCACTGCCCTTTAGTTCAGTTACTATAGAAGCAAAGAAAGAAGTCAAGTGACACAGAAACTTGAAGTCTTAATGACAAAACAATTAGCTGAAAGATGATAAAACACTGCATAGAGCTGAAGAGAGCTGCAGAATTAGATAAAAAATCCTTGTGAGTTAGTCACTATAAGCAACCTCTGTCATATGCACATTATCATTTCATATAATAAAAGGATGAAGAAGCTTTAAGAGATACTTTCTGTCCAAGATTTTGCAGGACTCAAGCTCTTCATATCTAATTTTTTTCAAGGTACATAGAGAATAATGTAAAAAAAATTTGTCCTTGTGAAGCGTTCTTGAGTGAGACATAAAGTCCGTACTTGCCTACACACTTCTTCAGTCTGGATCAGAATGACAGTTAAATTCCACATCTGAAAAGTAAAGAAACTCGTCTTTGACAACTTCGAGGTTTTGTGCAATCTCTTTTCCAAACAGAAGGACTCTTAAGGAGAAATGTACATCACTCCTCAGGCTTATGGAAAGGCTTCAAACAGAGGATATTAGTAACTAATCTGCTCTCACAGAGGAGCTCTGGTGACATCAGCAGGGAGTGAGCTTAGAGACTGAGCTAATTTGTGTAATGTTTAAGAACAATGGAGAGAGGGATTTCACTCTGTCATTCGTCAATGACTAATGCAAAGCTGTGCAATCATTCCCCTTGGGAATTGATAGGACATGGTCTTACTGTCAGAGAGGCTTTTTTTTTCTTTTTTTTTTCTCTTTTTTTACGGCAGACTGATGTCACACGGGTGCATCCTCATCAAATCTGTCAGACCTTCTCCTTCCTGCATCAGTTTTCTCTGTTTTCCTCTATAGAAATGGAGAGCTTGAAAAGTCAGTTCATTTGTTGAAATGAATGGGGCTCTGCTCGCTGTATCTAGATTTCCTTAATACATCTATATGTAAAATAGGCAACGATAGGCTAACACATTAGCCACAAAAAATTTTTAAGATTATTTTAATTGTGTTGTTTACAGCTAGTTGTACTGCCCCCAAGTGGCTAAAGAAAGAAACAATACACGTTAAAGAAATCTTTTACCTTGCTTACAGGGACAAAGAGTTTGGGCATTTTTTGTTGCTTTTTATGGTGTTTAGTATTCCAACAATGTAGATGTCCACTAACTATTTTATTAGACAATATTTCAAGAGTTAAAAGTGGCTGAAAGAGTTTTAAGTGATCGTGACACTTTTTATTTTATTGTAAAACTAAACTCACTAACAAACTTATTTGTCATGTGTTTTCACTTCATATAATAAAACTAGTTGTATTTAAAAAATGCATTGGTTAAATCATAAAAAAATTTACTCAGAGTCCATGTTCCAGATGTTTGTGTAATGAAAAAAACAAAGGATGTGTATGTGCATGAATGACATTTTGTCTTTGTAGCCGCTCCTGCTGGTTTCTGTTTTGCAGGTCTTGGCATAACATTCTTGTGTTCATGCAGCCCATCTCTCACAAAGACAAGCACAGATGTTTGTCCAACCATTTTGTTGGGCGTCATTAAATAAATGACATTATTACATGACAAGAGTGAAAGTGTCAGTCTTCCCTTGGAGGTTATTAAAGAAAACTTACTAAAAAGCAACCAAACATCTGTTATGCTGTTCATTTTAGCACCCAACTGTGGCTCAGTCTGCAGTCTACTGTAAATCCCTTGAGGCTTGTACAACTGACAGATGGCAGCACTGGAAATCAGTCTATTTCTCTGCGTGTGTGTGTCTGTTTACACACCCGTCTGTGTAAATGCATATTTTCTTCATCCAAATATGTGCAAACAAATTTGCGTCCTCGTGTTTGTATACCTATGGCTTGCAATTGTTTGGGCATTTGACGAGCAATTCCTGCAACACTGAAATGTCTCCGCTTTGATATCCGCCTGGTTCTCTGCGGGTGTTAACAGAGTTAAAATGTCACCTCAGGAGAGCAGTGGGAGCTGAAGCTCGGAGATAAACACTGCTGAACTGTAGAGGAAAACAGATGTTTTGTTTGCTGATTGTGATCATGGATCATGAGGCCGTAAACAGTCTGTTTATTACTTTTGTGTCAAGAACAAGCGGCATTCTCATCAAACAGAGTTTTTGGATGAAGAAAATAACAAAAAATGACAGATTACATTTTTTTAGGTGGGGATGCTTAGCTGCACCATGGCTCGATAAATTGCAGATGAACCTTTTCAGTTTTTCCGGGAAAAAAAATAAATGTGGGGTGAAAGATTACACCAAAGGTAAGGGACATTAAAAAAAAACTGCAAAGTTTGTTTTTCAGCACGCAACCCAGAGCCAGAGCCATTAGCATTTTTCACTTACTTAGCATAATTTGATGCCTCTCTTGCTTTGAGCAAGAGCCGGTCATTAAAAATGCATCTGTCTAAATTAAGGTGATAACACATTAACTCTTTACAACACAATGCACTTGCACCCCTTGTATTTACCCATATGCATGCGGCTAACTGCTGCAAAAGAGCTTTTTTTCTGAGGTACATTAAAAGGTGTTCAACATGTAGCTTTGTTGAGGTTTTGTGTGTCTGTGTAATCATGTTGGAGTGTTTGCTAGGATAATTTACAGAGACTCTCTGCTGATTGTAATGTCAAAGCCCAATTTTCTAATCAAAAGGAATAAAAGCACCTGTGGAGATATTGTCATTTTAATTCGTCCTCTGCTTTTTTATATCTTAATGCCTGAAAAATTTATGACACTGCCATCAGCCTAGGGTGTATTTTGTGTTTAGTGTTATTCAGTAAATGTAATCATGCTAGCATGCCAAACTAAGATGGTAAACACGATAACAGTTTAATGACTGCATGCTTGTTGTTTAACTGTGGACTGTTAGTCCAGGTTCTGACTGCATATTATCAGCCTGATGATAGACCAATCTGGCAGCGGGAACAAAAATGGGCATTAGACACATTCACTTGTGTAGGTTAAAGCAATGGATTACAACATCTAGGATGCTTAAAATTATCCTGAAAGTAAGTCTAGCCTGACAGGATTTCAGGGCTTCATCACAACTTCCACAATGTGTTCCAAATGTGACCACTAGGAGCGCTCTCCTGTCCACAGCTGAAATCATGATGACATGAAAGAAGAATGATGCTGGAGCTGCAAAGTGGAACTGGAAAACAACAGACAGGTCACAGTCATTTTCTCTTTCTTTTTTTGTGTTTTTTAACAAAAAAACAGCCAGCAGTGTACACATATCACCTACGCTTGTTTACGCTCTTGTTCCTAAAGACCTCCTTCCTGCTGACATCACACAGATCATGAAATATTGGTTGAGAACCAGCTTGTAGTCTATGTTGTCTATAATGGCTATCATACCATTGTGTATACATTATGTACATACATGTCTATCCACTGCCTGGATTCTGATCAAATTTGGTGAAATTATGCTGTTTGGTGTCACCAAACTTTATTTGTTAATATAAAACCATGTGCTTGCACCTTGCATTTATCAGGCACAACTGTTTGTTATCAGTCTAACACACTCTGGAAATGAGGGGGAACTGTTGTAAAAGTTTACAGTGTGATGTTTGTTACTATTTGGCCCACACAGGGAAGTAATCATTTATAAGGGCTGACATATTTACTGCTGAGTTGTTTTTTTTTTCCCGCGGAAATAAAATTTTATGACTGACGAAGGATAAAAATTCTTGTTATGATGGACAGTGTCTGCTGTGTGCTGATGAGCGTAACACAAGAGGACACACAACAGACTGGATCTGTCACCTTTCTTCACAACACAAAAAAACCCGCTAATGACTCTTTATGCAGCCGCTGTGTTGACAATAGGAGCCTGTTTTCTGTGGTCGAACCTGATCCTGAGCCTGCGACACCTGATGCATTCTGCTAGCCTGGCTGACACCAGTCTGAGATGTGAAAAGCATTTCATGTTTTTTTTGGTTTTTTTTACTGTCAAGGAAAAAAAGAGAGTAAATTCCCCCAAAGAATTACCCTTAAAACTGAGACAAAGGACTATGCATCCCACTCTCACAGATGCATAAATACAATATGCAGAAACAGACAGACACCACAGAGGGCCCGTCTTTCTGTGCATCTGTTCCCACTTCAGCTTCAGATGAAGACACTGTTTTAGTGTAAAAGAAGTCTTTTGAAGTTGACATTTTCATCATGGCCCCCAGACAGGCGTCTTTCAGCGTAACAAGGGGAATTTGAGGGGGAAAATTTTGTTGGGTGTAGCTCAGCAATGGCTCTTTCATGCTATAGAGCTGTTTCTAAACTTTAACTCGAGCTCTACTTTCATGTCGACTCGCGCCTGTTGGAGAAATCTTCTCTGTGAATAGGGAACGTGTGATAAATCCTCCCATTATTCTAAGGGTGTGAGAAGGGATGGAGGTGATTTTTTGCCTCTTGGGGCACTAAGCGATGCCACATCATTTTGTGGAGTCTTTCAAAGTCTATCTTTTCTCCCTCTCTCCCCCTATTTCGCACTCTCTATCCTATTTTTTTTCCCCTGCCAGCTTGTTTCCGTCCTCTCTCTGCTTCCATCCCTCCAGCTTTTCCTTCCTTATAGCACAGGTATCACATTCCTCTTTCATAAAGCTGACATCCATCCTTCACTGCATGGCCTCTTCCATGACAGCTGAGAGTGCACCACTCTAATGGCTAAAGCCCTTCTCTCCTGTCTGCACCGGAAACATTAGGGGAAAATGAGCAGGCATTCAACAGTCACTGCGAAAATAAATAAATAAATGAAAATAATGGAAATAATAATATTGTCGGTTTAACATTTAGGTTTCATTCTGAATTCTAATACATCATTAACTCAGAAGAAATACAAGTATGGTTCAACCATGAAGAGTTTCAGGTACAAGGCAACTATAAAACTATTAAATGTTCATTCTTTGAAAAGCTTGTGTCAAGGACTTGCTCAGCTCTCAACTCATTTCGTCCTCATTACTCAGCTCATATTTTCGACAGATATTTTCTGGCTTGTTCACATAATCAAAAACTCATTATTTCTTGCAAACTTTCAATTGTTAGGCACTTCAAACAAATCCCTTCCTTTTAGCCAATCCCCAAAAATTAAATTTTCATTTAAAAGAACTATGTTTGTAAAAAATAAGGGAAATAATTTGATGAATTTATTTTAGAGAATTGATTTCACCTGATGAAAGAGAAGTGAATACAAAAGGAAAAATAAATCATTTGACTAGTGTGCCATCATTAACTCTCCTCCTGATTGACTGGATAATTAAACTAAAAGACTGATTCTCGGGGAAAGAAGCACAAACAACCTTGCACCGCCTTATCCTCTTCAGTCATTAAGGATGGATTAAATCAGATCAGAGATAGCAGATTGATGACATGTCATACAAGCTCTGTAGGTTTCCACTAATAACACAAAAACAAGACAAAGAGTGCTACTGATCTGCAGTTATGCATAGCAGTATATTAAAGCAGCTAGCATGGCAACACATTCACAGTGACATGCTAACTTGCTGATGTTTAGCAGGTTTAACATTAACTATATTCATCATCTCAGTTTAGCAAGCTCGCACCTGTTAATAAGCAGTAAACATAAAGTGAAGCTTAACTAGAGGTCTTTTCTTATGCATCTGTTGACTTCACATTTTGATCTAATGGTGGCTCTAGATGAAAGTGGTAAGATCACCAAAGTTATGTCGTAAAAATGTTGTGCTGATCCATTTTGTAGTCGCTGAGATATTTCATAGAAGAAGGGGAGTTTGAGTTTCTTGTATCTCTGAGAGCAGGTCAGTGGGTTACCAAATTTATTAGGATTCATCCTCTGGGGACTACGCATATCTGTTACAATTTTAGTGGCAATTTTTCCAAAAGCTGTGGAAAATTTCACTAAAAACCTAAAACTCAGTCTGGTGGAGCTTTGAGAATTTTTGACCTAGAGACCGTGAATGTGTGTATAAAGTTGATAGCAATCCATGCTGAAGTTGGTGAGCTATTTCAGTCTGAACTTCAGCAGTGGACGTCAACAAAGTCATTGCCATTCCTTTCAACACACCTTTAGTGTGGCTAAAATTACTGGTGATAATGTCTTTACTTTTATAGATGGATATAAATAATTTTCTCTTTTACTCTGTTGTCCTTGTTTTACCTTGTACACAAGTGAAGTATTTGATCCAGATTCTGAAATAAAGCTACACCAGCATCAGAACATGTCCCTGTCCTTTATGTTTACCAGTGGTGCTACAGATGTAAAAACAAAGGCAGCCGTCCAGCATGTGTTTTGCATTGAATGGCCATTTTTTTCCAAGTTTAGCCTCCAAAGTGAGAGAACATCTCCTGAACAAAAGCCGAAAAGGTATTCACAGCAATAAAGGTTCCTGGCTCTGTGGATGTACTGCTGTTAATCTTTAATTGGACTCAAAGAGGATTGGAAAACTGTGTTTCTGGCATCAGCGATACCAAGCATCGTGTCTGCCAGCACAAGACAGACAGGAAGAGAGAGGATTTAGTGTGATTGCCAAAACAGACTAGGGGGTCCTGGTGCAGAGTGAGCAAAAATCTGGCAGAAGGCTGATGAGCCGCACAAAACCAAGTCACACAATAGTAGAACCTGACTGTCGTTATTTTAGACAGCATTTAGACAGCACCGTTGGGCGCTGGGTATCCAGGGAATATTTCTCCAATGAAGTTTCCCAATTTAGCCAATGGACAGACAGGAAAAGCCTTTTCTAAGACAGTATGCAACTCACAGTAAGCAATCCATTCCCCTTAAATGCCACACAATACAGCTAAAATTGTTTCCTTTAGCCTCAAGGAGCACATTTTTTTTGTTCGCTAATGGTCAGAGAGCGCCTACATCAGCCTGACAAAGTACCACCGTCCCCAGAAAGAGGGATATGTGAAGGAGCTATTCTTCACAGGGTAAACAGGGTCATAAACTACCCATAGAAGAGGCAATTTCTTCCTGATCTGACACCGCAACCCATTTCATCCAATCAAACAGCAGGAAGGGCCTCCAACCGTGGTCTTACAGGCTGCTAACCAGGTTAGCTGCGCTGCTAACACAGGCCAGCTCTGCTCTGCCAAATTGGTCTGGGAGATTTAGTGCCGCTCGCTCCAAACCCCAGGAGCCATCTGACGTTGTTCAATAGGCGACTCTGCTCTGTGGGACCAGCAGGAGCAGCTTCTCTAGTCTGGGCTAACTGGCTAGCAAGCCAGGGGGCCCTGCCAAATGTATGTGATTTATGGGCCAGTGCGAAGGCTAATACAGGTTGCTTTGCATATGTCCTGGTTAGGCTCTTTGCTGGCTTTAAAGACATTGTTTTGAGCTTTGCCATATGACTTGATATTCACAGCACTCCCCTTTTTGTTTAATCATTGCTGCTAAATTACAGAAAATTTGTTCTTTATTTAAAAATTTGCGCAGCCCTTTGTATATGGGTAAGGATGGGGATAATTTAGAAAATGGAAATGGGGCTAAAAGGGTTAAGAGGATTTAATAAAATGCAGTGAGTGTATGTGAGAGGTAGGAAATCACACAGGCTGAACCTGCTTTGAGCACTGAGAACTACAGCTCTATTATTAAATGTATTTATGTGCTTCCACCATCACAGGTCCAACCTGACAGCCAGAGAGCGTCTTCTGATCAAATGGAGAGCAGCAAAGGGAATATCTAATACGTAAATAATCAGCTGCATTCAGTTGCATTGTGGGAATTCAGTTACTGTAGCTGCCACCTGGAATAAGGAGGCTTCGTACTCTGAATATATGTCAGACACAGAGTGAGTATAATGGGCAAGGAAAATAAATAAAAATCAAGCTATTTTGTTTCAGGGATTTGTGGACATCTTTATACTTAAAATATACACAAGCACAGGATTGAAAGGGTAGTTAAACACTCATTGAAAAATGTAAGGGAAGTGGCATATTAAACAAAATATATGCCCACTGTTATATACAACAATTGGAATTATTTTAAGCATTAAATAAAGCCACAGATGCGGACTAATGGCACACACTGTGGTACTGTTGTTTACTGTCTACAGACGAGCCAGACCAGAGCATGTAAACAGAAGAAGGAACCATGTATTGCAACAACAAGCTCTTCAATATTCTCCTCTAGAGAAAGACTCACTCTCTTTTCTATGGGGGACTCACCTTTGTGCATCTGCTGTGATTGTTTGTGAATGACGGCAGCATTGATTTCAGCCACACGTGGGATTTTTTTTTGCTGTGTCTTGGTTATTTGTTTGAGGGGAAGGAGGTAAAATGGGAGAAATGCTGGTAATGGAGGTGGAAATAGGAGAGATAAAAGCCACCCACACAGAGACTGTGTGCAGTGTGTAAGCAAGCCACCTTTAAAGCACAAACAAAAGCACAGAGACATAAAAATACACCTCTCCTCTTTTTCTGACACACAAGCACGGCAGACTGTTCACTATATGCAGAGAATAAGGAATGGCAGATAGTGATGGCAATAGCAGCTGCATTTAGTGTGAAAAACCTAAATGATAGAACTGACAGAAAACACACATACATGTTAAAAAAAACTTTGATTGCTAATCAGCACATTTTTGTCATGTTGCAAAATTAATTGCTGGCAAATTATTTTATGGATGATAATATGTCACAACTCAGAGTGGTAAATAAAAAAACATGTTGTTCACACACTGAGTGTTTGAACAGACTGCATGAGACCCAAATGGGTCTCAGTAAACAGCATGTAGATATACTGCCATCTGCTGATTAAAATCACGCATCACGTCTCAGGTATTCTTTGCATGCTCAAGGGGAGAAAAGTCCATCTGAAATGATCTTTAACACAACACTAACCAACCTATTGTTAGTGCCTTAGGAAACAGCAGCAATATCTTAGATGAAATGTTTTCAAACACATGGGAAAAGCCTCATGATTGTTATTAAGTTTGAGATTGAGTGATATGGTTTCATGTGTTAAAAGCAACACATGCAATTGGTTGATCAAAATTTTACCAAAAATATGACCAATCAGACAGATGATATATAGACTGTTGTACTCTGTTTAATGGTTTTGCAGCCTGACAAGGAAATATATGTGGTATACAGCAGTTTGTGTCCAACCCTTTACCTCAGCCATTCAAATGTCTCATCAAATTTGCAAAATTCATCATTGCTTAAAAATGAAATTTTCATCAAAGTGAAATGACTCAGTGGTGCAGTTAGAATTCATATTTAAATTGTCGTCGCACATGATTTTTGTTAAAATGACAATTCAACTTAACATTAGTCAAGCACCCTCTGTATTTGTCACACAGCACCATTGAAAGTTACGAAAATGAATCTAAATAATCTAACAAAAGTGACACCTCTCTGAATCTAAAGACTTATTAAATGTGAAAAATAAACTTATTCATAATCTGTTGTATGCATGATGTGCCCCAAAAAAGAAAAATAAGTGGCATTAAATATTCATAAAACCCCGTCTCACATCCCTCTCTGCTCATTCCAAGCCAGCTACAGTGATTATTATACAGTACTTTATATAATATTTTTTTATTTGACCATCTGAGAAATTTATAGTGCATGTCATAAATAACATTCCCCCATTCTGTGGGTTAAATTCAACCTGGAGCTGTTTGTCCACACAGGAAATGGTGATAAGAACATAAAGGTGAGTGCCAGAACTGCCTTTACGAGCCATTTCCTGTTCATCTTCTATTACTACTACAAACGATTTGTAAATGTACACATCTATATCTCTGAACAGTATGTTAAGAGCATAATAAGCGTAACTTGGATCAAAGAAATCTGGATTTGACAAATTTTTCAGATTCTCTTTAGACAAACAGATGTAGTGGATGCAGAAGTCCAATGCAGTTCAATAGAAATGCTGTTTTGTTTTTTTTTTTGGAAGAAGATGAACTACATCCATAAAAAATTTAAGAGGGAAATATTCAAATCTTTTATTGTGAAAAACAGCTTCCTGTGTGGTGCTACAACATAACAGATAGATGATGTAGGATCTTAACCAATGATCGGTGAGGAGTGTATGACGAAGAAGAACACTGGATCTCTTATTACAGCAGGTCCACATGTTTACATCAGAGTCTATTGGATATATTGTAACTGTGGCAGGGTTATATTTCCATTCCCACAATGCACAGAGCCAGCAGGAGCACCAAGCTGAGAGTGGGCGTGATCAAAGACGCTCTCCCTGAGAAAACACAGAAAATGTGTGAAAAAAAAGGACTAATGGGACCAAAAATCGTTAATTAATCATTACATTATTTCATTCTCACCCTTGATGCTGATCTTTCTGATTGGGCCATCTCCGCCTTCATAACGCCCACGCACCATCAGCTCATAGTCTCCAACCTGAGGCATGGGGAAGTCCATGAAGTGCCAGCCAGTGATGTAAACCTTCCCATAGATGTAGCCCGTCTTTCTGAACATGACCTGAAAAACAAAGATCATGGGAGATTTTCAACATTTGTGTTAGATTAAACAAAAAAGTTGCGTTTATATGATTAATAGGTGGTAACAAAGCGGATAATCCCCACCTTGTAGTAGAGTGGGAAGGAAATATTGCCAAACCAATCATACTGGATGTGATCCCACCACACATACAACCACTTTCCTGTCCAGGAGATATAGCGCCACATTCTGGGAGGGTCTGGTGGTGCTGTGGACAAAGCAAAATTGTCCATTAAGACCTTATATGTATCTGTATATCATTAAGAGTAGCCTATTTGTAGCGGTTTATTGCCCATAGATTAAGTAATTGCTCTTACGAGGTCTCTTCGTGAACATCTCACAGTGTTCTCCAGGGGGTCCTAGGCCGGCTCCATTGAAGGCACGGACCTCAATGAGGTAGTGAGAGTCCGGCAGCATGTTCTCTAACCTGGTCTGATTGACTGTAGCTGGAACAAATATACGGTTTGCTCCTGGTTCCGGATCATCATACTTTCTCCAGTACTTGACCTGGTATGCAAGAACAGTTAATGTAATCAGTGTTTGGAGAAAAGGAAATTTCCCACCTATGTTGCAGATATCATAATTACTATAAGGAACTTTTTCAAGTTTTTCAGCTCTGTACCTGGTATCCCTCAATGTACTGCTGAAGGCCTGTACCAGTGTCGACCACTGGCAACCACCAGACCAGAGCTTCTGTGGAGGACACCGGCCTGGCATAGACGTCTGTTGGAGACTCAATAGGTACTAGAGAAATTAAAACAATGGATGGGCAAAGAAAAAAAAAATTGTCGACTGCCCTCAGTTTAGCCTTTTTTCCCAATGGAAACTCAACAACAACAACAAGAACAACAACAAGAATCCTCACCATCTCTTGGATAGTAGATGACCTTGGTGAGGCTATAAGGTCCGTCTCCTTTCACATTAAATGACTTGATCTTCACCTGAAACTCTCGGACCTGGAAATCTTCATCAGTGGGAATAAAGTAGGAGTCCCTGTGGACATAACGCCTCGTCTCGGGGTCTGAGATGGTCTCATACCACCAGTCATAAGCATCATGGGGCTTGAATGCCACAATGTAGCCAAACTTTTTGCCATAGAAAAACCATGGCTGCACAGGCTACGGGATCAGGAGTGGACAGGAAGAAGAAAACACACCTCTTAGGTTTATTTCTGCAGAGATTTGTATAAATATTTTTAGTGTTACATGAACTGAAAGCTTTCTTACTGTCCATGTGATGACAATTTCACCGTTTCTACCTCCATAACCTGCCACATCAGTGGGAGAAACTACAGGAGCTGATAGAGCAAAAAAAAAAAAAAAGATTATTACAGTTCCTTTTAAATTCCACATGAACTAAAAGGTCAACGATAAGTATTCTCTTCTTACGAGCATCCCAGGTTTTGATCTTGAGGGAGGGGATGCTGGCCTCTCCGGAGCCATACTCATTGGTGGCTATGATCCGGAACTGATACTCCATCCAGGGGTACAGATCTGTCACGTCTGCCCTCTCAACATTGCCGTCTAAAAAGGCTGGAGCTGACGGAGACACAAGTGTCATGTCAGATTGTGTTGTTCTAGGAAATATGTCACATTTGCATTGCACAACCACTGTTCAAGTGCATATTACTTGCTGGTCAGATCAAATAAAGTCATAATGCTTCATTTAATACAAACTGCAAAGCGACGTGGCCCCCTGCTGGCAGTGAGCGGTACTCACAGGTGCTTGCATCTCTCCAGTCATCCTCATTCAAAGCCCAGTAGTGTCTGGTCTGAATGGTGTAAGAAAGAATGGGGCTGTTATGATCTGATCCTTTAGTCCACAATAGCCTCACCCATGTGTCCCCAATCTCCTCCACCCGGATCACACCGGGAGGCCCCGGGACACCTGACATACAGAAAGAAAGTACATGTGTAGACAAATGGGTACGAAGTTATGTAAATAATTAATAAATTGGAGTAACAGCTTCTTACAGAGCTAATTCTAATCACTTGTAATCCTGACAGTCTGTTCTGCTTATTATCAACCGCACAACTCAAATGTGATCGAGGAACGAAGATAATCTCTGGGATCGAGGCAAAAGATGCGAGAACTGACCTACAACCTTGAGATCAGCATACGCCGTGTCACTGTCAACCACCGTCTGAGCCGTACAGGTGTAGCGACCTTCATGCCAAATCTGCACATTCTTTATTTTCAGGTCACCGCTGCCATCGTCACTCTGAACAACAGGAAGCAAACGCAAGCAGATGAAGGAGGAGGCCCTGTAGTCATCGGAAGCTGACAGGAAATTAAATGTTAAATAAGGCAAGGATGAAGCATCATCCTACCATAACACGTTCGTAGTATTGCCACTCAGAGTCGAAGTCGATGACCCTGAAGTCTATGGCCCAGATAAATGTGATGTCCAGCATGGGGTCGTATGATGCTGCACACCTCAGAATCACCTCATCACCAACCTTTGTCTCTGTGTCTTCAGGTGCTTCTGTGATGCTGGTGCCCTCTAGGGAGGAGAATCATCATAAATACATTAAAACCATTAGACTAATGCAAAAATATTTCACTGTAAATGTTCACCATATTTAAAAGTCATAAACAGACAGTCACACAGCAGCTATTCTGCTATTTACAACCATCACTAGGTGATATAGTTTGCAGAGTGAAAAGATCAGGGTTTAATATCCTGTGGGACACCAAGGGTCAAAGACCGACTTTAATTACTTGTTTTCAGTTTTTAAGTTTAGCATTAATTTGGTTTAGACACAAAAACTACTTGTTTAGGTTTAGGAAACAAACTTCCAAGGTGCAAATAGTATTTTTGGCTACAGACAGCTGAGTGCAAATAGAATCTGTCTCAAATCTGCACATATTCACTGGCCTGTGATGGTTAGATATCCTGAGCTGTCGGCTTTTCCTTTGTCATTCTCAGCAAAGCAGGTGTAAAGGCCTTCATCGTTTTTGGTGGCATTGAGGATCTCAAGACTCCCATCAAACAGGATGGAAATGCTAAAAAAATAACACAATATGTTAACCTAAGCTGCTTGACAGTAGATGGGGAGTTATTGCTGAGTATATTAATGAGACAGACTGACCGTGAGCTGTTATAGAGGACTTCTTTGCCCTTTTTCCAGGTGTAACGCGGTCTAGGAGCAGCTCTGGGTTTGCATTCGATCACCACTCGGCCATCTAAAGCTCCAAGAAGCTGACTCTTCACAGGGTTAAACTCGAACGTAGGAGCACAAGCTGATGGGAGATAAGAAAGTGATGTCTCAACTTTCATAACATCCTCTGGCAAGAAAGAATTCATATTACTGTACACCAAGATGGAGTTTGCTTTAACAACTAGTTTACCATCACCTTTCCACTGAAAATCTTTAAAACACAACTGACTCACTTATGACCCTCAGCTCAGCGTTGGCGTATTTGATGCCCCAGTAGTTCTCAGCAACACACTGGTACATTCCTGAGTCATCAAAGGTGAGACTGGAAAACTTCAGCTCTCCCTTTCCATACTGGAAAACACACAAACAATCCAAATGTAAGCTTAGATATTATTTAAAGAAAAAATTAAATTCATACAAATGTCTTTTATAATAAGTGACTAAGCATTTGAATTTTTACCATATATCCGTCTTTGTACCAGCGGATGAAAGGGAACGGCTTCCCTTTTGCCACACAGCGCATGGTGTGCTCTGAGCCGATGTCGATCTGTGTGTTGTTGATGGTTTCAGCCCACTCCGGAGCAGCTGCACAAACACAGCAGGCATAGTTATTCTCATATATTCGACATGATAGATTCACCACAGAAGTACAAGTTGTTCTGTCTAAAGAACCTGCTTTTGTGTCGTCTTACAAAGAAATGCCCTTGGCAGAATCCGCTCTAATTACTAGTCTCCACACTAACTCTGCAATGCAAAGCTATACTGTAAGATGCTCAAACTTTATCAGCCTAAGACTCAGATGAGAATTTGGAGGTCTTCATTGGCAACCTAATAAACAGGTTCACAACACATTTGGTGGTTTTCTGTCTCAATCTTAAGTTTGAGAAATGCTGCCGTGGTGTAATCTCTACCATCTAATCATGGTAAAGTAATCTATAATCGAAATCACTTACACTCCACATACAGCCAGGCCTTGTGCCAGTCCTTTCCTTTTGTGTTGATGGCCTCACACTCATATCCTCCCACATCCTCATACTGCACGTTGTACAGATGAAGCACAGCTCCTGACTCACTGATCTCATGATTTGGTGGGAGGTCTGTGGAATCCACCTTCCTCCAAACAATGTCAGGGATGGGGCTTTAAAAAGACACAAAAAACAGATTCATTTAACATAATTTAGACTTAAATTATGTTAAAAAAGTCAAACTCATGAGTATGAGCCTTTGCTCTTGATAGTACATCTCGCACAAATGAAGACTTACTTCCCCAGAGCAAAGCACTCCAGTGTAATATTTGAAGCCAGCATGGCGGTAGTGTCTGGGAACTTCACCCTGATGTCTGCTGGGTACTTCCTCTCACCTGAGGCCCAAAAAGATTACATAAAAATCAGATGTTGCAGATCAGGGACAAGAGATAGAGTGCATGTCTCTCTCTATAGTAATAGATTTACTTCTAAATTCTATTCCACATGATTTTTTAAAGAATTTTTTCTTATGAAGCTGCAGCACAGCTGTTCTCTACTGACCATCATCAGGCGGTAGGGGGATGAGAGGAATGAACTTGGAGAAGACACTTTTCCCGATGATGGGGCTGGAAACAAAGCAGGAGTAGTTTCCTGCATCCTGAGCTTCCACTTTGGAGATGTAGAGGTTCCCCGTCTTCTGAGAGACAAACCGACGGCGGTCTGTGTGGAGGAACACTGGGAACTCGTTGTAGATCCAGCGGTAGGTCACCTCCTCTGTAAAGGACAGCACAGAGGCACACGGACAAGTTGGTATTGCCATCTTCAAGAGACTGACTCTTCAAATGAGACATGACCTGTGTACATACGTGGCCAGGCTTTTGGAGGGGCACACAGCAGAACAGCTCCCTGTCCCTCTTTGACATACACTGGGTCTCTCTCCTCCTGTGGAAACTCCTCCACAACTACATCACACACGAGGAGAAAAGAGGAAAAAACAAATTTTTATAAAAGGCCAAGCCAATAAATTAAATTTCAGGATTTTGGGTTACAGTCTGTGCTGGATCGTTCACATGCTCACATCCAAACTTGACCCTAGCCTCCTTGCTGATCACTGTGCCATAGATGTTCCTGGCCACGCAGATGTACGTCCCAGCATGCTTCTTCTGTCTGGGGTTGGTTATAACAAGGTTTCCCCCTACGAGGCTGTAGTGTTCATCTGGCTGCTCCATCAGCTTGATTTCCCAGTTATCACGGCGCCACCTGGCAGCGATACAACACAGTTTTATATACAATAGCATACAGAGTATAACATTGCTTTGAATGAGCATTTTAAATAGTGTGTGCAACCTGTATGTAGCTGGTGGGTTCGCTCGTGCCCTGCAGTTCATTGAGATTCTCCCATCAGGTGAGTCCTCAGTGTAGACCACATCCACAGGCTCCTCCTCAAAGATGGGGCCGTATCCAGTTGCATCCTCTGACACATTTTACATGACAGTTAGCTGAGATGCTAATTTTAAATCCGCCTGTGGTATTGTGACAAATGTGCTACATGCCCTCTTTTTTGAACTTGCATTTTCTGATTTTCTGACAACAATCTCTAACTCACCTCCATAAATTCTGGGCTCACCGAACAGGACAGCCACTGCAAAGCAAAAACATGGCCGTCTCGGTTAGTTGGATGCAGGTAGTACTGAAATTTTTATAATTTTTTTAATGGAAATGGGGCATATTAAGGCATCAGTGTGCCTCTTACCTGTGAGGGAGACAGAGGAGGAGAGGGCCAGCAGCAGTAAAGCAGTGGAAGCCATGACAGTCAGCAAAAACACCTTACTGCAGCCACATGAGTTAGGCAGATGTGCAGGTGGGACACAAATAAGAGGTTGATGGACAGGACATCAACTGGAGAGGGCTGAATAAGACAGTAAAATAGAAACAATAACTTAATTTAATAATATAATCAATCATATTGTTTGACACCCTTGTTCACCCCTGAAGATATGATGCCTGACTGGTGACTTTGCATGATTTTATATTCTAGCGATACAATAAGCTCAAAACCAGCTGGATTCCTCTCACTGCACATAAATAATTCAGGATGTGCAGTGACTCAGCAGAACACTGCAAAGAGAAATGCAGTGCACATCAACATCCATGAAAACATGCACATACAGGGACACTCAGGCCTGCACACACAGGGCTGCCTGTTCACAAAACACAAGGTAGTCCCATGGTACCTCGACAGCCCCTGCCGTGCCGTCACTCATGCTTACACATCACTTCTGCGGGATGGAAAACCAGCACTGCTGAGATCAGTTGCAGTGTTTAAGATCTCACTGTCAAACAGGACATACAGGGAGAGATGGAGGTAATGAAAGAATAAAAATGTGTGACATGTTGGAAAAAGAGGGTTTGGCTCCATCAGGTAAGCATATCCTATAGCAACAAAAAAAGTAAGGATCCACAAATTCACTTGTTTAAAATCACATTTGTACTGGGCTTGGTAGGCTTGGGTAGTGTTAAGGTATTGCAGGATACAAGATATGTAGATGCCTGTTGAGGTGATGTATTGTAATGCACAGCAGGTGCAACCTGAGATCAGTCACTAGTGGTGAAACAAGCATCGTAGCTGAGCAAACAAGTGAATGTGAGTTGTGGGGATTTGTTACACCACTAGTAAAAAAGAGAAATAACTCTGCAACTAAATAACTCCTAACCCTGCTTCAAAGTATTTTAGGTTTATTTGCAATAATATCGGTGAGCCGGCCGACAGAAGCAAATTGTAGAGCACTAGAGTCTGATTGGCTCTCAGTGTCTGCAGATATCCAGAGCTGAGGTATGAAATTGCAACAGAAAGAGTTGTATCAGAGCCACTTTTGTGCAAATTGTATCATTTCAGTGTGACACCTATTGAAAGCTAACTGGAGAAATGATGAGAAGCGTTGGTTTTGCCAATTTGAGTCAAGTGTGTGCATTTAGGCCGAAAGTGTGGAATTCACCAACATCTGCAGTCCAAGGGAACAAAAACTAGAATCATCAGGTAAATCATTGTGAAGTAGAAGCTGCTTAAGTCCACTCATGATTGATTGTAGATAAATACATAAAAAATAAAATGAAGTGCAGACATTATGAGGTAAACACGAATCAAGGTCCTCAGCTTCTCAAACTTGACTTTAACACAGCAATAAATACTGTTTAGCCGAGGTTTCTTGGTGTTTTTATGATATACTACATTGCTCTGTTGACTCCAAAATCCATCTAAGACCTTTGACCTTAACATTTGGTCCAAACAGCTTACAGCTTAGGGTACATCTGATAATAATCTTCCTTCAAATGCCACAGGTCAAGCCAATGTGATCAGGGCCAGTAAATCAAGAGGAAATCAGGGAAACAGCTCAGAAATGTTTCAATATGTAAGTGTCCAAGAAGTCTACTGTGATGCAATGAAGATCAAAACAAAACAAAACAACACTGTGGCCAGCTATAGTCCTTTGCTGAGTCATTTGTCATTTTGGAGGATAGGAGAGAAAAGACAAAATCTGAGAAGAATGAAAAACTGACAGAGAGGCACCTCCCATGTGCCTCAGCGGCCACGTTTCTCTCACAAAAATAGAGAGAGAGAGAGGCGGAGCGGAGGCATACACCCAGCATTCAGCACCTCCACATCCAGAGACTGCAGCACTGACTCCTCCTGTGCACTTTGATGACTCAACATTTGCATCAGCACAGTTTACTCCACATCCATCCTGCATTTTGCAAGGTTATACATCTCAAATGTATCTTTAAGAAGGAGCAATAGCAGCAAAAGGTGGAAAAACATACATACAAGCTTATATATACAGCTCTGGTTTTTGTTGCATCCATCACTGAATCTAATCAATTCATCAGAGTGTGTTTTCATGTGTTTCCTCTCGCAGTAATCTCATCACAGATCCTCTTTGGACAGCGCCAGCGAAATTTAGGTCAGCACATGTATTAAGCTCAGTGTTCTTAGTGACTGTCTGAATAACCATGTTTGCTGTTGTTTTATGGCTGCAGAAGAATAACAGTCGATGTCATGTCTGATTCAACAAGAGGAGCAATAATGTGTTTTAGTGCTTTTTAAAGTGAGTTTCCTGGGTTGGGGGTTATATGATTAAAGTGGGCTTCATTTGATTTGTTTCACTAAGTCAATTTTACTGGTTCTGGCTTTTCTGTTCTGTAAATGGTATATGTCAAAAAATGAACCAATGAAACAAGAACCAGGTCTCATGTTGAGCACTTGGGAGGAAGAACATCCTTGACATCATCCAACATCTGGCTACATTGTTGGACTCATGCATTTAGTATTTTTCTGTAAGAGTCCAGAGGATTTGGGGAGAAAAGTCCTTACAATTTATGGATCTTTTATTTGCACTATATGGCTAAAGACATTCAGACTTCATGGTTAATGTAACTATCAAGAGTTAATATACATTTCATAACAGAAAAGTGCGGAATACACTCTTTAAAACACCGATTTACACGGCAGTTGCCCTTTTGCTCATGAAGGACAAACAGTTCTTTTACCCATTAGATGACATGGTGCATCCGGCAGCTTCCTGCGCCCTTGACGCAAACAGAATCTAACACTTTTCACCTTGCGTCTCCTCTCTGCACCCGCAGAAACACAATGTCTTATACCGGCATGTGCAGTTCATTTTACAAAAGTGTGCCTCTAGTTAGAAGCTAGAACCTTCCCTCACTTTGTCGCATTCACAAAAAAAATTAACAGACTCTAAAAAAGCAACTGCGCAGCCCCCTTACATCACTTCACCCCAATGACGACTGAGCGGCACCGGTAATTCACTGCTCTGCATTGCGGTACTCCTGTGCCGGTCCATTTCTGCACCACGGAGCCGAACGCATCCCGGTTCATCCTCACAAAGTCCAGACACAAGAGTCAGCTATGTCATGCACACACTCTCATGTGGTGGCGTTCTTACCTTTGAGGCAGAAATGGGGAAATGTCAGTACACTGTCCGCATGGCACACCTGGGCCCGAACCGCATCATCCCACGGCAACCCACCCGCCGGAGAGTCCCGCACAGCGCAACTTTTCTATTGGAGGAAAGCGGCGGAGTGACATCTCCGGGTGGCATCAAGGATGCTGCCGCGATTGGTCCACGAGAGGAGGAGGAGGATGGGAGAGATGCGCGCATCATGATGCTGCGCATTATGTCTTTTTGAAAAATCATTTAAAGTTGTAGCTCTTTCAAGAAATTGTGCACGAAAGGAGAAAACCTTTTAAGAATGTTATTAGCTTACTGTAATACCCATTTCTTGATTGAAAAATTATACGTTAAATAAGCACCAGCAAGAACAATTCAAACACCCACAATTTAATAGATTTAACAGGAATATTACGAAGTAGTAATAAAACAGGGGCAAAAAAATGACTATAAAATACGGAAAAGGTGCCTAGATGAGTCTGTCTGACTCCCCATGTGCTGTGCATGATAAATGACCCTCACATCAATAATTCAGAACCGATTCCAGACACCAGTTGTGTGCATGAAATGTGATTTGATCGTTCAGAATGAGACTCTTTTGGAAAAGATTAGAGGAGGTGGGTTAAAAGAGCATATTGTTTACCTTCGCTAAAGGCCAATAATACGCTATAAAGCTTCACTTAAATAAATTTGTAATTCATATTTGATTTTTTAAAATCGTTTTATGTACTTTTTTAAATCTAGTTTGTATAGGTCTATTATTTCCACTACACATAAAACATGAGTATTTCACAAATTGAAAAGCTTAATCTTTTAATACAGAAAATTGAAATTTTAATCTGCATATTTTTGATTGGTTATCCATCAAAAATAGCATATGGAAATATACACCAAAGCTCGAGCAAATGAATAAAAGACGTATGGAGCATGCGCAAACATACCAGATGTGTGCTAATCTTTCAAGGATTAACTTTGGGAGGTTTATCTCTGAGTTATTTGAAGGATAAAAAAAATAAAAACACCACATCATTCTTATTTTCACACACTAGGTGGAGCTACTCACACACTTTGGTGTACTTCCCTGCATGCATGACCACAAGAAAAAGCATAAATGATTTGAAATCCTGAAACCAACATTTATTTCATTTTTAAACTTCATTTAAAATACAAAATATTTTGCAATATTATATTGTAGAGTAAACCATTTCGACAGCCTTTCATGCTTCTCATGTAGCTTCAACATTAACCAGAATGTCAAATTATATCATATCATATACTTAATATCCTACTGTATGTTCACCAGTCACTAGAACATTGTTTCCAAGGTATTCACACTCCAATGTGCCAGTCAGATTATCTGTCCCATGCCGGCAATCCTTCTGTATGCTCAAAATTACTGTTTTGTTTTGTTTTTTATTGAGATGCACACACTTAAAAAGGACGCAGGGGGGTCTGAGGTCTAGTTTAGGACAACAGTCTTAGATACCAGATGTTGTATTAAACCAGAACAAAACAGATGTGTTTGAAATCGTACTTCCTGTTTAAGTGTGTGCCTTTTTATAAAAAATACAGGAAAAAAAAGGTGCATGACCTGTCAGAGACAGAAACAATACAGGTGTCACAAGAGCTCAGTCACAAGTTAAATAATCTCCTGATACCTGATGGGCTAAACATTTGAGCTAGCAAATCCACCTGACAAGTTTTTTTTTTAAAAAAAAGAAAAGAAAGAAAGAAATTTCACAGCAAATGAAAGAGTGAAAACTGTAAATATTCTCTTCTCACACGCCATTTTGCCTTGCCTACCCATAATGCAGCAGGGGTTGATGGAGGTCAAGCTCTCACCTCTGACCTCAAATGCATCTTCAAGCCGTTATTTACAAAATACAACAAAAATATCTACACGTGGAAAGCTGACGTATCGCAAACCTAAAAACTTGATGCAAGTTATGATAAAAACTTAAAACGTGAAAATGTTTTCTGAAAAAAAAAAAAAAAAAAAAAAAGAGTCTCGGACCTCCTGTTGAGAACACGAGTCGACTGCTGGACACACACATCAGAACCATAGACGCTTATCCATGGAAATTGAGAGCGATAGTACACATCACGCACGCTGTAACACAGTAGAGCATGCATGTGCTGCACACACACAGGCACACCCACACTCACACACACACTCGCACACTCATGCACCCAAGCTTCATTCATTTACAGGAATATAAAACTCGCTGAGTGCTGCGCTCAGAACGTGACGACATACACAGATATAAGGTTAAATGCATAAACCAAAGTCACCAGTGTGTTTTACCATTTGCAGTGAAACAAGCAATATTTTCATTCACATAAACGGATACACTTGTTTCCACATTCAGTATTCATTAAAATGTTTCCGACCCCTTCTTTTCTTTTAAGTGCTACCTGTGACAGTAAGTCCCACTCTGGTTCTAGTCAGTGCCAGATGGTGAGTCTGGTTCCTGTTGGCAGTTACCTGGTGAGAAGGTTGGCAGTAGTTTAGTGCTGCTGAGTGCAGCGGCTCCTCCTAAAGATGAATGCAAGAGGAGGTTTGAAATGTTTGAAATGAAGATGTCTCATGGGACGTCCATGCTCTGACCTCTGGTTTCTTAAACATATAACACCCCCACACATTTTCCTCAGTCTTTAATTTCTAGATAAATGCTGTGATTGGGTGGTCTGGTCATATGCATAACACAGTGGCTGATGATAACTGGGTGTATGATTGTCTACAAGGCCATAACAATCTATAGCTGAAAACTATTCCTCACAACTTATGCCATCGAAAAATGAGGAAAAATGTATTTTAAATATAGCTGAAAATTATTTAAAGACTTAAGGAGGCTGTTTGGAATTAATCCCACATTGATGATTCATAACCCTCAGTGACCATATGGCTCAAAATAAAGGGCTTTAGCTTTAATGAACAAATTCTTAAACACAGAGCTTATTTTCTGAGTGTTTAATGTAGTTTTGAATCCTCACAAAGCCTTTAAAGTGGTCTTTAAAGTACTGTGAGACTCTCTGTGTACTGTATTAATGGACTTTTTCGACCGCACTGAGCCCAGGTCCGTCCTGTGTATGAGGAGGAATGTAATTCTATGGATCTAAGTCACTGTTCTCCACAAAGGCACTGGAAACCATGCTGAGAGGTTCCTGATCTGATATCTAAACATCCAGAAACTACAGTGTACTCTCAGTAAACCTATACATGTAACTTTTTTTTCCTGCCGGTACACAATGTCGATGATTCAAAATGCTTTTCGAAACAGTGTCGGGGTGGCGGTGAGGTGTGACAACACTATGATCCACTTAAACAAATGCCTGCACAGTGGCGACGATTTGGGGTGGAAGCACTTGACAATGACACTGGATCCATCAGACCTCTGCTTGTGTACAGTTAGTGCTCGCGAGCAAGAAGCATAATCTTGGTGTAAAGAGGAACAGACATGAATAGAAATGAGAAAACGCAAGGCTAAAAAAATGAGCCAATTGGAATAATGTTTGGGCTGGTGTGATAAGGAGTGACCGAACGCTGAGTTCAAGGTGTTTCGAGCCAGGTTTCTGATGACTAAAAATGAACATCCCTGACCTCAAAATATAGCTGTTCTCTCATTCTATAACATATATACAAACAGTTCATCTGCCCCAAAAAAGAGACAAATGCAAGCTTTTACTTTGAGCCACACATTTTGCAGTTGTGTCCACAAAGACACCACTGTATCTTTTCTGTATAGCATATGCCGTTATACACTTTAAGAAAAAAAAAAAGGAAAACAATATGAGGAATAATGTAGTCACTTGTAGGCGTGCATCGTATACGTCTCAACAAGCAGCTCACCTCTGCAACAACCGACGTGAGGATGGTAAAATGCTTAATAGGATCATGATTCACTCCATGCAGATGTTTATGAGTGTGATGCATGAG
Organism: Acanthurus leucopareius; assembly: GCA_029814765.1. Classification (NCBI taxonomy): domain Eukaryota; kingdom Metazoa; phylum Chordata; class Actinopteri; order Acanthuriformes; family Acanthuridae; genus Acanthurus; species Acanthurus leucopareius. The sequence continues at coordinate 2,735,255 of JAQMCX010000037.1, read as the reverse complement.
TGTTTGCCTGCCTGCGGGTCATGTACTGTACTTTGATAAAATATACATTTGGATACATCATGTTTAGTATGTTTGCGAAGGAGGATTCAAATGGCACTAACACACACACACACACACACACACTTGGGCACACTCCTGCTCAGTCTGAGTGGTAAAACTTTCTGGTACATTCCTTCTGCTTCTCTTATATTGCTTCCTCTCTCCTTCCCAGAGTCCTCACATCCCTCGTCCCACACCTTCTTCCAATGGATGTGGTGTCGGTCTTTGCCATCTTGAGTGTGTGTTGATCAGGAGGAGGTCACAGTGTGACAGGGGGGCTGGCGGGGTGTGGAGATGAGGGCGTTATCCGCAGTCTTGGGGGCGACAGGCGAGCCCCTTCGTTAGACGAACGAGTTCATGGCGTTGACGGGCGACGGGGCCTCCGAGCTCTCGTTGCCTTCGTGCGTGTCTTTTTCTTTCTTGCCGCTGTACTGGCCGATGAAGGAGCCATCCTCATTGAACTGCCCGTCCCCGCCCTCCCCGTAGTCCACCAGGCTGTCGTCGCTCTCGTCGCGGCGCACTGTCCCGTTGGACGGCGTCCGGCTCCCCTTCAGCGGCTTGTGGTCCTCTGTGTCACTACAAAGGGTTGAAAAGATTGGATTGAACGTTAATAATTAATTCAAGCAGTCCTTTGAACTTTTTTTTCTGCAGTGGTTTCAAACCCTGGAGGACAGGCTATTATAAACTGTGTGACTGGACTTTTCCACTGTACAAATGCAACTCTGTGGAGTGACAGATTATATTGCTTTTGTGCTTTACGCAGCTGTTCAGTCTGGACTCTGGTGAACTGCAATTTTGCTGGGAAATGACAAACATATACACAAAAGCTCACTATATGAAGTGATATTATTAAGCACAATAACAAATGAGTGCCTGAAACATTATACTCCATGTTTCTTGTACAGTGGAACAGCACAGCTACATCTAAAGTATTTTATAGTACAACCTTAACTCAAAAAAACTGGGACACTGTGTAAAACATATCAGAATTTAATAATCTCTTAATCCCCTGTGACAATATTTCTAATGTTTTGCCTCACCTAATTGATTTTGTGCAAATATTTGCTCATTCTGATTCTGATGCTTCTTACATATCTCAAACAGGGGCAACTAAAGACTGGGAAAGCTGCTCCAAAAAACACTTCTTTGGGACACTGCACAGGTAAACAGGTTCATTGGCAGCATGTTACAGTATCATAATCGAGTTTGAAAGAGGCATCCTTGAAAAATTTAGTAATTCACAAGCAAGGATGGGTGAGGTTCGCCACTTTGAGAGACACATGATTGTACATAGGATATTGCTACATGGATCAGGAATGCTTTGTAAAGCAGTTGTTGGAATCCTGTTTTTGTTTTACACAGTGTTCAAACTTTTTTTGAATTCAAGTTGTAGTATTATGTATAGTGTTAGTGCCATTTTAAGCCTGGGGATTTTCAGATTTAGAGTTAGTGACCACTGCTTAGGAGGATTTTGCAAATGCGTGTTGTTCAAGTCTCTTCCAATACTTTACCTTTTTATCCCATTTCTGAAAATGACCTTAACCAATATGCTTTCAGTTTACATGCGGTGATCAAAAGTGCACTTTTTGCCCCAAAGATAAAGGATGCTGCCTCTAATCATTATGTACATTTTGTCTAAAAGCTTCCAGTAACAATCAATATGCAAGCTTGTCTTATATATTTCAACTCTGTTTTCAAGCTCAAAGCATTTGCATTTTAAAAATCAAACAAGGGAAGCTAGTGAAGCAGTCATTTTTAATGTTAAAGTTAATGCTAATGTCTTAACTGTGGTTATGATTTTGAATGTCAGTGAGTATGATGATGTGGAAAAACCTGAGCAGTTGAAGTGCTTTCTCCTTGCTTTTAGTTTCACCTAAATGAGAAACATAGCTCGCATGCATGCTGGTTTTAATCACATCTCATCTTACCTCTCTATAGACCTAAACCCACCGAAAAAAAAACAAAAAAACAAAAGATAAAAAAATGGAAGGACACATGAAAAGCAATTCATGAGCCACAATGAGTGTCTTGTGTACTTCTTTTTGGACACAGAGGAGAAAAAAACATGCGTGTGGAAACATTTGAAGCACAATTACTTTTTTTTTGCATTTTTTTAAAAGACACATTCATTTAGAGCAGCTACTCTACTACAGTTTTTAGGCTTCTATGATCCTAAAGATCCTAATATAAAATCAATAATATTACCAGAAAAATTGGAAAATGTGATGGAAAAAAACTGATGAACTTCATTAACATTTGTTTTGAGAACAGTTAGCATGCATTGGATTTAGCCAGAGATTAGATTACTTGTTAAAATGGGCATGTTTTTCATTCTATAAAGCTTTGTTTTTGTCAGATGGCCGGTGTGCAGGTGAGTTGGTCATAAGAATCAACACAAAAGTAGTGCAGATCTTTGCCTTGCCTCTATGGAGTGTTTGGTAATGGAGTCTTGTGGGCAGAGAGTCTCTGCAGCCTGGTGAAATGTTCTACATACAAACGGTCAAGTCAGGACACCATGAACAAAAAAAAAAAGAAATGTCATTACTAATGCATGCTGTGCTCCTGTGTGAAGAGCATCTCCTCACCTGTACTCTCCAAATGTCCCATCATCCTCCTTCATGGGCTGAATCTCAGGATCTTGGTGAGCATCTTCTTTCTCTTTAACTAAGGGTTACACACAGTTTGGCTTCAAATCTCCATCCATAGCTGAGCTGTCAATAAGCTTGAAAACGACTGTGATGACATGGACGTTACCTGGATATTTGCCACCCTTGTTCCTCTTTATAAAGCACACTATGAGAAGGACCAAGATGAGGAGAGCGATGGCACACATCAGTCCAATAAACCAGCCCTGGGTGGCGATGTCCACCTGCCGGCTAGGTACAGCTACACACACACACAGACACACAGAAAGTAGGGGAAGGATGGAGGAAAACGGTAAATAATTTCAATTTAAGCAGCTAAAAAGGGTGTTTTCTTTGATGCTGAGCGACACTGAGATGAACGGAGGCTGTAAACAGAAATTAAATTCGAAAATGGGTTAATATGAAGTGACTGTTTAGATGTTTTAAACGCAAAGAAAAAACAAAAACCACAACGGTATTTTAATGGACCTTTTTTTAGTAATGATTTTAAGTGCATGCATCATCTTGATGGTCAGAGACTCAGACAGTAACAAGCAAAACTAGACTGAGTTATTCTACATTCACGTCTGAATGTAGCATCATCACGTCTGATATGAGACAGTGCTGGAACAGAGAGGATGAGAAAATGGGACAGAAAATACATGAAGACAAAGACGGTTTATCCTGAGGCATGCCGCCTCACCTGGCACCGCCACCAACACTTCGTCTGTGCTGTGGACCGTCGGGTCAACCGGGTCTCTAGCTACCACGCGCACTTTATACGACGTCCCGGGCTTTAAACCTTTAATCATATGCCAGTGTGAACCGTTAACCAACTCCTTTTTCCAGTCCTCTTTACCTAGAATCAGCGAGGCGGATGAAGAGGAATTAGATTCAGGGATCTTTGGGGACAGATGATTGATTAAAAAGGATCAAATTTATGGATTGTATTGATTCAAGGGAAGCCTTACTGTTTTCTACAATATATTCCACATATACATTCTTATGGTGTCCAAAGTAATCCCAACTGATCACTGCACCCTCTTCCGATACAGAGGTGTTAACTGTGCCGAACGCTGGACCTACAGGTGGCGCTGAGCACACAAGAGAGAATATAAGAGAAATGAAGGGCTTTCATTCAAAAGACACTTCCATGACTCATTAAAGTACTTTCATATTAAATAATACCTGTGAAATATTGACTGGAAACTTACATACAGAAGTAAAAATAACATTTTAGAGAAGTAAACATCAAATATTTTGCCAGTGCTTAGGATAAAAGATGGTGCAAACAAATCTACCATGTTCAGATTATTGAATTTTGGCTTAATACCCAAGAGAAATAACTAGGGCTGTTAACTAACCAGTCATATGAAAACAAAATACACCAGCTGCTGTAACATGAGGTCTCCTGGCAACCATATTGAAGTAAAACTATTTCAAAACTTAACTCCAAACTGACCAGAGTTTGAATGTAAAGCATTCATCTGTTGACAGTTTGGGAAAAATTCTTTGTACAATACATGGCAACACAGTTATTGTCACATGACCGAAAAAACTTTCAGATCAGTGTCAGAGTCACAATATAGAAAAGGTCAGTGAATACAGCTGCTAAATATGGCCATCTCAGTGTAAGCTTACAGTATTAGTCTTCTCAAATAATTCAAAAAAAGTGCCAGTTCAGTGACACACAGAATCCAAAAGAAATCCACTTTATTTAACTTTGCTAAAATACTGATTAACTTTAAAACAGGTGTTTCAATGACTCTTTATGAGATGAGCCATTTTTTGCAGATAGTGTGTGTAGATATTTTTGGGAGACAGAAGGGGACACAGGGAGTGCGCTTGTACCCTTGTGAGACGGGGGAGGCGGAGACTGAGTGATGGGGGAGGTTGGGTGAGGGGGCTCTGTGGGGCCTGAAAGAACATGAAGAGAGTGAGACAACAGAAACAAGCGCCACAAAGGCACCTTACAGTTTAACCTGCAGAACCTCCGATTTACAGAGAAAAGTTGCTAATAATATACTTAGTTCAAACATACAGCAACATCCCTCAATACTGAGATTCAGAGTGATTTTTTTTGGCATCCAGATGAAAGAATCCAAGCAACTCTGAATCACAGCACTGCAGCATGCATATTCTACTTTAAATTCTAGTTTAACCCCCATTAATAAAACACAGCCCATCAGTTTATAGCATCATCAGGCATAAACATGTGTTAGTGCTGGACTGAAACGGACGCATTCACAAGCATCATAGCATCATGCGCTAGGCTTCAAATGAAAACGTGTTCATTTGAAGAAGGCAAATACAAGATGTCAAGACTGGATTTTCAAGACACGATATTCTGAGTTACGCTGCAGTAGGTGCAACCGCTCCATCAGGAGTGCACAAGCGTGGTCGCTTGCAGATGCCATGGAAGTCTGTCACACTCCTGTTTATTCACACAGAGGGAGTTTTATACATGCTAACTTAGTAACATGCAGGGATATTTAAGCTAAAGCTAAGCTCTTTTTCTGTTTCTAACATCCGGTGGTGTGAATAACATGCAGGTGCTTCCAGTGGCAAACATGGGTTACCTTTGCCTGACTGTACAGTGGGCTGAGTGCGAACTTCAGAGAGGAGAGAAGAGAAAAAGATAGAGGGGGTATGAGGTGTGAAATGCAGTTGTATCTGATGGTTGTACTTCACCAGAATCTGTCATATCTGCCAGGGTTTTGTGATTTTGACCTTACACTCATCATTTTCTTTTTTTTTGCTAAAATGCAAACACTATCAGACTTTGATCATTTGTTACAGATGGAGCTAAATGGCTTTAGTGTAAAAAAAAAACAAAAAAAACTCACTTGTATCCATGACAGTGAAGGCCTCCTCTGTGATGACGGGGCCGGAGCCCTTGATTGTCTTTGCGCTTAAGTAAAATTTGTACAGCATGCTGGAGTTCAGGTTGTCCAAGGTACAGGTGGTCTCATTGGCTGGGAAGCTCATGACCTTAACAGGTCCCAGTTCACTGGTGCTGTTGACTGCAGGGACGCAGGGGGGGAAGGATGAAATAAAAGCGAGGAAAAGAGGGAATATTAACTGAGTAAAAAAAGGACCGCTGAGGGAAAACTCAACAGACCTTGCTAACCCATTCATCTAGCTTCATAGCACACCCTCTCTGCTAATCCTACCTGGTTGGTATTTCAGTGTGTATCCAGCTAGGCGTCCATTGTTTTTATTTGGTCGGCCCCATTTTAGAGTGAGAGAATCCAAACCAGGGTTTAGAATGCTCAGAAAAGAAGGAGGCCCTGGGACTGAAAACAAAACAGAACCACAGTTGACATTTGAATGCTGCACAGGACCTTATCATGGATCTCAGTATTTCGATGTATGTGAAAGTATACGATAGATGTCATGTAGATTCTTCTTGCAGAACAAAATCAGACTTTCTGGACTTTCGTGATGCTTTAGGCTTGCAGGACAACCATGCCAGCAATACACACCTCCCTCAAGGGTCTCGAATCTCTTGCTGGGGCTGGGGGGCCCTTCCCCTTTGCTGTTTAATACCCTGATGGAGAGGTTGTAAAGGCTGTAAGGTTCGAGGCCTGGCAGACGTCCCTCACTACGATTCCCACTGAAGGTCAAAACATGCTCCTTCTGCTCTGTCTCTCCTTCTGCCTCATGCAAACCACGCTCACGTCGGTAGTACACCTACAGGAAAGATGGTAGTTTATACTTATATTAGCCTTGTTTGTACTATAGCCATTATTTTTAGTCCGTTTTCCTCATCAACATACTGAGGGTAACATACACACATGCAGGTAGGCTTATGGTGGAAAGCCAGGCTTAAAAAAGCCTTTCAAACTGAACCTGGATTATTTCAACCTCCAGGAAATGTGATCAGGCTAATTCAAGCTTGACTAAAGAGTCTCACATCACTCTTGAAAATGAATGTACATGCCTTGAGCGTGACATTTCATTCTTTATTATCAAGACAGATCACAGACTGGTTCTGTGCTTTACAGAAAGGAAATACAGCTTTCTTTTAGAATCAATGACTTGATTTTTGTCACTTTGTATGTAGAAGTAACATCATAGTGTGGCCACTTGGCTGACATAATGTAAAAAGCCATGACTTAACATTTCACATGAAGGAAACCTAAACTGACAAGTTAAACCACAGCCACCGTTTAATATGACTTTTTTTTTTTTTATAATAAAATGTGTGAAACAGTTGACCAAAACAGACAATTTTTATTCTTTTAGTGCATTGGTTATAGATGGAATTACAGTGAAAATACATTATTTCCCCTTTTGCTGGAACCCTTCAAGAATATCTGGATTTCCCAAGAGACCACTTTTTTCTTTTTTTCTTTTTTTTTGAACCAGTGGTTTTCAGAGTGGCCTACAGATCACTGGTTAAAGAAAACCACCTCAAAATAGATAAAGGTATAGAGAAGTGATAGATATAAACAAACAGACAAAGAGGTAGAGAGACAGACACACATTGAGACAGAGAGAGAGAGAGACAAACAACAGACAAAGACAGACAAATACTGCAAAAAGGCAAAAATGTTAATTTTCCAAGGAGATGACCCAGATTGCCAACTTCTGAGAGAGAGAGAGTGAGAGAGAGTGTGAGAGTGTGAGAGTGTGAGAGAGAGAGAGAGAGAGAGAGAGAGAGAGAGAGAGTGTGAGAGAGAGAGTGTGAGAGAGAGAGAGAGAGTGTGAGAGAGAGAGTGTGAGAGAGAGAGAGAGAGAGAGAGAGAGAGAGTGTGAGAGAGAGAGTGAGAGAGAGAGAGAGAGAGAGAGA